>CM063501.1:68808721-68813721 GCA_032207245.1 Pardosa pseudoannulata
TAATGAGTTCAGTACACAGCAAGGTGACAAAAGATACAACACACAACCAGGTCGACACTTGTATTTGGATACTGGTACTCTTTTCATCATTGTCCGCTTCCAACGACCGAGGCTGGAGGCTTGGCCTTCGCAGTACAAGCTCTCTGGAGACAGCGGTCACAAGGTCCGGGATACTCGCTTCGCACTGGAGTCTGAGTTCCTCTGGTATTGAGTCTAGAGGAATTTCAAGCCTCGAGTGGGAAGATTCCAGAAGATCTTGGTGACGTAAGATTTCTTGAGAGGCCGATGCACCTTCGGGAATCGTCTGAAAAATATCAAGTAGTATAAGAAAATAATAATAAAACTTAAAAGTTAAGTTTAAAGTTAAATTAAAACTTAAAGTTTGATAACTAATAAGCTGAATACGCTAAATGCAACACATTTTCAAAATTCATTTTACTTAATAATAAATTGTACTAAATTATTTTTTTCTAATTTTTAAAGATCTTTCGTGGACAATGAGTTACATATAAAATTTAATTTTAATTTTCATGAATTAAAATTTTGCAATAATGCCTAACACATTTTTAGAGGTTTTCAAAATAGAAATTCTCTTATCACACAATTGTTTACTTCTACTACAATATTTAAACTATTAACAGTAATCTCCCTTAGTGGTGAAATCTTATAGTTCCTCTGTGAGGTAATAAATAACATATTAAATTGAATTTTACCATCATAAATACACATAATTCGAAACCTATTACAATGCACTCGTAAGGTTTTTTTTTAGAAAAATGCCAGTCTTTCGATTCCTTACAATCAGTAATCAAAGGACTCTTTGTGAAAAGAATTGATTTGGTTTTGGTTTGGTTTGGAGTGTTACGTTTTACTTATTTGATACCTCGTGTGTCAAATAAGCAGATCATAGCACTCCAAACAAAAGCCACTAACGTGTCAGTGGAGCCATATATATCTTATTTAGCAAGTGTACTTATTACGAATATAGGATAAGAGATTTAGCATTATATTTACTAATTATTTTTGGTTCCATTTTATTAGTTTCAATTAGAATTCATTAGTAAAATATTACATACATGAAAAGCATTTATGTATTATGCACATATATAATGCGTATACTTTTGTACACCTAACTAAAATTATGTAATGTATATGTATCTACAAGTACATGCACACATAATAAAATATTTATTCATATTCTCACTATAGAAGTCCAAATAACTGCTCCAGAATGAAACTTTTCTACACATACTGATTGCTGTCCTAATTATATGTGAAACCCACTTCACATTTAGATTATTTATAAACATTTAACATATTAAAATGAAAGAAATTAAAGACATATTCATTTCGCAGTGTGCCAAAGTGTGTAAAGACGTCATGTGAGGTGATTCAAGCGTGGAATTATTTAAACGGCTGAACTTTGGAAAATCACATATAAAATAATTAGTCAATTCAGTCAGTTAGACTAAAAATGAGTGCGCAGCACTTCCTAAAGATCCTTAAATCTTACAGTCTCATTTTATTTCGCGTAGACGACGTCTGAGTGCACTCTGTTTAGCAGCCATGTCTCGGTATTTTAAGGCTAATGTCTTTAAACGAGGGGAGTAAACTCTAGAAATTGTCGAAAGAACTCTTAATTGGGAAATCAATAATTTGCGATCCTTTAGTCATGTTGGGTATTCCACTTACGATGTTTTGAACAAAATGTTGTATAGCTTCTACAAGGTCATTCAACCACTTTTTAGCATACGTTGGCTTTTATCTCCCCTGTAATCACAAACCGTTTTTTTATTTTTACCTTCTCTCGAGATACTTGCAAGAATGTAGATGTTTTATATGCAGCACAGGATGGAAGCAAATGCAATTAAGGTCTTTCTTGATCAGAATAAAATTAAAGGCTAACCTTTAGAATATTTGTGTTCTGAGTTTAATTCCACTTGGCTTGTTAATCTTATCGTTCCTTAATGCGGAAGCTAATTTAGGCTTGGTAGAGATAAGAATTTTCTTGAGGTGTGTGTCCTTACGTTTATAGTGTAAAAATTAGCGTAAGTCTACACTTCTAAAAAATAAACAAAATTAGTGTTCTTTATGTGTATTAAGTGTAAAATTAGTGTTTTATATGTGTTATAATTAGAATATCGATAACCAGTCAACATTACACTCCAGCCATCCAGCTATGTCCTTTATATATGTAATCGTAATGTTTTCGTAAGATGTTTTTATTTTTATTATTAGGGAATTACTGTACATATGTAATTATTCTATTCTATAATATCTTAAACTATACTATAAGGAATGTAAAGACTTTAAATACGTCTATGGGATATTTTGTGTCACTTATGGACCTTAAATTGAAAATAACAGAAAATTTCGAAATTTAGTGAATGGTTTGCATTACTGCATTTAATAAAATTCTTTTGGTGAGAATTATTTCAGTTTTTAAAAGGTTCTAATAAAAAATGTTATATTCTTTCTTTACCACACCTAGTAGTCTAGATTGTTATTGATATAACATAAAAATTGTTATGTGATAACAAAGTGCACTGGTTTTTTTGCACTAACATTTTTTTGCATTAGAAGTATCATTCACTTTTATTTAGAAAACTGATAATACACAATGTTATACAGGAAACCTTTTGCTTTTATTTAGTATCGTGCTTAATATCAGTAATTATGTATCAAAGTATCTGATAAATGATACTATATTTTTACATGTACTTTATTAATTTAATTGATACTATATTTCACATACATTGGTCGCTGAAGCTGACTATTCTACTGTAAAACGTCCTTTTTTTTGGTCTCACAAAATTAAATCTTTTCTAAGGTCTTGGCACAGGTTCTTGTGCCATTGTCCTGAGCAATCACCTTTTGTCAATTACGTTCACATAGAAACTACTAATAAGAGGATGACTATGGACTTTCTTGCTGGAGAAATTTAGCTTTTGTGTGTTAGTTTTCTGAAAAATGGTAGATTTTAGGCTGGCTCAGGTTCCGAAATCCCAACCTTTAGCTTACTCGAGCGCTGCCTTTGCCGACTGAGCTATCACGGTTTGAAGTTAGCAGTAGTATAATAAAGATCTTGTATGTAAATACCATGGCATAAAATTATAATAAACCTTATGTTAGACAGTATGATAGAGGATATTAAACTCCCGAAAAGGTTTGGGATTGAATTTAAGTCTTTATTTTGTACAAGGAAAGGTGTTGTGCGAAACTATGTTTGCAGCTGAGTTCTATTTTGTAGTTAAACATAGCTATGTTAAATTTTGTAAATCATACAAAGTTCTTGTAAAATTCAGATTTTTAATCTCTATGGTCAAAAATTAAAATAAAATGTAAATTTTCTGAAAAATACGTTTGTTTATTGATTAGAAATATAATTTATATGTAAATATGACTAGTAAAAAAAATATGCAATTTATTTTTATACATTTATATATAATATTATTTATTATATATAGGTTTGGTTATTTTGGTTTATATATATATATATATAATGTTAATTAAATATTGTATATATTCTCAAGTTTAATATATATTTTAACATATTTGCAATATATAGGTTATTAACAATAATGAATTCGCATAGTTTGATATTAAGAGATATGTCCTTTTGTAATTTTTTTAGTATTCATTCAACTTTTTTTTCAAGCTTAAAATAAAATTAGATTTAACATATATTAAGCATGCCATAGCAATGGATTTTAACATGTCCCCAGTATTATAAGGCATAAAACAATTTAGAGTCACAGGAAAAAAAGAACAGAGTTTGACAGTTTCTAAGGAATATTTATCTATAAAAAAGAAATAACTAATTACTAATTCCATGCATAGTTTTAGAAAACTAATAAAATTCAACATTTGTAAATTAAATACAGGAAAAAAAGTATAATCCCACTAAACGCAAAGAAAACGAAGGAAAAGAAATTTGTTAGAAACAGTCATCTATTAATGAAATCCTACATACATATAAATGTATTTAGAAACACTGAATATATATTTTTTAACTTTTGAACGCACGCATGTATAAAGATTAGAATCAGAATTTGAGCTAATAAAAATTAATATTTTGACCTTATTTGGGGTACTATGACTTCTTAATAAGAATAGGATGTCTAGAATTAATCAAGTCTAATACAATTTTAATGTGGCCTGTTGAAAATCCTAAAAGTTCTTTTGATTTATAGAGTACCGGTATCTCCGAGAAACCCATTGGAGCTAATTTTGTGCCAAGGAAATTTATATCCATGAAAATAATGCTCAACTATATTTAGCGCGAGCTGCTCTTATTAAAACAAATGGAAAACGGTGTTACGGCATATGGCAAATGGGCAATGACGTTGCTGTTTCCTACTCAAGTTCCACTTTCATCCAACACTTTTCTTCAGGTTGGATTACCATTTTGTTCTTGAAAAAGTGTCAGATGTAATAGAAATAAATTGTTTCTTTTCACTTTTTTTTTGTACAAAGTAAAAGAAATATTGTAATCGCGATAAATTTCAGCTCCCAAATTTAGACTTAATTACTTATTTCGACCATACTCGCCTTGATTTGGGCGAGTTTCAGTGTTATGTCTGTATGTATGTACAAGAAAAGTTTAAATATCCATTTTGATCATTCCTGAATGGGTTAGCCAAACGATGGCCGATTGGTTAGGGTGCTGGCCTTCGGTACCAGTGTTCGTGGGTTCGAATCCCAGAGTGTCATGGATGTTCGTAGCCCTTCGGAATCAGCTTTAATCTGTAGGTCCCGGTCTCGTTAGCCCTCGTGTTGCAAAAAGTAGACCGTAGCACTCCAAACAAACCAGACTGAATTGGTTATGACTAGTTTGCTCTTATCTGTACCATATTATTTACGTACGTACATCTCAGTACTATAAGCCTTATAAGAAGACATTTTGCATTTAGAACTGTTTTGGTGTTTATTGTATTGTCCTTTTATTTGAAATCAAATTTCTATATAATGCAAATTTCAATATAACGTCATTTACGCTG
>CM063501.1:68818721-68831221 GCA_032207245.1 Pardosa pseudoannulata
GAAGGATAGTGTAAGTACTAAATTTCACTACAAAGCTAGAATTACGTAAAAAGTCAAATCTTTCAGCAATTGTAAAAAAGCTCATTTGGAGGTCCTTTTAGAAAGTGTTCCTGGTAATTGCTGAGTGAAAAAATACAGCCATGCAATATTTGGTCATACTAACAGATTATTCCTGCAATATTACATTGCATCCTGTAATACTCGGCAGGTGTTGGAAACTTCATGGACGATATTACAACTATACATATTGCCAGAATTGTTTGAGATTGACTCACTGAACATCAATGAGATTTTTACCAGTTTCTCAGATTCCCTGAAGTCTACACGTTTTTCCAATTTGAAATGTTTGGATCTTGTTGAAAGAACGATTCTGACAACAAACCCCTCTTCCATTTTATTATATACGTACATAATCTTAAAGTATCTGTAGCCGATGCATGGAATTCTCTGGATGTAAATGCACACTCAAACCTTGTAGAATCGATGCATTGACGAATAAAGTACTTTATTCGTGTAAAATGAGATCTAATAAAACATTAATAGTAGGTCTCTAGTTCGTTTTTCAGTGTGTGTATTGTAAAACTACAAAATTATTTATTCAAATATAGTATTTATTCAAATATTATTCAAATATATTTACATATATAAAACTTCTCAAATATAAAACCGTGTAATTTCATGTAGATAAAGTTTTAATAAATCATTATTCTTTGTCCCTTTTTTCATTGGACTCAATATAATTTCTTACAGATTTTTAAAGGAATATTTATTCATAAAAGTATTATATTTGGAATACGGAGAAATCTCAGGAGAAGGTTCAACTAACTGATAAAAAATATATGATTAAAATAATACACTAGTATTTTATAAGTACATATGATATAACCTAAGAGATTATTATTCATGTGACAATATATTAGTTACAGATATAAAGCCTCTCAAATATAAAACGTTTATATTCCATACATAGAATACTTTAATATACTAGACTTTCATATATTTTGGTCTGAGAGGTATAATACCAAGCACATAAATTTAATTTAAATTTTTAATTTATCAAAGGATCCTTAATTCACTAAAGTATTAGATAAAAGGAGAAGGGAGAAATCTGAAGAGAATTTCTACAAGCTCACGAGACTGAAAAATAAGGACAAAATAGTGCATTTATGTTCCTCTATCTTAATTGTATAGAAAAAAAATTATATTTGATAAGTAAATTATTCAATGCTAGGAAGAGCTAAAAAAAAAGTCAATAATAGCGAAGCTGTATCTTTTGTTTTCAGCTTGCACAGATTAAAGTAATTGGAGTTATTTGTTTATTATCAAAGTAAATTTATGACTGCGACATGTAACTTTTTTTTACTTTTATCCCTTGGGGTTTATTTCATTAACTTTGTATTTCTTCCGTATTTTTTATCTCACAAGACTCTTTTCTTCCGAAGTCTTTTAAATATTGTTAAGAGACATCTTTTCATAAATATCTCTTAGAATATTCAGATCTGAGTTTCTCTCGAGTAATAGATAAAATATCATTCAACAAAAATATTTCCTTAAATAAAAAATGGCTTACTTTGAATAAAAACATACGTATAAATTTGGATAAAATTTAATATATACGTTAATTTTGTTAAATTTTCACTTAACCTTTCTCAAATGTTAAACAAAATTTAATGTTTGCTATTTAATATTCATGAGAGGAATCTAAAAAATATTGTCGCTCTTAATAGAAAGCTCTTTTAGTTAAAACAAAAGTTAACTAAAGAAGAAAAATAAATTAAAAATTTTATATATGCATAGATAATATATTCATACATATCTTTACATCAAATATATATGCATATATATCTATTATATATCTATATATATGTTTATATATATATATGCATGTATATACGGACATATATATGTATATACATATATATATATATGCATGTATATACGGACATATATATATGTATATACGGACATATATATATGTATATACGACATATATATGTTATATACATATACATATATATATATATAAATATATATATATATATATATATATATAATATATATATATACATATATATATATAGTATATACAATATATTACACACATACACATATATATATATACATATATATATATATATATAATATATATATATATATATAATATATATATATGTATATATACATATTTTTATATAGATATATATATTATATATATATAAGTATATATATATAAAATATATGTATATATACATATAAATATATATATAATATTCATATAAAAATAAACATATTTACAATTATATATTTTTATATATAAATATATATATATATATAAATTAATATTATATTAAAAGTAATATTTTTATATTTATATATATATTATATATATATAAATTAATATATATGTATATAATATTAATATTGTATAATATATATTTATATATAGATATTATATATATATATATAATATTTATTTATATTAAATATACATATATTTTACATATATATTATTTAATATATATGTAAAAACATTTTAATTTAATTAAAAAACATATAATTACATTACATAAAATACACATATTACATAAATTTACATATGAAAAAAAAAAACACGAAATAAAATAAAAATTATTAAAAAAAAAAAAATAAAATAAAAATAATAAAAAAAATAAAAACTTATATATATATATATATATAAAATATATTATATATATAACTATAATATATATATATTTGTTACTGAAGAGCTATAAACAATTTCAGGCATGCTAATTACGCAGCATGATTGAATATATATTTATCATTGTAGAAAAAATTGTAGTAATTTAAATTGTACATAGAAATATAAATTCTAATGAACGACAATATTCATAGAATTTAATATGAATAATTTGGTTTCAATTGTACAAATATAACTATAATAATTAAAATTTATTACGAAAGTTAAGTTGATTAATAAAAAAAATATATTTAAATTAAAAAAAAAAAAAATATAAATTTTCTATGAAAAAGCGAATATTTTGTTATTGTTTTAATAAAAATGCTATTTTTATAAAAGTTTTATGAATTATTTGTTAGACAATTTAAATACAATTAAATATTGCAGTAGAAAAAAAAAACATTTTTAATAAATTGCTATAAAATTAAATTTTTACGACTTATAACAAAAAATATCTTTTGGTTCATACATTCATTTAAATGCATTTTGTATTTAAAATGCCATGGTAACTGAAATGCTTTTAACAATATAAGAATACGAAATATATATGCTATTATTCTAAACTTCTATATACCAACACTTTTTATTAAAATAACAAGATATTTATCGAAATTTGAAAAATCTACGAACTTTTTAAAGGTTTTATAATTTGACTTGCCTCATAACATGACATCTTATTTGTATCCTTATAAAAATTATGCATTAAAGAAAAGAAAGAGCTGTAAATCAAAACAAAATTTCAAACATTAATTATATTCAATATAAAATTATATGTAATTTATTTTTTTAAATTTTTTTAATTGAATACATATATTATTTTTTTACAAATGCATTGCTGCTATAAATAAAATTTTTTATAAAGTAATTGGGATTATGATATTAAATTTTAAATTAAATTTTAAAATTAAAAAATAATTTTAATAAATATTAAAATTTTCAATGATTTCTGCTTTGCATAATAGTTTATATATAAGCAAACATTTGAGGAGAATTAGTATAAAAACTGAAAAAATGAAAATATTATAATTTTATGTCTAGAACCCCTTAAAGGTACACAATACCTTTCGAGATTTAAAATATTCATTTTTTTTTATCTATTCATCATAAAATTAAAGTTCTACTCCTGTGTTAAATCTTTAATAAAACTGTAACTAGTGCTGTAATTCAAAATTTTTATTTTATATACACATTTTTTAAAATAATAAAAAATGTATATAAAATAAAATGCAATTCAATTATCCAATTATGAAATAGCTTTCGATTTATATATATCAGAAAATAGATTTTTTAATATAAATAATAAAAAGACTGTTTTACAAAATGTTTAGAGGCATATAACATTAAAAAATTAATATATAGCTCATATGAATAAAATTGAGGTAACTGAATAAAAAATTAGATTCTTTTTAATATAAAAAATAGCTTTTAATTAATTTATTTCAAAAATTATTTTGTTTGAAGTTGATTTTTATATTTTTTAATTGAATACATATATTATTTTTTTACAAATGCATTGCTGCATATAACAATACTAAATACGTTTTATAAAGTTAGACTGATGATTAATGAGTCAATTTTAAAATTAAAAAATAATTTTAATAAATATTAAAATTTTCAATGATTTATGCTATGCATAATAGTCTACATATAAGCAAACATTTGAGAAGAATTAGTATAAAATCTGAAGATATTAAAATATTAGAATTTTGTGTCTAGAACTCCTTAGGGGCACACAATACCTTTCGAGATTTAAAATATTCATTTTTTTATCGATTCATCATAAAATTAAAGTTCTACTCCTATGTTAATTCTTTAATAAAACTGTGATTTAAAAACTATTAGTGCTGTAATTCCAAAATTTTATTTTATATACACATTTTTAAATATAAAAAATATAAAAAAATAAATAAAATGCAATTCAATTACCCAATTATGAAATAGCTTTCGATTTATATATAACAGAAAATAATTTTTTATTTTTATATAATAAAAATAGATTTTTAAATATAAATAATAAAAAGACTGTTTTACAAAATGTTTAGAGGCATATAACATTAAAAAATTAATATATAGCTCAAATGAATAAAATTGAGGTAACTGAATAAAAAAAATTAGCTTCTCTTTAATATAAAAAATAGCTTTTAATTAATTTATTTCAAAAACTATTTTGCTGTCAAGTTGATTTTCGTATTTTTTAATTGAATACATATATTATTTTTTTTATAAATGCATTGCTTCATATAACAAAACTAAACACATTTTATAAAGTTAGACTGATGATTAATGATGTAGGAATTTTTTTTATTAAAAATAATCTGTAATAAATATTAAATTTTCAATGATTTATCTATGCAAATATCTATATAAACAAACATTTGAGAAGAATTAGTATAAAATTGAAAATATAAAAATATTATTTATATTGTGTCTAGAACCCTTTATAAAATTTTCGAGAAAAATATTCATTTTTTTATCGATTCATCATAAATTAAATTCTACTTATGTTTAATTTTAATAAAATGTATACTAGTGCTGTAATTCAAAATTTTTATTTTATATACACATTTTTTAAAATAATAAAAAATGTATATAAAATAAAATGCAATTCAATTATCCAATTATAAAATAGCTTTCGATTTATATATATCAGAAATATTTTTTAAATTTAAATATAAAAGCAAGTTAGAAGAATATAACATTAAAAAATTAATATATAGCCCATATGAATAAAGTTGAGGTAACTGAATAAAAAAATTAGCTTCTTTATAATATAAAAAATAGCTTTTAATTAATTTATTAAATATTTGCTGTCAGTTGATTTTTTAATTTTTTATGAATACATATATTATTTTTTTACAAATGCATTGTTCATATAACAAAACTAAATTTTTATAAAGTTACTGATGATTAATGATGTAGGAATTTTTTATCGTTAACTGTTTTAATATGGTTTTAAATGAATTTTACGGAAATTTACTATATATCTTTAAGAAAACTTAATCATAACAAATAACGAAAAGTCAACTAATGGGATTGTATTAATGTAGATAGAGCAAGAAAAAAATTTTTTTTTTTTTTTTTTTTTTTTTTTTAATTTCTAAAAAACACAATTTTTCTTTGTCTATTTTATTATTTTATAAAACATATTTAAATGTCACTTTTTAAAATTTATATTGATATCAGATTGTAAAACCATATTTTAAGTCCAAAATGAGTTTAGAGTAGCACTAATGGTTCTTGTTTGCTTACATTAAAAATGATATTTCATGTTACAAAGAAATCTGTATTGGCATTACATCATTTCATATCGTAATCTAGTGGCAAGATATTGGTTTCAGATCTATACTAAACGTAATCTTACGTCAGAAAGTTGATATATCGCTAAATTTTATAGAACCAGATTTTATTACATAAATGCAAGATCTATAATAATATAATTTCTTCCAGTCCATCTTCTTAAAAATGGTTTTATTTAGTAAATTTTGAATACATGCTCATTGTTTGAATTTCTGTTTTATTTTCGCAATATGCCGTTAAATATTTCAAAAAGTTTATTATTTAAGATGGCTAACAACTGACTGTATTAGATTTCCGTAGTTAAATGTTAACATACGGGAAAATAATTTTACTTACGAATTGCTTGCATTTGAATATTAAGCAAAATTTAGAAGACGACAAAACAGGATAACCTCTCGGATTGTGCCTAAATCGATTCGTAGATAGAGCGAGAAAAATATTTAACTTATTATTATTTTTGAATTATTCCCATTATTTGTTAATTTTCTAAAAAGAAAGGACACAACTTTTTTCCGTTTGTCGCATGATCTTGTTTGTTTAAAAACATATTTTAAATTAAGCAGTTCAGTACAATGTTGTTACTAAAAAATTTCCATCTTAAAAAACGTAAATATAATTATTATTTCATGAGTTTCAGAAATGCAATTAAGGGGGTCATATTGTTTAAAACGATCTTTATAATTTATTATATACAACACAAAACTCTGATGTTTATCGATTTGTAATCTTATCGAATATTCTTTCGGTAACAATGATATCAAATTGCACCAATTTTTGGATATTTTAAAAAAATATATATTCTCTTAAAAATATTTTTATTGTACTTTTGTTCCATTATTCAAGGAAATGATCTTTGACTGACGAGCTTTTGGTATTAAAAAATTAACAATTTTAATACAAATTATTTAAAGGAGTAAATGAATACATTTTTATTCAATCTACACAGAAATGAAGTAAAAAAATCATAAACATTTCGTAACTCATTGCCTAACTTCATTGAATATACAGTAAACCAATGTCTCCCTAAACTTCCTAACTCTGATGATGCTTTTATGGAGACTCAATAATATTTAAATCATATGTAAAGAAATCAATTACCATCGATTGACGGTCCTAAAAATCCCCCATAATTTCAATAATCTATCTTAAAATCCTTCATTTATCACCCGAATATATTCAAAATGTGAGTTGTGCAAAAAACCTTTTAGAAAAGCAATTACTTTCTGGATGTTATGTAGTACGTTAACTTATGTTTGTTTGAAGATTAAGATATTCGGATATCCTAGGGTAAATATAAATCCATATGAAGAACTATTCAGTAGTTACTGTTACATTGATATGTATATTATATAAACACATAAAGTCGGTTTGAAGGAAATATAGGATGATATAATTATAATGCTAACATTTCTAATCCCTACATATGCATTTATCAAGAAATAATCTTTCGGAAAAAGTAACATTAGATTTAGTTTCTTCTTTTTTTAGTAGATGTGCTTTGTTATTTAGTTGTTGACGCTGTATTTCAAACCTTAAAACCTTTAGAAAAGATCAATATTCTTTAACTAAAACAATTAAATATTTTTATCTAAAGCAATATTTTCAATTGACGCTACATGATTTCAAAGTTTGAATCAGTTGACTTTTAGAATTATCTAAACTAACCATCCTTATTTTAATATTACCGAATAATTACCGAATTTTTAAGCATTACTCTTTTAAAACAGCACGGTATTTCATGATATTTCTTATATTACACTTAAATAGTTCCCTAAATATTTGGGCTTGCACTAGAGCCCATGCCAGCTCTATTACCTCTAAATTTTAAACTTTTAATATTCAAAGGCTTAATGGTTGTTCCAGAATATTCAAATGCTTAATTGGGGGATTTAGAACTTGCATACTTCATAACAGGTGGTGCTTCTTTAACATAATAATTAGTTGTCGAATACTTAGCTATTTGATTGAAATACGCATAACATAATTTTCTGTTAGTTGGCAAATGGGTTTTTGCATGCACACACACTCACGCACACGCACACACACACACACACACACACACACACACACACACACATATATATATATATATATATATATATATATATCACGTTCAGAGTGATTAAAGCATGGAAGATATATATTGGTTCTTGTATAAAAATGTCTTTATTGAATTTCTTATTTAGATATCCTTTGTTTACATATTGAAACGACAAGCGTGGAGGATTTTATCAGCCTAACTTCCGTTCAGAAGTGCCTTTTTGACTTTGCTTACTTGAAAAAATTCCTCTTGTCTACTTCCGCATGAGCTTCTTTACTCTGTATAGTTCCCATCGAGGGAGAGTCTTTCTCTTATTACGTTATCTTTTAAAGAGTTCCAATTATTTTTAATTATAACTCGCTTAATTATTAACCCCCATTTATAAACCTGACATATAAATACATACATTATATATATATATATATATATATATATATATATATAATTTGTATAAAATATATATATATAATATATATAATATATATACATATACATATGTTTTAGTTAAAGTCTGCATTACAGAGATTTGCCTCACTAGATTATGAATTCCATATGAGTAAAATATCTGGCATGATGTTATCCCAAATTCTAAATTAAATTTTGTAGTTTCTCTGATTTGTTTAATAGTCAAGTTTCAAAACTAAAATCTTTCTCTTAATTCTACTTCGTTTAAAAGAGAAAATTTTATTTTCAGATTTTGTTATTCATTTATTAAGATGTATCATGGTAATAAAACGCTACTTCAGAACTAGCCCTAATAAATAAAGGAATTAGAAACTGCCAAGCCTGAACTTCAAAGCAAAAATTCTCAATTAAAAGTAGAGTAAATAATTTTATTTCCTTTACGTTTTTTGCCCGAGGAAGTAAATGATCCCAAAAACTTGAATGACGTCTTTAATGAATTTGGCGATAAATTTGATGGGCTTAATCGTAATGCCATTTTCCAATCAGGGGAGGAATGTGCTCGTTAATTATTTACTTACGTGTAGTCCAATTCCTCGTTTAATGGGGGTCTTCCAAGCGCGTCCGGAAGCCAATCAATATTCTACAAGTTATCCGTTTCCGTTCGTGGAGATGCAAATCTTTGGGATTACTCATTGACGTTCGCGTAATCTCACCTACTTCAAGTATGAACCAACATAAAAATTGTTCAGAATTTTTCAAGACAGGGCATTGTTTAAGTACATGCATTCAGAAAATATTTTAGCCGTTGATTAAGCAAATGTATGAGTAATAATAGGTTTCATGTCAGACATAATATTACCATTGAGTTAGACGATAGTACAAAACTGGAAAACGAATCCAACTGGTTTAAGAAGGAGTTACAGGAAAAATAATTGCAGGCTCGCTTTTTATATCCATAATCGCGATGCTCCTTTAATGTGTTGACATGTAAAGCTCAGCATTTTGAACTTTTTTTAATAGGCCTAAGGTAGGTCAGGATTTCAAGGATTTTCCCGAAAACATTCTTTCATTCTGATACCAATTAATAATTGTTATCCAGTTTGAAACTTTTAGAATTCTTATATCCTCCTCTCCGAAGTCAGTCCATCTTCACTTTAGACTATTTCTAGTTTAGTGGTAATTGATTTTAATGGTTGACTATTTTAAATATAAGAAAAGAAAGGTCCATTCAGAATATGTGTCTCTTGATTTTCAATTGTTTTTTTTTCTGAATTTGATTATATCTGTCTTTTTGAATAACCCGTATAAGTGAAAACGGTGTCATTCTCTCCAAAACTGATGTTCTTTAAGAGTGCTAAAAGTTTTTTGATTTTTCGTTCAAATATTGCCAGCTAGTTTGTCTTGTTCTTCAAGATTCATATGCAAAAAAAATATAATGATTTCTTTAGATAATATACTTTGTGTATTTAACTATTTTTTACTTAAAAAATGTTTTTAACCATGAAAATAACGAGTGGTTTGAACATGTGCACGTAACTTAGCCTCTTAATGACTGAATATTTAAACATCTTCACTTGCTGAAGTAAAAAAAGAACTTAATTGTAATTGCTGTAAAAATCTTCTTAAAGCTGTGAAAAAGGAGCTTAGGTAAGTTTAAGAATAGCAAGCGATTTTTGTATTTAGCAAGAATAATTGATTTTATTCATACAAGAACAGTGGTTAAGCAATATCCAGCAACTGAAATATATCTGACCGCATAGTTCGATTCTGTAAAAAACGGAGGACCATAAAAAAAAAAATTATTACTTGTACGTTGGATTTGTTTTTATAGTAAAGAACCATGTCTTCTAAACGGCAGCAAGTTTAATTAAGTCGGGTAGAATATTTTATTCAAAATTGATAATAAGTTTAGAGCATTCCGGTAGTTATTTGAAACTTGAAAATCTAAATCCTCATTTGAAAAATTGGAGGAAATAGTTTTACTTCCCGAACACATTCTCCTTTCGACGAAATAGATGAAGTCTTTAATGAACTGAGCGAGAGAGTTTTGATGGGCTTAATCTTAATACCATTTTTCCAATCAAGAAAAGGAGTGTGTGTGTGTGTTAATTATTTATTTACGTGTAGTCCAGTTTCTAGTTTTAATGGAAGGTTTGCCCAGCTCATACGAAAGCTAATCAATATTCTGGAAGTTATCCATTTCCGTTTGTTGTGACTCAAATCTCCCCGATTACGCACGTAGCGTTGGAGTAATCTCGCTTTGTCAAATATGAGACAACTAAAGAATGTCGAGCCCTCACTTACTGAAGAGAAGTAAAATTCAATTACAATTGCAGGAAAGCTTTTCTTCAGATGATGATTAGAATATTTGTTAAGCGTAGAATAAATATAAATTCTTATTACACAAAATTAGAGCCACTTTTCCAAAATATAGTTAAAAGCAAAACTATTGGAGAGAATGGACAGAGTTATGTGCTGCTATTTAAGGCATTAAGATTATCGTGTCTTCGCAGTGAGGAAGGTGTTTTATTTTATAGGTTTGTATTTGTTTTTCATTTTGTGCATGAATCAAATTTGATTTGTCTTCATATGTATTATATTCTATCCCAAAGGTGTTACCGTGTCTAAAATGAAACTAATTATTATTCATATATTTTTATTAACATAATATAAGCCAATTTGACTATTAAAAAATTTATATATTTATATAATATATATATATATATATTTTACTTTAACACTGTAAAACACGTTGGTTTTTAGTTAAGTATAAAATATGCAAACTTTCATTCCTCTTGTAAATTTCGCATTATAAAATGTGGTATACCTATTTTCACGGTTGTGAGCCAATTTGATTCATAGAATGTTTATAAAAATAAATAAATATAGTAATAAATATAGTGTAAAGTAAATATAAAGTATAAAGTGTATAAAATATAGTATAAAGTAAATATAAAGTATAGTATAAATTAAATATAGAGAAGAAGTCGAGAACACTTCCATTCCAATGACAGAAAATCATGCTACTGACTCTATGAAGAATTGTCAAGTTCAACAATCATGCAAAAGAAACACATGTAGAAACCATTGTGATAAATGTAGTAGAAATGTTTGCGGAAAATGTGTTTCAAAAACATATTTTATATGTAAAAAATGTTTTCCATTAATGTTTTGATAATAAGCATTTCATTTAAATTAATTTGGAACTATTTTCTTTGCAAAAAACTTCGATTTTCTTGTATGAGTCAAACTGGCTCACTTCAGTAAAAATAGGTATATGATCAACATTCGTAAATCTAGTGTTAATCTTCGTAATCACCGTCTTCAGAAAACGTTTCCAAGATATGTAATTGAGTTTTGTCAGTCTGAAATTTGTAACTGCATGAAGTTCTTTAGTTTCTCCATGTTTGAAGCAGGTGAGATTACTCTACGCTACGCGAGTAATCCCAAAAATCTGCATATCCTTAAACAGAAACGGATAACTTACTGGATATTGATTAGTTTTCAGAGGTTTCCCCCAGACCTTCCCATTAAACGAGGAATTAGACTACACGGCAGTAAATAATTAACGGACACATTCCTGTCCTGATTGGAAAATGGTATTACGACTAAGCCGATCAAATCTCCCGCTAAATTCATTAAAGACGGTATTCAGTTCACCGCAAACGTTTATTTTATCATAGAAGATTACAGACAGAAAAAAAAATATTTATTATATTTTTAAACGAAAATTTTTTCTTCGAAATTTAGTCTCGCCAGTCTTTAAATCCTTGATTTTTTACAGCTAATCCGAAAGAAACCTTTCATTACCATTATATATCTTAATGAAACCCCAAAATCTTGAGGTATCTGTCTGCCTTTAAAGCGTAAATTTCGGTCAAAACACAAATTGTTTTTATCCAGAAATAAACTCTTATGTTTTATTTTAAATTGCATTTGGAAGTTTGATTTTATCTAATTTTGAATTTGAATTATTGTCGTATTTTTGTTTCACCACATATGAAATTTGAAACCAGAAACGAAATAAAATCTCTATAT
>CM063501.1:68836221-68846221 GCA_032207245.1 Pardosa pseudoannulata
ACAGATTAAAATGAAAAGAAATGTAAATTAAAAGAAATGAAATGAAATGAACAGATTAAAATGAAAAGAAATTTAAATTAAAAGAAATGAAATGAAATGAACAGATTAAAATGAAAAGAAATGTAAATTAAAAGAAATGAAATGAAATGAACAGATTAAAATGAAAAGAAATGTAAATTAAAAGAAATGAAATGAAATGAATTAAAAAAATTAAATGAAATGAAAGAATAAATGTAAATTAAAATGAAATGAAATGAAAAATGAAAAAATGAACAGATTAAAATGAAAAGAAATTTAAATTAAAAGAAATGAAATGAAATGAACTGATTAAAATGAAAAGAAATGAAATGAAATGAAATGATTAAAATGAAAAGAAGATTAAATTAAAAGAAATGAAATGAAATGAACTAATTAAAATGAAAAGAAATTTAAATTAAAATAAATGAAATGAAATGAACATATTAAAATGAAAAGAAATTTAAATTAAAAGAAATGAATAGATTAAAATGAAAAGAAATGAAATGAACTGAACTGATTAAAATAAAAAGAAATTTAAATTAAAGAAAATGAAATGAAATGAGCAGATTAAAGTGAAAAGAAATGAACAGATAAAGATGAACCGAATGAGCAGATTCATTAAAAAAATCTGTTTTAATTGTGAAACGTGATTGCAAAAGAAGCCAGCAAAAGAACATAATTTGAAGGTATCGGAGGTGATAATTTCATTTGCAGGCACTTTACATAGTTTCCTTAAGCAGTATTGCCAACAATGCAGCTATGCATCTGATGATTGGAGTACTCGGAAGTGATTAGAAAAAACTATACTGTTCTGAAATAAAGCTTTGAATCTGATAATCTGCATCAGTTAAGCATTTGTCAAATTATCCTGTTATAGAAATTATTCTGTGCAGGTTGAAAATAATGTGTTGAGTTTTACTGGCGCACATTCAAGCTTATAGTACTCGAATAACCTTTGATTCCTGAACTTAACATTTTACTCTAAAATTTTATTATTTTTATGGATAACAATGCAGTTTGAAATGTTCGAGTGCAGTCAAACCATCATTAGTTTTATCAACTGCACATATAAAGTTTAGATGTTGAAGTTATAGAAAACTTTTGAAACGTGCTGACAAGAAAAGTCAGGAATCTGATAACAATGTAATCCACCACTGAGTTTTTGGAGCTTTGTATCGAATTCAAAACATTATATAAGTGTTTACAGAAAGGCGTAGAAGTTATGCTTAAATGCCTGCATGAAGGTAATGGTTCAAAGATAGGTTAAAATATAGGTTTAAATAGTAAAACATAAGTTAAACAATCTTTAAATAATGCAAATAAGAATAAATTATCTTAGAAGTATAGAAAAAGTTGTAAAGTTGTCGATCTTGCTAACAAATGGCCGAACGATGGCCGATTGGTTAGGATGCTGACCTTCGGTACCGGAGTTCGTGGGTACGAATCCCACTGTAGCATGGATGTTCGTAGCCGTTTGGAATCAGCTTTAAGCTGTCGGTCCCGGTCTCATTAGCCCTCGTGTTGCAAAAAGGAGACCGTAGCACTCTAAACCAAACCAAACCAATCTGGCTATCAAATGAATCTGAATCAATTTTTCGTACTGTAAATAAATTCAATTATATATAGTATATAGATTTATAAATCGTTTCGTAGTTTCATGTACGTTTGCTAATTTATCGAATTAAATCTTTCACCAGAAATTACTTATTACGGAATATAAACTAGCTCTATGTTGCGCTATAGTGGCTTAATCGTAGGTAGCTTTAATTGCATAGTTTATACACTAATTACGTTCTTAGATAGTCAGACCGTATATTGTATAAACTCTTCATTGCGTGTAATAAATAATAGGCCTATGACCATATAGTGAACATATGCATATGGACATATAGTGCTTACTTTATAAGCTGTTAAATTATGCATGCAAATTTTCAGATGTAAGTATCTATCATATTTCATAGAAAATGTGTCTGGTGATTTATACTCACTTAATTAGTTAAATTTTATTTGTTTTGCAATCTTTTAATGTTATGTAATTTCAATTCTTTTAAGCATATAACCTCCTTATTCTCGTTTCCGACGATAACGGCAGTTTTCAAACTCCATTTTCACAAGAACTACAGTAAACTTCCGTTTGTATAAAATGCTATACTATGTAAGAGTGAGTCATCAGAATTAAATGTAATTTACAGAAGAAGGACTTGTATTGTTACAAATAAATGATCGAATTAAAAAATAATAATACATGCCCTAAATTAGTATTTGATGCAATCACTAGCCAGCAATAAGGGTTGATATTCGACGCCACGTGGAGTTAAATGCTGAGTGTGGGCTTGGGAAAGAATAATCCATGTTGTTTATATGCGTGTCCAAACTTCATCTGTTGAAGTTGTAGCATCACAAGCGAGTCGACGACTAACGAAATCCCACACATGATTAATACAGGCATATCCACAGAATAAGCAGCCTACTGAAGATTTTTATGCTCTGCTAATAAGAAGTCTTGAACAATATTTACAACACTGATCTGTTAAAAGACAACTACAGAAATGCCATGAAGAAAAGAGACAACTTCACCAGCCTTTAACTGTATTTGCTAAAACGGATGGTGTTGAGTCTTCTTATCCAAATGGCTTTATCCCTGATGATTAAGGTAGTTAGTAATTCAGATGTTCTGTTTCAGTACATATAATTTAATATTTTCTGTTGTTGTTAAGATTATCCACAATTAGTACCAGCTGAGATAATCAATGATATCCAATCGTCCTCTAGATCAGAACTCCGTGTTTTTGTCCAGTATGGTATTCAATAATTTCAAAAGGTTGCATTCTCCGGCATAGTTTCTAACAGGAATACGGCCATCATGGTGCCACAAATTAAAGCTGTATTCGTCAGAGAAAAACCTGTTGCCTGTCTGCAAACCAGTTTCTATGTTCAAGAGCCCATTTCATCCGCAATCATCTATGCATGTGCGTGAGAAGGATCTTGTGTTAAGGACATCTTGCATGCAGTCCACGGTGCAGTAGACATCGACGAATTGACGAAGTAGACAGTTATAAATATGTAATAGTGAACGAATGTGCTAACAATTGGGACGATGCGCGCCAGGTAATTAACTTCAACTATTGTCTTCCACTTCAGGATTTGTGAGTGGTACAGTTTCCGTTCGTCTATTGTCTATTGATTCCACATTCGAATACCTCTGCTGCGGTTCCATTGCTCACAAACTCCTATTTCACAATAAATCTTCTTTGATCAAGGTTAATGATTCTTTCCCGTTCAAATTCCCTAAGTTGTTGAAATATTTCCCTCTTCCATCGACGAGGATACTTAAAGTTCAACTAAAGTTTACCACTAGTAGATAATTATAGACTATTTTTACTCTTCCAACTACAAATTTCTAACTATACGGTCAACAGCAGTGCAGAGAACGCTGCGCAATCCATGCAAGTGTATTCACTCTGAAATGTTTGTTATTTCCATAACACAATATATGTAGCATTTGCTGGAAATTCTATCGCAATCACGTCCTTTCTTTTGGGCGGTACATTTTTTATATTAGAAACTTATATGACTCAAGCTGGAATAAGTAAGCAAGTAGCATCCTAAAATATTTTATGACTGCTTTCCTTTTAACATGTAGATTCTTTACTTCCATCCTAGAATAACAAATTCTTATTCATATACAAAAAGTATACGTTTTATGGGTTTAACTTTCAACTATGGTGGAGTAGTTTGCAAGATAAAATTACCTCCGTTCTTCACTTGAATTAATTTTTAAATATCTTGCAACTTGGTAAGTAATTTTTACAGGTCTTTGTAGGAAGTTAATAAGAAAAACGCGGATAAATCATGATTTGTATTATCTAAAAATACTTAAGGATGATATCTCTGAGATCGCACAATAACAAAGTTAAGAATGTTGCGATAAGTTTTTAAGGTAAACCATTACTTATGAGTAAAATGCTATTAATACTTTTTAAGCAATATTAAATCCTTTATAACATTTGTGACTTCTAATTCACCGGATAGGAAAATCTAATCTCCTGTGCAGAAGAGTTCCATACTTTCCACTAAAATAGCAAATTTTGGGAAGTGTCTAAATTATTTGCAACTTTGTGACTCCGTGTGATAGAGGTATTGACATAGAAGGAGAAATCTTTATATAAAATGTGCTGAAATTAAATAAGAAGATTAAGTGGATTAAGTGAATTCCATACAGCGAATAAGTTTCATTCCAGAAACCTCTTTCTCTTATACTTGAATTTGTAAGAATGCCATTGCACTTAATTTAAACATGAATTACATTTATTACCGTAAAATTAATCATTACTGAGCTCAAATATAATCAAGCGGATATCAATGGTGACTCAAACAGTGATTTTTCGTTTAGAGTAATTTTAGTATCGTATAACTGCTATCTTTTCTTAGCAAAGAAGAAAAAAAAGAAAAAGTCTACTTAATGACTGCCTTGAGCGGAATTTTTATCACGTTTTACTTAATGACTTGTCTTACATTATTTACTACCTATTCATCACATAGAGAAAATAAGCCCTTTCAGCAAATTGTCTCCCAGCCGTTGTAAGCTCTACTGTGTTCAACTGGCTTCTCTTTTAAGTAAATTAATTCCATCCAGTATTCAAGAACAGTATATCTCTCTCCATTATTTAATGTCGGAGTTTGAAGGGGGATGAAAAATCACCCCCTCACTCTCTCACTGGAAAAGAATGCAATTTATCTTTCGTGATCTTCCATTTCAGTCATAACCAAACACTCGCCCGAAACTACTCTTTAAAAATTCCTGCATCACCAATGGGTAAGTAGAATCCATTCAACGACAAAACGCTCCTCGTACCATTAATGGAACTCAATCGATTCATTCAGAAAGTCGGAAAAAGTTGTTCTTTCACAAAAGAGCGATGAATTATTCATCGTGAAACTTAAACAAAAAAAAAAGTCCAGGTGTGTTTACTATCTTAAAAGGAATGAGCCAGAAATGTTCTTAATATGTAACTCCTTTGCTGTACTTTGAAAATGAAGTTAATAAACTTTTTCTTCTAGAAAAGTGCAAAGTTAGAGTTGTTTTTACTCTCCTTAACCTACGTTTTAATCTTTTAAGTTCATTTCACGAGATGCATTTGCTTTCCAAATGGCTTCTAACAACTAAGTTCCGGACAAAATGACCCAAATTTATGGAGATATTGCAGTAAAGTTACGAAATTAACTGCTTTTATTAAATAAGGGCTATGTTGAGATGCTTTCAATATACAAAAAAGTGTATTTTGTATATTAGTGAAGAAATTAGTTTCTTTTGTCGTTTATTTAATGTTCTCCCTTCAAAAAGTACATAAAAGTAATCCCCCGGATTTGCTAAATATTCGAAAAGGATTTGCACTTCCGACTGAGATGAATTGTACTCCACATTTACATTCCGCCAAGCAGAAAAAGATTTAACGGGATTGTGGAAAAATTCTTCACTATTCCGGAGAATTTTTTTTTCTAATCGATAAAAGTGAAAGGGTTATATTTACTCAGTCGGTTGTTTTTGAAAATTGGTGTTATAAAGTAACATTATTTTTTATCCATTCAAGGATAGTCTTTCTTCATACCGAAATGTAATTTGCCATTTTCTCCCATAGAGGGTGAAAATAAGCATATAAAAAAGATATAAACCAGAGGTTCATAACCTTTACAATGAAAAAAATCCTTCGATCTCTTTTTATCCAAATTACCAAATATTAAAGTATTATTACTTATTACCTATATTTATTTTATCTACCTATCTCTCTGTTAAGAATCACAAAGTAGAAACTAATTAAAAGAGCCACTAAATATAATAAATAATGTCTATTAAAAACATATAGATAAGCATACACCAATGAGAAATTTAAGAAAAAATAATGGTAGTTGCGGATAGTGGAGTTTTAACAATGTCTTAATGACGGGTTTAAACGTCGTTAAGATCTTCGTAAATTTTCAGTGATGTTCTTTTTCTTAGACAGTCAACTAGCTACTGCATTGAGCCCACGTTTAGCCAAATATTATGAAAAACATGCAATTAAAATTTTTATACTCTACCTCAGGAATTGCCAAATATTGGCCACTGGTTGAATTCCTGAAATTTATAATTGAAAAATATATAGTATTTATTATGGTAAATACTATTTTAGTCTATTGATTTGTTGATTATTGTTGTTATAGACATAATGTATAATTTTATAATATTCTGTAGACTTGTTACCCTCTTTGACTGTCTTAACGTCTCTATTTGCCTCTGAAATCGCCACCACCCCCATGGCAAAATTCCATGCAAACAGGACATGGGAACTCACGACATGAACGAATATATCTTAATTTATTCTTTTGGATACGAAATACGAGGGCGGTTTGGTAAATAAGGTTCAAGACAAAATGACACCGACTTTTATAATTGAAAATAATAAATGCACTTCACAAAACTACAGATTATTTTCATTCTAATCTCCGTAAATATTGACACTTTTACCCAGAGTGACATCAGGGATATATCATATCATATATATCAATACAAATGTCTAGGGCCTGGTTAAACTGCTATTTTGAAACGATCTGTAAATAAGATAGTTTACTTTTCTGATGGACAACTGTGTATAGTAAACAAACAAACAAATATGCATTGTTTTTTATAGGGTAATATATAAAAGCAGTGATTAAGGGTTGTTTAGTTGGCTGAGAGAAGCATGGTCTACTGTTTTGCTACATGAGGAGAAATGAGAGACCTACTGCTTAAAGCCAATTCCTAAAGGCTACTAACATCCAGCAATGGAGTTAGACCCTACAAAATCCGGTAACGAAGAGCAATGCTGTACTCATTCACAATATATCTTGGTTTTTGTTGTCTTTCTATTGAAAGCAGAAAGGGGCCCTATAAGAAGAATATGTCTAGACCCCAAAGTGGTTTTATCCTATTCTGCGTTATGCCTATTGAAAATCCCTTCATAGTATTGCTGTTTGTCCTGTTGAAGTATTCCTGAATGATGTTTTTCAAAATTTGATCTGCAAAGCGTTTTCCCACGGAAAGTGTTTTTTAAAGGTCCAAAGAAATGAAAATTTTAGGTGACTAATTGTAGACTATAGGGTGGATGTTGAAGGATATTTCATATTTGTTGCACCTACTTTGGATTGCTGTGGCATATGGAGGTCATCTTTAAATTTTTGGCATCAAACACTGACTCTCTTTCAGCTTTAAAGATTCATCACGCTGTAATTTGAAATAAAATTTTCCCTGACTTTTTCAGCTTGCAAGAATTTGTTAATTGACCGTATCTCAAACTTATTCTGCCATTAGACAAATCAAGCTTCGATGCTTTTCTGCAACTCAATTACATCTTGAACAAAACGACATTTCGTTTTAACTTACTATAGTCTTAAACGAATCGAATAATGGAATTTGTCTCAATACTGAGCATACATCTTCTTGTAACAGTAACTTTTATTTTTATTACCGACCACCCTGGCATTTTTAGGAGTTATCCTGAGATATCGAGGTCAGTAATAGAAAGTTCAAACATGCTTACCGTCGATAATTAGAAATAACTTTCCTGGCTTTGTGGGGAAGCAAATTAATTTTCTATTGAAAAACGAAAGTAAAAAAAAAGAAATTAGGAGTTTTTATTTTATTATTTGTTTAATATTTTGTGCAGCAGTTCTGAGTCACCGTCTCTGAGTGAAGCAGAAATGAAAATTTAGAAACATTTCAATACACTGTTAAATCTATGATGTGTGACAGAAAAGAAATATCAGTCAATCAAGATTCGTAACGCTTTAAAACTAGATATTCTTGACAGATGACTTGCTAATACGAGGAATGAAACTTCAAATTCTGTCGAGAGATTATATTTTGACAAGTCGTATCAGAGTCACATATTGGGCGTACACTTGCTAGCTAGCTATTTGATTTTAGATAAGGTAGTAAATGTGAAATCAAATTCTGTAAAGAGATGAAAATGGATTTTGTAATTTCATCATCAGTGGATCAATTTGTGGCGTGTATGACATATGTTATAGTCGTGTATGTGATATCACTCTTGGACGCAAATAAAATACCAATTCACTTAATTAACAGCGAAAATATATCTGCATAACTAATATGGACAAAAATTGTGCAATTTCCAGAAACTAGTTGGAAGGATTAACTTTTATAATAAAATACGTATTTGAGAGTTAATATTTTTAATATTTTTCTTTTTTTAATAAAAGTACATATAAGAAAATGAAATATCTGTATCTCTTAATTTTTTAAATGAAATAAAAATGATTTTTGACTTTATACATTTTATTCATTGACATGCATTGAATGCTTAATATTTATATTCCATTATATCCATATAATTTATGTTACTTGCTGCCATACATTTTAATATAAATTTAAATAAAGCAAACTGTTGTATTTATAAATATTTTTTAAAAAGAACTTTCACCAGTCCCTAGACATTTGTTTTGTTTTATTTATGTGATATGCTGCCATGATGAGAACAATAATTTCTGATCTTTCCAATTCGGATATCTCAAAAAAGTGTCTTCATGAAATGATACAAAATACCTATGTGAGAGCATAAATAATATTATTTAAACATTTGTACCTAAAAGGACCTTATTACACCTAGATTGTCTTGAAATAGGTGTTTATGATGCTGTGGTTTATTTTAGCAACAGAAATTATGTTAAGATAAAGGTGCTGGAAAATTTAGGTGCAGATATAAGTCTACGTTGCCAAAAGACTTAAAAATGTCAAAGGCCAAAGCCAAGGACTTAAAAATGTCAAATGTCTTAGTGGGGAGCAAGAAAACACTTAATTAGTGTCGTGTAACTCCCCATTGAGATCTAAATATTTAAGAAGAGATTGAATAGTTGTACTTGATTTATTTGGTTGCGTTGTGTTTATATTTGGTGGTTGATCTCTAACCCAAGCTCTGAGAGACTAAAGACTATTTGCAGGCTATTAAAACTAAATTACTACCTTATCAAAAATATACTGTTACGGATTTGCGAAAATTGTTTGAGTTTAGCATGGGACTCTATGGGTATCTCGCCAAATTGGCGAGATATCGGCTCGTAGGCGATAGTTTTGGCAACCTATTTTTGTCGCCAAGTTCGTCGCCAAGTGTTGCCAAGTGGGGCGTCACGTGATCACTTCTGGGTCCAGTTTCTGGAGTGTTCCGGCAGTTTCTGTGGGCCTATATAAGGCAGACAGAGTTCCATGCAGAGTGTCGTGAAGAGAATCTCTCGGTCCACGGAGTACGCACGGTGTGTTGTGGTTGATGCGGAAATTGATATGTGAGCCGACGTCATTATACTCAAATTGTTTCGCTGTGGTTTTGTCGGTGTGTTCTATTTTGCAACTGATTGCGAACAAAGTATTTGTCTTTGTGCTGCAGTCTTGCTTGCTTGTAAAGTCCATTCTATTCCCGAACCCAGTTTTTGAAGTTCGTAACAATACATTCATTAAATAAGGTTCTTTAAAAAAGTTCATTCTGATTTAAATTAAAATGTTTATTTGTAAACTGTATATAAGTATATTTGCAAAATTATCAATTTTTTAATTTGCCTCTCAAATTATCTATAACTTATATCACTTTGTAACTACTTATCATTTAACATATATCAATGAAAAAGAGAAGACCTAATTCTAAATTGAAATCTCAAGATCTAGTACCTTTGTGGGACGGCAATCAATATCGCATCTGGTGGGGGACATCATAGACTTGAGATGCGGACGTAATGTTGAGGCACAGGTTCAATGTTGTGAACCAAAGAGTATTTCAGGAGGTGACCTTATTGGTATTTAGGTAGTGATCCTACCGGACAGAAGATTATTAACTGGGCCCTCGGAATTTCGACTAACAGCTCTTTTCCTATGTTTTCCTGCTCTTCTTATTTATTTCCATTCATATAACTTTCATTTCCGATCCCCCTCTACTGCCATCATCCCAATCAGCAGAAC
>CM063501.1:68853721-68856221 GCA_032207245.1 Pardosa pseudoannulata
TAGGATCTACTAAATAGGAAAACAAGAAAATCATTAACAACTTCTGTACAGTGACCCATAACGCAGGATGTATGCATGTTTTTGTGATCAGAATTTGTAATATCTATCTTTAAATATCTCCATATTTGTGAATAATAGAAAGGATTATTCTGTAGTAGTATGGATCAGCTAGTGGATTTACTTGCAAAGCCTTTTAATGCCCGAATGATGAGTATCTTGAAATCTTAATCTGAGGTTCTCATAAAAAGACATTAAGTGTTAAACTGTTAACTGGTAATAATCAATCAAATCTCCATCTTGTTTTATCAAAAGTTGATGGTAATGCACAAACGGATATCACTGACACAAACAGTCATTCAGCATAACAGTTGGGTAGCTTCCTTTCATTAGAACATATGTACTTATTCATGGTGACCATGTTTATTTTACCCTGTCCATAACTTCCAACTACACTTTAGTCATTTCAACTAGTTTTTTCAATAACAAAGAAAATATATACCAGATGAAATAAACCGACCTATCCCCAAGAGATGTTTTGAAGTATACATGTTAAAATATTCAATTTTTATATCAAATTGAAATAAAGTATCTATTTCCTTCTTGTAAACTTAATATTTTTAGGACTGGTCTCACCAAAATCATTTAACCACTAACCGTGATTACCCTATGGCTTCAACCAGTGGTGGGACTCAATTCTCCGTTTAAACAGAGATTAATCGCGGTCAGCTATTAAATGACCAGTCCTTTAAGGTAATTGACATTTTATCATTAAAAAAATCTAAAAACATTTAAAAAATGAAAATGTAAGAACTATTCTTTATTATGCTGTTAAATGAAATATATGCACGCATTAATATAATTGATTTTGAATAAAAAAGATAACTGACTTCTATTTGGTATATAAAATTAGCTTTTAATTTACGTGTGTTGGTTTGGATTGTTTTGGAGAGATACCATTGGTCTTTTTGCTATACCAAAGATAGTGAGACAAGGCTCACAATTACGCTAAATCTAGGATCTACTAAATAGGAAAACAAGAAAATCATTAACAACTTCTGTACAGTGACCCATAACGCAGGATGTATGCATGTTTTTGTGATCAGAATTTGTAATATCTATCTTTAAATATCTCCATATTTGTGAATAATAGAAAGGATTATTCTGTAGTAGTATGGATCAGCTAGTGGATTTACTTGCAAAACCTTTTAATGCGCGAATGATGAGTATCTTGAAATCTTAATCTGAGGTTCTCATAAAAAGACATTAAGTGTTAAACTGTTAATTGGTAATAATCAATCAAATCTCCATCTTGTTTTAACTTAATAGACAAAACAATTTCCCCACTTCATTGTTATGTATGTGAGTTTCGTAAAAACGAAAAGGAGTTCATAATTGTTTTTATTTACATTAAACCTTTCATGAATTCCTGAAGTATTACTCTCGAACTTCCAAATTACTTTTTGCCGTGAACTCCTTTAATGGTAAAACCTACACCCAGGGGTACGTAGGAGTTATTTTTGGAATTGGGGATCTCAATTAACAAGGTTCTATAACTTTCCAAAATAAATGTAAGCTAACTGCAAAATTGTAAAATTCAAAATTGTTCAATAATTACTCGCTTACTTACTTATTCTGTAAGATTACATTTGTAGAAAATATTCATAATGAAATATACAAAAAAAAGTTATGAGATCGTGTCTTGGACTTCTTAAATATGATATACCTGAATGCAAGTTTAAATAATAGAATAATTCAAATCCCCTTCATATTGTTTACTAAGATGAACATCGAAAATAAGAGCACTCAATATAATTAAGAAATAACAAGTAAGAACACGAAATAATTTTCTACTTATCATTTTGATCTATATATTAATATTAAATAACGTAAGATATCTTAAAAGTCAAATTTAAAATCACTCATAAAAATCACTTTTAATGTATTATTATGAAAAAATCTAATAGTATAAAGTTCTTATCCGGACCAAATTACAATCTGAAAACCTTTATTACAAGTCTAACTAATAGAATAAGGCAATTTGCACTATACTTACCCCTTGTACTATAATTATCGTACGTTTACTAAGACAAACATTAAATAGGTTAATAACATAATAGTCTGTATATAAAAGCTTAAAAGGAAAGAGTTATTGATAGTTTCGTCATTATTTGAGTAACGCACTTCCAATCTCTGCTTACCGTACCGAGTGATGACCTAATCAGTAAGGTACTGTCCTACGGCGTCAGAGTTCACTCACGGCTGTTCATTTTAACACACAGCTGTCTTATATTTTTGAGAATCAAGTGGATAAAATCATTTGATAATTTGGGCTATTCGTACAACTTCAATAACAATGTTTTATTCTTGGGTCTTCGTTTCCAGTTGTTGTTCACTTATATTTGTTAAAAGTAAAACACATAAAATTCTCAGTGACACTAAAGTTAAGATATTACTTTTAAGATTGTTCTTATTTAAGTTTTATAACAAAAAAATCAGCACA
>CM063501.1:68861221-68876221 GCA_032207245.1 Pardosa pseudoannulata
CATGAAAAGTTATATTAATTAGAAATAAATAAGATTTGTTTAAGCTTTATCGATTGCTCAGATATGATAGTTATTGAGATCAAATTTAGAGATAAGAGAATTACATACAATTTAGTGTCTTTTTTACTTAAGTTATATTATTATTTATTAGAAAGTTACAAACATATAAAATATTATCATATATGTATACATTTATATTCACTTCTCTCATTAAGATAATATTATCTGTAGAAAGGCATCATTGAAAGATTAAGCAAAATTTAAGCCTTTAGAAAGAAATGAATACTTTCTACTCAACGAATTTTTATTAAACGAAAACGTGTAATTTATTTTTGCCTAATCATACCAAAATTATCCAAATTACGAAGAAAACGAATGTAATTTGTTTAGATTATTGGGGTAATAGAAGGATAATAAAGAAGTAAGATAAGAGAGGGGAAACTTTATAAATCAATTAATATGAACGCAAAATTCTATTTATGGAAAAATAAGTAATCAATTTAAGCTCCTTAGAGTATATACATCATTGACTACAGAAATATCCTATGATTTTTCTTTCGTTTTATTCTAGCATATTTTTCAGTTAATTATTGTTGAAAATGAATATTTAATGCTCCCTAAAACAGAAAAGCCGATAATAGTCTGGAAAATTAAAAAGGGGAAGCATAGTACTGATATTCATAAAGCACGCTTTAAAGAGTTACAAAAATGAAATTATTATAGTACTTTAAATAAACCAGACGTCTTTCAGCAGAAATTATAATTATGATAGATCCACGTATAAAATTCTTAAAATGAATGACAAAAAGCAAGCAGGTTGTTGTATTGAAAGAGCCCAAAGTGAAAGTTCCTGTTTTAAAATTTCTGGATTTCTAGAACGTAGTTTTGGATTAATTTGAAGCGGGAAAACTGAGATAAATGTTTTGCATTACGAGAGAAAATTAAACTCGGACTTACCATTTAAAGCATAGGTTCTCAAACGATTTCTTCTGGTTTTTTATGGAAATTCCTTTCTAAGGGACCTACTCTGGATGTTGCGAATTGGTTCGTTGAGAGGTCACTTTGACGTCAACTTGATCGTTTGCTCGCATAATGTGAACAAGCTGACCGTGGTAGCTCAGTCGGGAAAGGCAACGCTCTTGTAACTAGAGAGTTGCGGTTTCGGAGCCCGAGCTGGCCTAAGATCCCCCGTGTTTGTTAAAGATGACTGAGGCACGTAAAACGTGTTTATGGCAACAATGTCCTCCAAGTTCTCAATCAATGCCTCTGGAGTTAGCAGGACAAGCCAATGGGTCTTCTGTTTGGCCTGCTTCAAAATTACGAGAATCCATTTGAACATAAGTCGTATTTCACTCTTCTGTTGCTAGTTGAAACGAAAGTCAAACCCCTTTGCCTTAATACGAGTAGCCTCCGGCTCAATTGTGCTTGGTTTCACACAGTGGCATAAGACACTACCACAACCATGCCCACAAGTTGACTTCAAAGAGACGTCACAACGGAAGTGTGAAACGACTCGCAACGTCTAGAGTAAGCCCCTAAGAGTCCAAAACCAATCAGCATAATATTTATTCTTGAGTGAATACCAACACACAGTGAAACCAAGATTAAAAGTGCAGCCAAGAATTCCAAAAATGAAAAACACAGATTCCAAAACACAGATGAAAAAGCAAAAAGTGTAGAAATGTCAGTATGGCAAAAACTGAATTTACCTGAGAGTGGAAGAATTTATTTGAAATTTTACATTTGTTGAGTGGTTTTGGATCAAAACCTTAATATTAAAGATTTGTCTACAAGGAAATAAAATAAATATACTTAAACAACTTTATAAAATATGCAGTTAATTAGGTTATATTGTTATTACATAAGTAGTTATCATATAACTACATAAGACAAATCTGTGTAGTATGACACTTTACAAAGTGTGGTATGACACTTATATCCTAAGTACTATGGTTATCCTAAAGTTTGGCAACAAGTCAAGACAACCAATAATTGCTTAAATAGAATTCAGTCTTTGGAACTAATATACATCTTGGGCCGTTCTCTAGTATTCAGTTATATAGGTCATATTTTTAGTTGTTCGTTCCCTACTTTCTAGAGCTGGAACTGAAGTTCATACAGAGGTACAGAGTTTCATCCTGAAGTTTATGATTTTGAAAGCTGCTTGTATGTCGTTAAAACATACAATTCATATGAACCGAAATTTGTCGACATTTATATTATTATGGGTCGTTTGGCATAAAGTTAAGGTCCTGTATACACAGGGTACAAACAATGATAATGTATAATAAGCTCTCGAAAACTATCTAAACATCATGATTCCTATTGCTCTCGATGATCAGTTTTTGAACCACCCCTCTCATCTGGAAATTGCGAAATCTACATTGCAAATTTCACTATGTGTATTATCTCTTATTATATTACTAATACGGTATGAATTTTGGTATTGTGAGAATTTATAAACTATTCCATAAACTTCACTTGTCTATAAAGAGATACACAATTTTTAATCTATACACAAATTTCATTTACTTGCTTTTTGAGAAATGAGATCCACTTAACTAATTATGACAATATTATTGTAATTACAATAAGATGCTAGAAAGCCTATGAAAAGCAGAAAAAGTGGACAGATGGACTGTGGGACAAAAATGTTTGAGAATCTCTTATTTAAACAGTAGGTAGCAGTTTAATTACCTGTCGTATTGCAAAAAACTTACCTTAGTCTCTATCAAACCAATACAAATCTAGGTTCTAGAAATACAGAAAATTACCAACAGGAATTTTCTCTTTTGGTTCTTTCAAAACAATTATCTGCTTTTTTCTTCATTATTTTAAAAGCTTTTATACGTCGATATATTGTAAACTTAATTTCTGCACAAAGACGTCTGGTTTATTTAAAACACTAGACTAATTTCATGTTGAATTGTTACTAAGTATTTGATGCACTGACTGCAGAGAATAATTTTAAAACTACATGAAAGTCTTTTTTTTATTCTACATTATGTACTTTAAAATCCATATAACTATCCTTCTTAAATATTAAATAAAATGCTTATGTATTTTCTAGCTTTTATAAAGAATTACTGTTAAAATAAATTTAATAAAATGCATTATTGCAATTGTTATTTTTTTAACCGTAGCTAAATCAATTTTTTTTTTTACAAATCAAAATACTTTTCTAATAAATAAAAATGTTTCAAAATGTTGTATAAAAGTTTCAAAAGTACTAAAAACTATTTTGGCATTAAGCATATTTTTTATTAAATTTCATTTTTTTTATCCAACATCTTAAACGATATTTAAGTAGTTAAACAAAACTTCCCCTTATTTTTAATTTAAGAGGTAGAAGCGAAATTTTACTTTTAAAGGAAACGTTTTGTCGTTTTAATAAACAATATCAGAAAGTACACTTTCCATTGGAGAGAAAAAAAATTTAAAAAAAATATGATGTTATAACTGTTTTTTTGCAAAGTCCTGCTCATGAAATTTTAAAGTCATACACTCACAAAAAATATGCAAGACTAAACAAACACTTTTTCTCTGTTTAAACAACATTCATCTCTTTTATCTTTACTTAATGATGCGTATTTGAAATTTTATTTTCTTTGCTATATTTTTCAATTTTTAAGGTAAAATGTAATAAGTTTTTAATGGTATGTCTGTAGTGTGGCGCTGATGTTACACCTTTTTCTCTTGAAGAGATAGTGTTACGTAATATAACATTTCATTTCTTTTGTCTGAGAATTGAGTAGTTACAAGTGCTGGGGACGAAGGACCTAATAGAGAGTAATCATTGACTATTCTTTTCTAGGACCGGATTTAATGGGATTAGATCTGTATCTTTCACTCTCACTTTGCTAAACCGCATTTTCTTAATATTGTATTTCCTTTGGTTTGTATCAGAATGGAGATATTACAAGAGTTGGGGACGATGATGCTAATGGGCACTAATCATTAGCTTCCTTTCCTTTAACCAGGTTTGATGTGATTGGATCTGGATCTTTCATTTTCATGTTTCTAAACCCCATTAACGTAATATTTTATTTCACTTGGTGTATCTTAATATAGAACTGCTCTCTTGAGCTCTGTCTCATGAGAAAATAAGTCATAAGATTAACCACTCCTCAAGTACGAAATTTCACACAGAAACAGACACCTGGTGATTTTTTAATATGTTACATGTACTGTGTGTCATTCTGAATCACAGAAATTTTTTCAAGTATTCGCGTAGTCTTAGAGTTCTAAGTAAGCGCTTTCACATGACTTCAAAAGAATGGCACTGTTAAGCAAGCTTTACGAATTAAAAATATTGGCTACTTCCGGTATGATATATATATATATATATATATATATATATATATATATATATGTATATGTATATATACATATATATATATATATATATATATATATATATATATATATATATATATATATATATATATATATATATATATATATATATATATATATATATATATATATATATATATATATGTATGTATATATATATATATATATATACACACACACACACACACACATATATATATATATATATATATATATATATATATATATATAGGGTTCGGTGTCTACGGGTGTCGTTAGACAAATTTGATGACAAACTATTTTAACAATAACAAACATTTTTTGACGTAACAACACAGAAAACAATTAAACACAAAGATAAATAGTTAGATCACAGTGATGACGCGGCATATATAAGACTTCCTACTCGAAGCTTAACATAGGCAAGACACCCTACTCGGTGTTTAATATAGAAAATACACCCTACTCGGTGTTTAATAAAGTGAGGGAGCTCAAGTGCCGTTCCTTACTTACCCCACTCAGTGATAAGGGCGCGACCTTGCGAGAATGCGCTGCACTAAAATCCCACATATATATATATGTATATGCATATATGCATATATATACATATACATATATATATATATATATATATATATATATATATATATATATATATATATATATATATATATATATATATATATATATATATATATATATATATATGTATATATATACTTATATCCATATACTTATATATATATATTGACGCTAACTCAACAATGGACAACGATCGAAGAAATTTTTACATGAACTACTGGTTATGAAATGTTTTACCAATTGGTGCAGGTTTGTTCGCCTGTACAGACAAATATTTTCCAAAACTTTCTATTTATATTATATATAATACTTTTATTGAAGCTAACTATCGTGTTTGTTATAACTTGCGCAAAGAGTTTTTGTGTATAGTATTTGATTTTTCCACCTCAGGAGTCTGTATATATTGGTCACCCGTTTATGAAACTTCTTTCTTGCCTATAAAATATTCTGACCTAAATCTTTATTTTCCTATTTCAACATTTGCGGAGTTAAATTCATCCGATGCAAAAGATTATTTATTTATTGCAGAAACGGACTCCCCTAAGCATTATGGAAATTGTATGTTTGAAAGCTTCAGACACCCGATCCAATTTTTATCTGAATTGTGTTTCTCGTGTTATATAAAATGTACTTGAAACATTTCGATACATCTGGAATTTCAGTTTTATTTTCAAATATATTCATCGTTCCAAAACCATAGTCAGCAATTTTGCATTTTGTGTGCACTTGAAATTTGTATGCAATCGTCGAAGGTGCTGTAGATGTATAAAGAAAAGTGCTGTAGGTTTTGCTGCTAGTATATTCATATTACGGATGAGGAAATTAAATCCTTTTTATGACAGTGTTCCATACTTGAAACACACATTAAAAATAATGTCATTTACTAAATGAACTCTGAAAAATGGTTGTGTGTATATTTTTCCATCCTGCAACTCTACACTTAATATCATTTTCACGTAGAATACGTACCAAATGGAGATTCTATATAAAATTTTCTTTTATTGTTTCCTTTATCTTTTTATAAAAAGTATAACTGTTACGTAAGCCAGGTGGCGTTGGGGTAGCGCTCCGCGATCCCACGCCACAGGTCCGAGGTTCGATCCCCGGGCTGTGCAAGGTTGACTCAGCCTTTCATCCCTTCGGTGAGTAGACAAACCGACGACCAAGAATGCTTGGGAACTAAACATTGGGGTTCTGCGTAAGGTTGACCACCTAACCGGAAAATATACTTAGCACCCCAGGGCCCTTGGTCTAGAAAATGGAGATTGGTACCGTAGGCCCTGGCTCCCTATGTGCTATTGCGCCGAGGAGAGAAAGAATAATTATTAAAAGAAACATTAATTGAGAAATTAAAAAGATAATAGACTGAAACTGTAAATTTCTAATGAATATTGTTTCAAATTCTTTATGTAAGGAGAACTTTTGTGCAAAATTTACAAAATTTTTAAAATTTTATATTCTGATTGTTTTTAAAAATACAATTTTTACGAATAACTGTTCATTCTAATATTTTAAATTTAAAAATTATATGTTACATAGTTCGATTCATATTTTTTAATATTTGAGAGAGTATATATTTTTAAGTTCTTGATTCTTTGGATATAAAACGTTAAATGTAGGTCATTTTTCTATATGTGAGGCATAAAGATTTTAGGTATTTGATATTGTCCATTCTTATACCTTATTTTTAATGATATGATGAATTATAATGCAATGATCAAAATAGTTTCTTTTCCTTGAGATAGATTTTCTTCATAGGTGCATATGTGCTCAGAAGTGATCGAACCAATAGAGTTAAGTTACTAAACTGTTTGCATTATATATAATCTTTTTATAAAAAAGATCTGATTTACATTCCATTTAAAATGTATATTTTGCGTGACAAAGAGAAAGAATATTGCTATTTATGACGAAATGCACTATAGGTAGAACGATATTTTTCAGTACTGGAGTACTATATACCCGTGTTGAAATTTCTGTCCTAGTGCATGTTTGCAGGAGTTAGAAAATAGTTTTATGGAAAACTGAGAGATTGAGCGGAGTATTGAGTGTTTGTTGTTGATGTTAGGAAAATTACTTTGTACATTTGGTTCTTACCTAAATAGGTCAAATGTTACAGAAAACAACCCATATAGCAGTAAAATCTTAAAGGAGACACAAAATGAATGTTTGGTCATAGAAAAAGTTTGTACATTTATTATTAGGTAAGTATAAAAATATCTTTCCTTTTCCGCATTTTTTTTTATCGTTTCGAAACATTTATACGAAACATTTCTACTCCAGTCAGGGACATTCCAGTTCGAATGATTACGACACCACTGCAAACGGGCTTGTCGTTGTACAGCGGTCAATGATAGTCAGTGCATGGGGCGCCATGACTTCAGCCCCCTTTCTGTGAGCCGCTTATGAATGGTCCTTGCGGTCACTGAAGCACTAGTTGCACGTACAATAAATGATAATAATGCATCTGTCTCTGCGAGTGCCGCTCTGACGATTGATTGGTCATCACGTTCTGTCGTTTCTCTAGGCCGACTTCTTCTTTCTTGAAGCTGTGTCCGACCATGGTCCGTATGGCATTTTGCTGGGTCGGTATGAGATAATTCTCTTACCCTTTCCTGCAAACTCGTCTAATAATGACATCGATCCTGTCCAAGCGATTTCCCGATTAGACAAACCGGCTTCTTTAAGCTCAACTACACGTCCTTTCTCAAATGATGACATTTGCACATATCGTTCACGCACCTGTATGCGAGACATATTTACTGTCTACCTCAGTACACGGAATGAAGTTCGCAAAGAATGTCTGACTTGGAATCAAAATTTCTCCTCTTAAATATCTTGCCAGTTGCGCAGATAAGATGTGTTGCAGCGAAACATGTTCTATCATTGGCTACCCAAAGTGAAAAAAATTTCATTTTCCGAAGAAACCTATATGCATATCAATTAGTGTCGAATTTGCATTACATCTTCTCAGTTCGTCTTTTTTTATATACTACATTTTTTATAAAAGTTTCCCTTTTTTTTATTAAGTAGAATGTGGATTTAGCACAGTTATAAGTCTCAATAGGAAACGAAGACATAGACTAAAAATTAGTGCTTGAAATTTCGAATGTTACAATAATAGAGTCAAACTTAAATTCATGCCATCTCTTCAGACTAACCCATCTGAAATTTAGTATAAATATTTTACATTTTAAAACACAAGGTTATAACTTAACTACGTATTACTTTACACATCAAAATGTTTTATTCATATTTTATTTTTATTTTATTATTGAAAACATTAACGGTAAAATTGTCATTTAATTATGTAGGTGTATACAGTTATTGAGTTAAGAGTTTGAGAACCACTGATGTAGGGCCTGTATCAACAAAGTCGTTTAACGGCTAACCGTGATTAATCCATTGCTCCAACAAATGGTGAGACGCAATTCTCCGTTTAAACAGAGATTTGTTGCAGTTAGCAGTTAAACGACATTGGTGAGACAGGTCCTTAGAGTATATGAGTCGGTCTAACCAAAGTCGGGCTAACCGCGATTAACTCATGGAGTCAACAAATCGTAAGGCTCAGTTCTCCGTTTAAAGAGAGATTAATCGAGCTTAGCCGTTAAACGACTTTGGTGAGACTGGCTCTATACCTGATCACAGACACTCAGTATGTCTAGAAAATCCTACATTTCTGGAAAAAGAAGTTCAAGGAAATGTTTATTTGAAGTCTATAATTCTTTGGAACGAGTGCACATTAATGCTACTGAAATATATTATATAAGATATATTTCAGTAGGATTAATGCACTTTCGTTCGAAATATATTATTTAGAATAACCTCGATATAAATCGAAAGATATGCATATTCCACGGAGTAAGTAAATTATAGTCTATACTGATTTATATTGGAATAAATATTTTCGTTAAAAAACAAAGCGTGATGAATTACAGGTGAATTCCGCTGTAGAGAAAAGGGAAGGGGTATATTATTTATGAAAGATCGAAGTAACCTACTAATGATATAGTTTGAGATTCACAAAGAAATTGTTGTAATTTAAAAAAAAAAAATATCTATAGTACTTACAGTTTTTGTAAATCGTATTTTTCCTATTCGTAGTCATTTATTGTGAAACTTGGACGCCACTCAAGAGAATACGTGATCGATGAAACATATGGAAGCAAATATACGAGGAAAAGTTTTAAGCCGAATTGACGAAATTTCAACAAGAGGAATAAAAATAACAGCTGTAACAGAAAATTAACGAATAGTGATAGTTAAATTCTTAGTTCATTAAGGTATATATTAGTAAAAGTTACAATATTTTCCAAATTAACTGGATCAAGCAAAAATTGTTCACGTATTTAGTTTTATTAGTATAATAAGTTCACTTACAGGCATAGTATATTATCAAGTAGAAAAGTTGTCATCCTCTAGTTTTAATGGTATCTTTTACACATTTTGGCATGAAATCTATTAGTTAAGCCTTTATTACGAAACCAAACTTTTTTGACATCCTGAATCAATTTTATTTTGGTTGAGAAGTCCATCATACGCAAACGTCTCTTCCTAATTCTTCCCAAATTTTCGATGAGATTTACATTTGTAGAACTTTCAGGTCAATACAAAACTATTCATTTCTATTGTTGTAAAAAATAAAGATTTTAGAATTACATTATAGTCAAGATCTTATTGAAACATACGAAAGCTATCTATAAACGTTTTCATAAATAACACGAGTTTCTTTTACAGCATTGAAATGTACACTGGTTTTTGTGTAGATCCCCTAAGGTTTTTATTTTATTTGGTGGCTTCAATCTTAAGCTATTTTTTTTGGTAATATATAAAAATGGTTTTACGGGATTTGCGTTGTGTTTAAGATTTAGTTTAATGTTTACGTTTACCTAGATCTTATGAAGATACTACAAACATTATTAAAAAATTTTAAATTATTTATTTACAATTTTTGCAATCATTTAATTAATTTGATTCAACTATTTTCACTTATTTTGAGAATTATATTTTTTTTACGATTCAGGAGCAATTAAATATGTATATATTTTTAAAACTTAGATATGCATGAGGAACTGAAATAGTTCAAAATTGGAAACAAGAACCCAGTTTGTAGACTGTTTTCTAAAATTTCGATAGGCTTTCGATAGGCGATGAGATATTGTTGATGAGGTGTCATAGAACTAGGAGATTATGATGAGGCTTCTTTACATCCAGGGAATGATCTGAACTCTGATGGGGGTCTAACTCACCGTCTTGCTGCTCCTTTCTGGGTAACTATTCTTGAAACGGGTGTCGGGGTCTAACCCACCGCTCAATCTTTCAAATTTTTTGGGGGCTTCTCCGAAACCTCTCTTTAGGTTCTCCAGTATATCTCTAGAAACTATTTACTCTTAGGTCCATTTGAATTCTCCCTCTTTTGGTTCTCTCCTCCCTTTCTCTAGTTTTTTACCATCTCTTATCTCCTATTTCATGTTACATCTCTCTCTCACACCTAAAGATCTCGTAAATTGTTTTATTGGTTCAGTAAGACCCCTCGACTTCTGATTTGGCCAAGATCTCCTGCAAGTACTCCCTTCTGTGCCACCCACGTTTATAACCTCTCTAGATTGATACTATGAATAGGTCACCACAAACTTGGCATTTGGGTACTCATAAATAATTGTATGAAGGATCTTTCTTCCTTCACTTCAAACTCGGCGACATCCTTCTTATCCGTTTGGGATCAAATCTCTTTAATTTTAATTATTAAGTCTATATTTCAAATCAGGTCCTCTAAATATTTTTACAATGTAATGAGATCAGATGTACATTTCATTACAATGTAAACCTCTCTAGATTGAAGCAATGAATAGATCACCACAAACTTGGACCTTGGTACCCATAAATAATTGTATGAAGGATCTTTCTTCCTCCACTTCAAACTCGGCGACATCCTTCTTATCTGTTTGGGATCAACTCTCCAACTTTAATTTTCCTTATTAAATCTATATTTCAAATCAGGTCCTCCTAAAGTTTTACAATGTAATGAGATCAGATGTAGATCTCATTACAATGTAAACCTCTCTAGATTGAAGCAATGAATAGGTCACCACAAACTTTAAAACGTTTTATTCATATTTTATATTTATTTTATTATTGAAAACATTAAAATTAAAATTGCAATTTTATTATGTAGTTGTATAGAATTATTTCACTCCTATTCATGCCAAGGTATTTGCTTAGAGAAGGGATATTTGGATCAAAGAATGAAAACCACTCATTTAGGTCCAGTATCAACGAAGTAGTTTAACTGCTAACCGCGATTAATCGATTGCGCTAAGCAATGGTGAGACGCAATTCTCCGCTTAAACAGGGATTTATTGCAGTTAGCGGTTAAGCGACATTGGTGAAACAGGTCCTTAGAGTCTATGGGTCGGTTTAACCAAAGTCGGGCTAACCGCGATTAACTCATGAAGCCAACAAATGGTGAGGCGCAATTCTCCGTTTAGGCAGAGATTAATCGAGGTTAGACGTTAAATGACTTTGGTGAGACTGGCTCTATACCTGATCACATACACTCTGTATTTCTAGGAAATACTACATTTCTGGAAAAAGAAGTTCAAGAAAATGTTTATTTGAAGTCTATAATTCTTTGGAACGAGTGTGCATCAATGCTACTGAAATATATTATACAAAATATATTTCAGTAGGATTAATGCACACTCTTTCGAAATATATTATTTAGAAAAACCTCGATATAAATCGAAAGATATGCATATTCCATGGAGTAAGTAAATTATAGTCTACACTGATTTATATTGGAATAAATATTTTCGTTAAAAAACAAAGCGTGATGAATTACAGGTGAATCACGCTGTGGAGAAAAGGGAAGGGGTATATTATTTATGAAAGATCGAAGTAACCTACTAATAATGAAGTTTGAGATTCACAAAGAAATTGTTGTAATTTAAAAAGAATATAGTATAGTAGTTACAGTTTTTGTAAATCGTATTTTTCCTATTCGTAGTCATTTATTGTGAAACTTGGACGCCACTCAAGAGGATACGTGATCGATGAAATATATGGAAGCAAATGTACGAGGAAAAGTTTTAAGCCGAATCGACGAAATTTGAACAAGAGGAATAAAAATAACAGCTGTACTAGAAAACTAACGAAAAGTGATAATTAAAATCTTAGTTTATTAAGGTATATATTAGTAAAAGGTGCAATATTGTCCAAACTAATTGGAACAAGGACAAAAATGCTCCCAAATTTAGTTTCATTAGTATAAGCTGCTTTAAAAGCTTAGTATATTATCAAGTAGCAAATTTATCATCCTCTAGCTTTAATGATATCTTTTACACATTTTAGCATGAAATCTATTAAGTTTTCCTTTGTTATGAAACCAAACTTTTTTGACATTCCGAATCAATTATATTTTGGTTGAGAAGTCCATCTTACGCAAACGTGTCTTCATAATGCTTCCCAAATTTTCGATGCGATTTACATTTTTAGAACTTTAAGGTCAATACAAAACTATTCATTTCTATTATTGTAAAAAATAACGATTTTAGAATTACATTATAGTCAAGATCTTATTGAAACATACGAAAGCTATCTATAAACGTTTTCATAAATAACACGAGTTTCTTTTACAGCATTGAAATGTACACTGGTTGTTGTGTATATCCCCTAAGGTTTTTATTTTATTTGCTGCTTCAATCTTAAGGGTTTTAAGGGATTTGCGTTGTGTTTAAGATTTAGTTCAATGTTTACGTTTACCTAGATCTTATGAAGGTACTACAAACATTATTAAAAAATTTTAAATTATTTATTTAGAATTTTTGCAATTATTTAATTAATTTGATTCAATTATTTTTACTTACTTTGAGAATTATATTTTTTTACGACTCAGTATCAATTAAATATGTATATATTTTTTAAAACTAAATGAGGACTAAATGAATGAGGACCTGAAGTAATTCGAAATTGTGAACAAGAAACTAGATTTTAGAGAGGTTTCTAGGATTTCGATAGGCAAGGTGAGATGTTTCTTACGAGGTGTCATAGAACTAACAGATTATAATGAGGCTGTTTGGCATCCAGGGACTGATCTGAAAGCTGGTGGGGTCTAACTCTCCTACTTTCTGTCCTTTCTGGGTAACTATTCTTGAAACGGGTAGTGGGGTTTAACTCACAGCTCATTCTTTCAAAGTTTTTTTGGGTTCTCGAAAACCTCTCTTTAGGTTCTCCAGTATATCTCTAGAAACACTTTTCTCTTAGGTTGTTTTGAATTCTCCCTCTTGTTCTCTCGTCTCTTTCTCTATTTTTTACCATCTCTTATTTCCTATTTCATGATACATCTCTCTCCCACACCGATAGATTTCTTAAATTATTTTATTGGTTCAGTAAGACCCCTTGACTTCTGATTTGGGCAAGATCTCCTGTAAGTACCACCTTCTGCGCCATCCACGTTTATAACTTATCTAGATTTATGCTATGAATAGGTCACCACAAACTTGGGCCTTGGCCATAAATAATTGTATGAAGGATCTTTCTTCCTCCACTTCAAAATCAGCTTCACATCTTTCTTATCCGTTTGGGATCAACTCTCCCACTTTAATTTTACTTATTAAATATATATTTCAAATCAGGTCTTCCTAAAGATTTTACAATGTAATGAGATCAGATGTAGGTCTCATTGCAATGTAAGCCTCTCTAGAATGAAGCAATGGATAGGTCACCACAAACTTGTCCCTTGGATACCCATAAATAATTGTATGAATGGTCTTTCTTCCTCCACTCCAAACTCGGCGACATCCTTCTTATCCGTTTGGGATCAACTGTCCAACTTTAATTTTCCTTATTAAATCTATATCTCAAATTAGGTCCTCCTAAAGTTTTTAAAATGTAATGAGATCAGATGTGGATCTAATTACAATGTAATCCTCTCCAGATTGAAGCAATGAATAGGTCACGACAAACTTGGCCCTTGAGTACCCATAAATAATTGTATGAAGAATCTTTCTTCCTCCACTTCAAAATCGGCGACATCATTCTTATCAGTTTGGTATCAACTTCTCCAACTGTAATTTCCCTCAATAAATCTAGATTTCAAATAAGGTCCTCCTAAAATTTTTACAATGTAATAAAGCCAGATGTATAATCTCAAAATTTTCGTTTTCGTATTTTAACTGGAATTTTAACTATTTTTAAGGGATCTAAATAGCTTCATGACGCTGGTGTCCAAAATTAAATTTACAAATTAAAGTCTAATTTTAAGGATTGGTGGGCTTTAGAATGTGTGATATTTTATAATCCAAAATATTTAAGGTGACAGTAGACTTTGAAAACTACTAATTAATTTAGATTTTAGTAAATCTTTTCGAATGTTTACTGTGTTATTGGTAAAATATGTATAGAAATGTTGACATTTCAAAGAGAAATAACTATAATTTTAATAACTATTAATTATTATTTATGTTAAAAGTAGCTTTATTTGAAAGGTTCCATTTACATTACTTTTTTTTATTTAATATATACATTTTTGTTTATAGGATACCTTTTAGAGTTTGAAGTAAAAATCAATATTTTTCTGCATTATTGTATTAAAAAAAGCTGTATTAAATAAATGCATTGTATAAGAGAAAATAAATCCAAAAATTTTCATGCACAAAAGGTCAAATTAAAATTGTTTGAGTATTAAAGTAACACATTTAAATTTCGGAGCCTTGTACTGAGTGGTTAATTTTTGATGAATAGTCAAAAATTTTAAAGGGAAGTGAGAGAAATTTGTCTGCAATTTTTCACGTAATTTATAAAATAGAAATATGTTAGCTTTGAAATAACAAAGTTTGAAATTATTACTGATTGCAATGTATTTTAAGATAATAATTATATAATTTATAGGATGCAAGAATTGAGAAAATAAATTTTAACTTCTCAGATTTATTATTTCTCAGTTGCAGTCATATTATAGAGTTCAATCAGATCGAAATATTAAATTTTCAGTGAAATTACTTTACTGGTGTAGGCCTACTGTCTTAAAGATAATTTATGCACTCACACATATACACACATATATACATACATATGTATATATAT
>CM063501.1:68883721-68918721 GCA_032207245.1 Pardosa pseudoannulata
CAAGTTGAAATTTATATCTATAACACCCATTTTAACATGTACTAGTGCAACTCTCTTTCTGATTGCAATCTACAGACTAGCTAAAAGTTTTAATTATAATGGATATTATCGCTGCCTCTCGCTCTATACAACAATTCAATAATTCAACAGAAATATATTATTATTATAATATAAGTATCAAAATGCAGTTGAAACTATACCTTTAAATTATATTTCTAATACAATATAAAGGTAGTATTGTAAATGGGAAAAATAAAAGTTTATAATAAATCATATGTTAAAGAGGAATATTAATATGAATTGTATTAAAGCTGTACGTTGAAACTAGAGGAGAATGCTTGAGCTCTACTTAAAAAAATACATTTACCTTGAGAAACGACACTAACTGTGAACATTGAAGGGGATGTAAAAATCACAATTCTAATAAAATATTATTCAATCAGAATTAAAACTTATGCATACAATTTATAGCTGCACAAGAAATTCTCCTAGTGTTCAGGTCATATGATTTAAACCCTTTTAAAATTACGTTATTTTGTATGTATTCTGTAGTTATGTAACACAGAACCATTAACGTAATAAAAGGTAAATTTTTAAGAATAATTCTTTATTATGCAATTATCATATTTCACCTATTAATAGCAATAAATATTCATAATTTTAGATTGCATACATAAAATAATTAGATTTAAAAATTTCATGCCACGTTTACTTTTTTTTTACATCTTCTCTTCAAAATGCAATGCAGTAAACTAAAAAAATAAACAAGTGTTTGAGACCAATAAAGAAATTACTACTATCTTATCATTTCTTTGTAGAAAAAGTTTGGTAAGGAAAAAATTTCATTAGGTAATGATATACAATTCTTTTATGTTAAACCTATAAAAACGTTAAAATTTTGTGCAAGTAATTAATCATTTAGGTTAAAAACTGATACCTGTTGAAATGATACGCTTGAAGCGAAATTTGCTTCTAATAAAAAGTAAAGTGTCAAAATTATCACACAAATTTAGTTTTTATTTTTCTATGCTACTACTAAGTTTCTTAAACAATAATTAACACTCTTAATCCTTTTTATTAATTAAAATATTTAATCTGTGTGTAGGATGTCGACCTGTTATTACATTCTTTTCTTGTGTAGTTTTTCACAAATTTATAATTATTACTTTTTATTTTTATTCTTCTCTGAAAGTTGAGTCTTATGTTATTATCTTTGAATAATCGATGTCTCCTATATGCTATTACATATAAAGGATAAAAGAAGTAGTAGTATCACTTTTGAGTTCTGCCTGTTCATAATATAGAGGTAATGATATAGGGGGTTCATAATATAGGGGTTTCATAAAACAGGGTTAAAATGTATACAGAAGTATATACAATGGACACTGCTTAATGTGATCAGTTTAGGACACCGGGATTTTAATAACATCAACCAATTGATAGTAATAAACGATATGTAAAATTAGATAAATTTACCCCCCTTTAATTTACACGTATTAAATTTCAAAATAAAACGAAAAAACACACTTTATATTTAAGTACTGTATATTATCCTTTAAAACAAAAGAATTGTGTACATAATTAAAAAAACTGATGAATTGTTGACTGCCTACAATTTTTTCTAAAAAGCTCATTGATAAATTGTTCGTAATCATAATGTTTTTTAAAGTCATCGGAGCGGTGTTCCACGTTTCTACACTTTCAATACAATTCAGAGGCTGAGAAATGTTTAACTGCTCTGCAGCATTGCTCTGATCCTTTTTAGCAACCTATCATAACGATGTAAAATTTCGATCTTTTGTTTTAATGTTAAATCATTTCTCTCTCTGACTTCCATATCGACAAGCTGCATGTAAGTGAGCAAAGCATAAATTGTGAATACGCTCTCTGTTCCGATAAGAATGTGTTGCCTTCTGCTATTCTGATAACCATTGACCACCAGCAGGGTGTGCGTATTTCTGGAAAATTCCAGGAACGTGTAAAACCCCACTTCTTTTTTCATTCCCCATTTCCCTAGGTGGAAGAAGCAGAATTATCGGAAATTAAAACAACAGCGAAGGGTAAGAAAAGTTCCTTAAAGAATAATTAACACTCTTCATCCTTTTTAATAATTAAAATATTTAATCTGTGTTTAGGATGTCAACCTGTTATTACATTCTTTTCTTCTGTAGTTTTTCACAAATTTATAATTATTACTTTTTATTTTTATTCTTCTCTGAAAGTTGGGTATTGTGTTATTATCTTTGAATAATCGATGCCTCCTATATGCTATTACATATAAAGGATAAAACAAGTAATAATATCCTTTTTGAGTTATGCCTGTTCCTAATATAGTGGTAATGATATAGGGGGTTCATAATATAGGAGTTTCATAAAACAGGGTTAAAATGTATACACAAGTATATACAGTGGACACCGCTTAATGTGATCAGTTTGGGACACTGGGATTTTAATAACAATAACCGATTGGTATTAATTAACGATATGTAAAATTAGATAAATTTACCCTGTTTAATTTATGTACTGTATATTATCCTTTCAAACATAAGAATTGTATACATAATTATAAAGACTGATCAACTGTTGATTGCCTGAAATTTTTTCTAAGAAACTCATTGATAAATTGTTCGTAATCATAATGTTTTTTAAAGTCATCGGAGCGGTGTTCCACGTTTCTACACTTTCAATACAATTCAGAGGCTGAGAAATGTTTAACTGCTCTGCAGCATTGCTCTGATCCTTTTTAGCAACCTATCGTAACGATGTAAAATTTCGATCTTTTGTTTTAATGTTAAATCATTTCTCTCTCTAACTTCCATATCGACAAGCTGCATGTAAAGTAAGCTAAGCATAAATTGTGAATACGCTCTCTGTTCCGATAAGAATGTGTTGCCTTCTGCTATTCTGATAGCCATTGACCACCAGCAGGGTGTGCGTATTTCGGGAAAATTCCAGGAACGTGTAAAACCCCACTTCTTTTTTTCATTCCCCATTTCCCTAGGTGGAAGAAGCAGAATTATCGGAAATTAAAACAACAGCGAAAGGTAAGTAAAGTTCCTTAAAGAATAATTAACACTCTTCATCCTTTTTAATAATTAAAATATATAATCTGTGTGTAGGATGTCAACCTGTTATTATATTCTTTTCTTGTGTAATTTTTCACAAATTTATAATTATTACTTTTTATTTTTATTCTTCTCTGAAAGTTGGGTATTGTGTTATTATCTTTGAATAATCGATGCCTCCTATATGCTATTACATATAAAGGATAAAACAAGTAATAATATCCTTTTTGAGTTATGCCTGTTCCTAATATAGTGGTAATGATATAGGGGGTTCATAATATAGGAGTTTCATAAAACAGGGTTAAAATGTATACACAAGTATATACAGTGGACACCGCTTAATGTGATCAGTTTGGGACACTGGGATTTTAATAACAATAACCGATTGATATTAATTAACGATATGTAAAATTAGATAAATTTACCCTGTTTAATTTATGTACTGTATATTATCCTTTCAAACATAAGAATTGTATACATAATTATAAAGACTGATCAACTGTTGATTGCCTGAAATTTTTTCTAAGAAACTCATTGATAAATTGTTCGTAATCATAATGTTTTTTAAAGTCATCGGAGCGGTGTTCCACGTTTCTACACTTTCAATACAATTCAGAGGCTGAGAAATGTTTAACTGCTCTGCAGCATTGCTCTGATCCTTTTTAGCAACCTATCGTAACGATGTAAAATTTCGATCTTTTGTTTTAATGTTAAATCATTTCTCTCTCTAACTTCCATATCGACAAGCTGCATGTAAAGTAAGCTAAGCATAAATTGTGAATACGCTCTCTGTTCCGATAAGAATGTGTTGCCTTCTGCTATTCTGATAACCATTGACCACCAGCAGGGTGTGCGTATTTCTGGGAAATTCCAGGAACGTGTAAAACCCCACTTCTTTGTTCATTCCCCATTTCCCTAGGTGGAAGAAGCAGAATTATCGGAAATTAAAACAACAGCGAAGGGTAAGAAAAGTTCCTTAAAGAATAATTAACACTCTTCATCCTTTTTAATAATTAAAATATTTAATCTGTGTGTAGGATGTCAACCTGTTATTACATTCTTTTCTTGTGTAGTTTTTCACAAATTTATAATTATTACTTTTTATTTTTATTCTTCTCTGAAAGTTGGGTATTGTGTTATTATCTTTGAATAATCGATGCCTCCTATATGCTATTACATATAAAGGATAAAAGAAGTAGTAATATCCTTTTTGAGTTCTGCCTATTCCTAATATAGAGGTAATGATATAGGGGGTTCATAATATAGGGGTTAAAATGTATATATACAAAAAACAGAGTTAAAATGTATACACAAGTATATACAGTGGAATCCGATTAATGTTATCAGTTTGGGACACCATGATTTTGATAACAATAACCAATTGATAGCAATAAACGATATGTAAAATTAGATAAATTTACCTCCCTTTAACTTACACACATTAAATTTCAAAATAAAATGAAAAAATCACCTTATATTTATGTACTATATATTATCCTTTAAAACATAAGAATTGTATACATAATTAAAAAATTCAGTTGTTGACTGCTTACAATTTTTTCTAAGAAGCTCATTGATAAATTGTTCGTAATCATAATGTTTATTAAAGTCATCGGAGCGGTGTTGTATTCCACGTTTCAACACTTTCAATGCAATTCAGAGGATGAGAAATGTTTAAATGTTCTCCAGCATTGCGCTGACTCATTTTTTGGTAACCTGTCAAAACGATTTAAAATTTCGGTCTTTTGTTTTAATGATAAATAATTTCTCTTTCTGGTTTCCATATCGACAAGCTGAATGTAAGTGAGCAAGGCATAAATTGTGAATACGCTTCTTCTCAGTTCCGATAAGGATTTGTTGCCTTCTGCTTATCTGACAACCATTGCATTGCAGCAGTGTGTGCATATTTGTTGACTGCCTACAATTCTTTCTAAGCAGCTCATTGATAAATTGTTCGTAATCACAATGTTTTTTAAAGTCATCGGAGCGGTGTTGTACTCCACGTTTCGACACTTTCAATGCAATTCAGAGGCTGAGAAATGTTTAACTGCTCTGCCACATTGCAGTGACTCATTTTTGGTAACCTGTCATAAAGATTTAAAATTTTGGTCTTTTGTTTTAATGATAAATAATTTCTCTTTCTGGTTTCCATATCGACAAGCTGAATGTAAGTGAGCAAGGCATAAATTGTGAATACGCTTCTTCTCAGTTCCGATAAGGATTTGTTGCCTTCTGCTTATCTGACAACCATTGCATTGCAGCAGTGTGTGCATATTTGTTGACTGCCTACAATTCTTTCTAAGCAGCTCATTGATAAATTGTTCGTAATCATAATGTTATTTAAAGTCATCGGAGCGGTGTTGTACTTGACGTTTCAACACTTTCAATGCAATTTAGAGTCTAAGAAATATTTAACTGCTCTGCAGCATTGCGCTGACTCATTTTTGGTAACCTTTTATAAGGATTTAAAATCTCGATCTTTTGTTTTAATGTTAAATCATTTCTCTTTCTGGCTTCCATATCGACAAGCTGCATGTAAGTGAACAAAGCATAAATTGTGAATACGCTCCTTCTCAGTTCCGATAAGAATGTGTTACCTTCTGCTTTTCTGACAACCATTGACCAACAACTCACCTTATATTTAATGTACTGTATATTATCCTTTAAAACATAAGGATTGTATACATAATTAAAAAAACTGATCACTTGTTGACTGCCTACAATTTTTTCTAAGAAGCTCATTGATAAATTGTTCGTAATCATAAAGTTTTTTAAAGTCATCAGAGCGGTGTTGTATTCCACGTTTCAACACTTTCAATGCAACCTTTGACCACCATTTTCTGACAACCATTGACCACCAGCAGGTTGTGCATATTTCTGAAAAATTCCAGGAACGTGTATAATTCTCCACTTCTTTGTTCATTTCCCATTTCCTTAGGTGGAAGAAGGAGAATTCTCGGAAATTAAAACAACAGCGAAGGTTAAGAAAAGATTGGGTTCCTTCTTAAAACACTGTGAATATTCCCTTACCAGTTAAAATGATGTTCGAAAATTGATAACATTAACTGATGTATCGATCACATAAAGCGATAATCTTAACATACAAATGAATGGAGAACATCGGGACCAAGTGATTTCGATAACAATAAGCGATTGATAACATTAACCTCGATCACATTAAGCAGAGACCACTGTAGTAATTAATCAAAATCTTAGTTATTACTAAGTTTTAGCTAAAAAATCTGTAAGAAAAGTATTTTGCATATTAACTTATCCTTCTGCATATAATGTTTGTAAATTATAGCTGTTGATATGTTCGTTTCTGAAGACCGTAGATTCGACAAACCTGCAATATGGAGGAGGTGAAATGTGATTATAAAAGGAAATTTTCAAAAGGATAGGAAAAAAAAACAGTGAAAGAAATGTATAACTCTATATGGTAAACATGTAAAAAAAATTTAAGATTTAGAAACAAGAATTAAGTATCTATCTTGTTTTTTTAATATTTCAACTATACCCCTCTCTACATACAGGGTGTTTAAAAAATGACCGGTATATTTGAAAAATCAATAAATACAAAACGGACAGTGATAGAAATTCACATTTTATTTCAATATGCTTGGGATAATAGTAAATTTTCAGGCAGACAAACTTTAAAATTAGTTACAATATTACACAACAGATGGCGCTGCCGTCTGAAAACCTCTAAACTACGATATTATTCTGTGGGGATACTTAAAAGACCATGTGTACCGCCACTATTCAGAAACAATTGAATAACTTGAACAGTATACCTGTTCTGCATGTGAAACCAACCCGCCTGAGACGTTTCTGATAATTTCGTTCTGAGAATACGCCATATTATTGTTGCGCATGGTGGATATCTGGAAAATATGGTAGTTTAGATTTTTCCAGACTGCAGCGTCATCTGTTGTGGAACATTGTAACTAATTTTAAAACTTTGCTTGCAAAAAAATTTAATATTGTCCCAAGCATATTACAATAAACTGTGTATTTCTATCACTGTCCGTTTAGGTTTTATTAATTTTTCAAATACACCGGTCAATTTTAAATTTTTATGGTTTATTTTGTATTATAATGAGTAAAAAGTCTTATAAAGATTTATAAAAAGAATTAGCATCTATCTTTTTTTTAATGCTTCAACGATATCCCTCCCTACATACAGGGTGTTTTAAAAATGACCGGTATATTTGAAAAAAAAATCAATAAAATCTAAATGGACAGCGACAGAAATTCACAGTTTATTGCAATATGCTTGAGACAATAGTAAATTTTCAGGCTGGCAAACTTTAAAATTAGTGTCAATATTCTACAACAGAGGGCGCTGCAGTCTGCAAACTTCTAAACTACTATATTTGTCTGAGGGGACTCAGACTCTAACTGGAACAATACATATGTTCTGCATGTGAAGCCATCCCGCCTGAGATGTTTACACGGGTTTCTGATAATTTCGTTCTGAGAATACGCCATATTATTGTTGCGCATGGTGGATATCTGGAAAATATGGTAGTTTAGATTTTTCCAGACTGCAGCGTCATCTGTTGTGGAACATTGTAACTAATTTTAAAACTTTGCTTGCAAAAAAATTTAATATTGTCCCAAGCATATTACAATAAACTGTGTATTTCTATCACTGTCCGTTTAGTTTTTATATATTTTTCAAATATACCGGTCATTTCTAAATTTTTATGGTTTATTTTGTATTATATTGAGTAAAAAGTCCACTATTTTTTGACAAAAAGGGATCGACATGTTGAAATTCCAAATTCTGCATTTATTGGCTACATAAATGAATGATTTTATAAAGGAACTCTATTCGATGAAATTCGTAAAAAATCTTAGTGATATATCTATACATCGAGCATTTGTTGAGACATAAAGTAGCATAAAAGAAAATAAAGTATCCCCATTGATCATTGTTTCTCTCGAGTGTTTGATTAGATGTAAAATACAGAAAGGAAAAGAATATATCACTCTTGATAGACAACCTGTATACAAAAGTAAGTTTCATGCTAAATTTACTGCTTACTTCAGACATTAAGAGATTCTTTCTTATAGCAATAAATATTGCTCAAGGAGAAGGGTCTGACCGCATATGTCCATAGTAATCGTGATGTATAGAGTTTTATTTATTTATTTTTTTTAGAATTTACGTTTCTTGTCCTAGAAATTTTTACAACAGTTTAGGGTCTAACGGGGCATGAGAATATTTTACACGACTGAAAAAGATATTTTAGAGCTATATTTTAGCCTTTTGGAACAGTTTATTTTAGCTTCGGTTCATTGAACACAAATATCTTTAGAGACAAGAAGAAAAAATTGTTTGCTGCATTCTGTGAATTTCGGAAGAGTCCGTAGTGAGATATGAAAATGGATTTGACAATAAATCTATTAGAAGAAGGATGTTCTGTTCAATCCATGGAAAAATTATTTCAATTTTTTGTTACGTTAGAAAATAAGAAGGTTTTGGAAACACTAAATTTCATAATGCTTATTTAAGAAATAAATATATTGCGGGATTTCTGAGTTCGAAAGGAAATTCATTTTATATGACTGAAAATAAATAATAGTTGTGATAAAATATTTGTAGATCATATATTATTTAATATTATGAGCTGAGTCTTATATTATATATTTTTAATATTTATATTCTTAGGGAACACTATGTAGCACAATAGTTGATGTTTCTTTCACGAGAAAGGAAAGTTTCAACGAAACTTTTATTTGAAATGACTGGTTTTTTTCATTAAAATAATTCTGCTTAAATAAGGCATCATTCGTCAGTTTGGCAGTATATCTCGTAATAAAAATGATTTTTATAGAGGAATAACTATTGGTTGCTGTGTATTAAAATAAAAAATAAAGATTTACTCTTTTAGTGTAAATTTACGGTTTATGTCATCAAAGAATTGATTACGGTATATATCATCAAAGAATCAATTATTTTTAATATTTATATTCTTAGGGAACACTATATAGCACAATAGTTAAAATTTCTTTCACGAAAAATGAAACTTTCATTTTAAATGACTGGTGTTTTTTCATTAAAACAATTCTGCTTAAATAAGGCATTATTCGTCAGTTTGGCAGTACATCTCTTATTAAAAATTATTTTTATAGAGCAATAGCTATTGATTGCTGTGTATTAGAATAACAAATAAAAATTTACTCTTTTAAAGTGTAAATTTAAGGTGTATGTCATCAAAGAATTGATTACGATTTATATCATCAAATAATCAATTGTTTTTAACATTTATATTCTTAGGGAAAACTATATAGTACAATAGTTGAAATTTCTTTCATGAAAAATGAAACTTTCATTTTAAATGACTGGTGTTTTTTCATTAAAACAATTCTGCTTAAATAAGGCATTATTCATCAGTTTGGCAGTACATCTCGTATTAAAAATGATTTTTATAGAGCAATAGCTATTGATTGTTGTGTATTAAGATAACAAATAAAGATTTACTCTTTTAAAGTGTAAATTTACGGTTGATATCATCAAAGAATTAATTACTGTTTATATCATCAAAGAATCAATTATTTTTAATATTTATATCCTTAGGGAACACTATATAGCACAATAGTTGAAATTTCTTTCATGAAAAATGAAACTTTCATTTTAAATGAATGGTTTTTTTCATTAAAACAATTTTGCTTAAATAAGGGATTATTCGTCAGTTTGGCAGTACATCTTGTATCAAAAATGATTTTAATAGAGCAATAGCAATAGGTTGCTGTGTATTAAGATAAAAAATAAAGATTTACACTTTAAAGTGTGAATTTACGGTTTATATCGTGAAGGAATTCTTTTCACGTGAAATATTTGATTTGCTAAAAATAGACAGCAAATTAGTGTATTAATTTATATTTACAGGAAAGTTCACAAAGATTAGAGTAAGCAATAGGAGTAATTAAAATGCAAATCTTGAGATTAAAAATAAAAAAATATATATACGGCTTTGACTTACAAATAACTTACTATTGCATAAAAATGGAATTACTTGTAAGGAAATATTTTTTTTAGTTTTTTAGTTTACACAAATGTTATGTCTATCAAAAATTTATCATCGTAATTTTGAATTAGAAGTAAGTTACTTCAAAGAACCTAAAAGTGGTATACTTTTGAATTTTTACTTGGCCGAAAAAAATCCATACTTTCGTAAATGAATAGTTCAGAATTATTTTCTGAAAAAATGTTTAAAAATGTCTTATACAAAGTCACAGAAATAAAAATGAGAGGTAAATGTAAGAGCTTTTTAATTTAGCAATGATGGGGTTGACTCATAGGTTCTAGAGAATATGATAATGGTTGCAATCATTACTTGCATCTGCAGTGAATTTCTAAAGTTTTGTTCCAACATCGATGCAATTTTACACACTACATCTATCTACTTGACGAGAGGAAGGTCATTGACAGTTTTAATTTTCCTGAAACTTAACGAAGATATTAATTAAAACCTTCAAAGCACTAATTTCTTCACTCTTAAATGTGTATTTTCCAGTGGCGACTGGTGAAAAGATATGGGAGAGAATATTTGTTCGTGTTCGAAAAATTTAAAATTTCTACCTGAAAATTTTAGGAGGGGTTAGTCTAAAAATACGGACCGTAACGTATAGTCCTATTATTTCTCCGTTGCGTAATATTTACAAAAAATAATTAATAACTTGTACAAACATTCTTTTTCAAAATGCCGATTTTGAAACATTTTTAAAATAGATTTTTAAGTTGTCCTGCAAACTTTCATAATTCTTCTATTCGATACTTTCTTGAATCGTTGAAGTGCTTAGAATTTTTCTCTCAAACTATGTAATGAAAAACATAATTCCACATTTTTTTACAAGTTAAAAAATTTTTAAAAATTTGATTTTAACATTTAATAATCTCGTGAATTTTTGTCATCATGATCTTCTTAATTTTCTTGTTCACGAAAACATTTTTTCCGCATACGTGTACGCAATAAGTGGTTTTATTCAAGGTTTAAAAATTTTCTTTTGAGAATTATGGATTGTAGAAATATTTTTCTATTTTTCAGTCAATATTTTTATGTTTTTCTAAATTATCACATGATTATCATTTTTTTAATATATCTGTTAAAATCGCTTTCAGAGAGCTTTGTGTGACATACTTAATCGATACAGTGTTTTTTCTAACATAACCTTAAATTAACAATTATAATATTTCACTATTCAATTTTTAATTATTTAATCAGTCTAATATAATTGATAAGTAAACTGATAAATACATATACGTTTCTTGCACAATAGTTGTCAAGCCAGATATTTTGTTTATTATCCTGGCAGACAGCTGTATAAAACATTGTGTACACTCAATCTTTGTGTTAAAAATGATTCTGCGGCATGTAAAAAAATTACAGTTTTATAAGTTATTTGTAAAATTTTACACCATTTATCTAAATTCAAAATAACTAATTTTAATCTTAATAAAATTATAAATTACATCTTTATTCATACAACGGCAGATATTTTGATTAGTTGCTTCACATAAATGCACTTAAACATACATATTTTGTGTTCACATTAACTACCGCATACATATTTCACTACCGCCTATTAAACCCTGAGAGTAAAGACAATTTTTACATCGGGTTTATTTTATGAGAGGAAGTATCAAAAAGGAACATTAACATGAAATTACTTTTACATTTGTTGCACATTAACCCTTAACCTGAAGAGCAAATAAAGTTCACTTCTTGATAATTAATCACGCAAACGAATCATTTGTTCATTCAATATTTTCTACATTATCCAAAAAAACTGTAAAAGATTGTTGATTTTTAACATTCACCTTTTAGATAATATGGAAGTAATTGTCGATTATTTTCTCTTTAAATACACAATTCTGGAAATTAGCTATGAAAACGATGCCATTACACTTGGCACTTATAAATAATATAAAATAGCATTTATTTTTAAAAGAAATATGAAGGATTTTAAACAATGGAATATTTTATTTTTGAAGTACTATTATATTCGAATGGCAATTAATTCAAGAAGTCGCATTCTCATTTTTTTTATGTTGTTTTAACTACAGATGTTTATGTATTACATTTGTTGCATTCGGGAAACAAATATCCTCCAGGCAATTAAGTTAGATGAGGCATTTCTAATTAACGAGAATAATATATTTTTTTAAGGCTGGTATAAGTTTACGACCAAAATAACGCTTTCCAGTGTGCATAAGATGTTTTCTTTTTATATTTATTAATGCATAAAACAACTATTCATTAATATTTTTATCTCCATTTAATACAAGTTTATAGTCTCTGCTCTCGCTTCTTCTTCGAAATAAATAGCAGGAGACACAAGTATTTAATAACTAAAGAGCGCAGAAAAAAGACAAATTTTAAATTAAATTAACTTTTTTTAAAAAGTAAAATGGATAGTCTAGAATAAAATTTTCCTGATAATTACCTAATTTTTCTTCACAATAATGAAAGGCACGTTCAGGGAAAGAAAATTAGACTTGTAAATCTTTATCCATCTTGGTGATTTATGCATACATTTTTAAACGATTGCAAAACAAGTGTCATTTCATTCCGGCTGTCAGAGTAAACATTACATTAACAAGTTAATGGAAGAATCATATTTCTGCCATTCATCATCCATCTGCAACTGTCAAGCAATTGATTTCCCTATTTGCAATCGTCAGTACTAGATAGAGAGAAGACGTAATGGGAATGGAAAATGACATAACGGCAAAATGTATGTATTAGTGGTGAAGAAAACTATTCCAGCGCTTAGAAGTATGTCATCCAGTCGAATTTCTTTCAAAAGTTTTGTATATTATATTTGTCTTCTGAGGTCACAATGTCATAAAATTATGTTTTTTCTTTTCGGCGGTTAAGGAAAGAAAATTATGCTTATAAAGCTTTATACATCTTGGTGATTAATGCATTCATTTTTAAACGATTGCAAAACAAGTGACATTTCATTCCGGCTGTCAGAGGAAACATTCATATTTCTGCAATTCATCATCCATCAGCAACTGTCAAGCAATTGATTTCCCTATTTGAAGTCGTCAGTACTAGATAGAGAGAAGACGTAATGGGAATGGAATATGATATGACGTGCCAAATGTTTGTTTTAGGGGTGAAGAAAACTATTCCAGCTCTTAGAAGTATGTCATCCAGTCGAATTTCTTTTAAAAGTTTTGTACATTATATTTGTCTTCTGAGGTCATAATGTCATAAAATTATCTTTTTTCTTTTCGGTGGTTAAGGAAAGAAAATTATGCTTATAAAGCTTTATACATCTTGGTGATTTATGCATACATTTTTAAAAGAGGGCAAAACAATTGTCATTTCATTTCGACTGTCAGAGTAAACATTACATTAACAGGTTAATGGAAGAATCATATTTCTGCCATTCATCATCCATCTGCAACTGTCAAGAAATTCATTTCCCTATTTGCAATCGTCAGTACTAGATAAAGAGAAGACATAATGGGAATGGAATATGATATAACGTGCCAAATGTTTGTTTTAGGGGTGAAGAAAACTATTCCAGCTCTTAGAAGTATGTCATCCAGTCGAATTTCCTTTAAAAGTTTCGTACATTATATTTGTCTTCTGAGGTCATAATGTCATAAAATAATCTTTTTTTCTTTTCGGTGGTTAAGGAAAGAAAATTACAAACAAGTGTCATTTCTTGCTGTCTAGAGTAACAAAACAATAACAATCATATTCTGAATTTTCTCCATCTGCAACCGTAAACCTTTTGTTGGTTTAACTGTCAAGTATTTCCCTATTTGAATAATGTAATGGAGGAATGTATGTTAACGTGCCAAATTTCTCTTTTAGGTGTGAAGAAAACTATTCCAGTGCTAACATTTTTTGACATTATTTTGATTAAGGTTAGTGTTATAAAATTATTTTTGCTTTCGGGGATTTAGGTTCCATAATTAAACGATTGACAAACCAGTTATTTTTTTCAGGCTGTTCAGAGTAAAAAAATAAGAATAATGAATCATATCTTTCTATATTAACTATCTGCGATTCTCTTAATCTATTTACAGTCATTTGTACTGGATAACTAGAAAATGTAATACTGGGTGAATAATGTGGTGCAATATTTCTCTTTTATAGAAATAATAAATATCCAGTTCACTAACATTTTTAAAATCATTTTCAATTTATTTAGATTCAAGTGTTATAAAATATGTTTCATTTTGGCGTTATTTTCTATTTTAAACGATTTCAAAAAAGAGTTAATTTCCTTCAGGCTGTCAGATGTTAAAACAATAATTAAAGTTAAATTAGGAATCTTATTTCTATTCATATTCATTAACTATCAAACCTTGATTTCTATAACTAATCATTTACACTATTAGAAAAAATAATGGTGTAATGTAAAGATTATGTGTCAAATATCTGTTAGGTGAAATTTAATATTCTAGTGCATAAATATTTTACATTAATATTTAAATCATTTTAGGCAGTATTAATTTAGATTCACAGTGTTACAAATAAACTTCATTTCTGGCGATTATTTTAATTTTAACTGTTAAATTATGTCAAAACAGATATACCCTCTTTATGGGCTGTCAGAATAAACATTATGGCAACATGCTAGTTGGAGAAATCATATATATGCTATTCTATACCCATCTGCAACTGTCAAGTCATTGATTTACTTATCTGCAACAATGAGTACTGAATATCTGATAAGCGTAATGGGGAGTGTAATATAATGTGACGAATTTCCTGCTTAAGGATTGATGATAAATATTCAAATTCTTAAATGTACGTCATCCAGTGGAATATTTCAAGCAGTTTCTAACAAATCTACCAACAATACTTAGGATAGTATAAATATGTTGCCATTCTAAACATTGCAACTGGTGTCAAGACCTTCCCGTTGGAATCTTTCATTGAAGACCGAGTGATAGGTAGCGGTTATATAGTTTAGAATACCTTGCTATACCAAACTTGTCTGGTAGATTTTTTTTTTTGCTGATGAGATGCTTAAAGTATAACTGGGCAACCACTATGGTGTTGCCATTCTAAAATTCCATTGACTGACCATCCAATCATTCATTGAAGACCTCTGCTCTTGTGGGATATGATTTGCTTTTATGCTCCCTGTTACATTGTTGTGGTGATAATAACACATGCTACTTTAAAATAAAATACACATTCTTATGTTACTGACATCTGTTTGATTGTCTGTGTGTGCTTGCCTGATTTGCATAAAAAGACCTAGTATGGTATGTTAGTGCCCTCTTTCGGTTTTTCTTGGAAATATGTTTAAATTGAAAAAAATACAATGTCTCTCTGATTATACTGGATATAAATAGAATTTTTTTTCGAGTATTACTTCTTTTATTACAAACTTTTAAACTGTGTACAAATTTTTGACACACTTAGATTTTTATTATGCAGCATATTCAATTTGCGATTTAAAAAAAAATAATTTACTCTAAGTGTTATCTATTTTTCAAGTAACATGTCATTTTTCCAAAATATAACTTTGTTTCTTTTTTTTTTCATTTTTGACCCTCTGATTGTCGGGGTATGATATGTAAGCTATATTTGCCTTGCCTTTGTAATCTCACTCAACACACTAAGGGCCGGTCACATTAAATTCGTTTAACGATTAACGGCGATTAACGTATGACGCCAACGAATGGTGGGACTCTATTCTCCGTTTAAACATAGATTAAACGCGGTTAGCCATTAAACGACTTAGATGAAACCGGCTTTAAGAGCTATCATATTGTGCAAAAACTATATAATAACTACCGCGTCTAAAGGAAGTCACTAGAGGTAGAATTTGGTACCACTAATTCCCTCCTCTAACGTCATTCTGATGCGAAAATCCCCTCTGACATATATCGATCGCAAGATACTAGAAGCCTAAATTGCTGCCTAAAAATATTCAAAAACGAGATAATAAGTCCTTATATAAGAAAAAAATGTACGTTTGTTTCAATTCAGAATCCCAAATTGCAAACAATACATGTATTCTTTCATTAACAAGTGTGACATTGTGTGAATCCACATTTTTATACAGGTTCGACACTCAAAGGGTTAAAGTTACATTTGTTACTTCCGAGAAATTAAATTAATTTTAAATATAATCAACTTTACAAATTTTAATAAATATAAGTTTAAAATAACTTATTAGTAAAAATTATCTTTCTCATAAAATGGTGATGATCTAAAGTTTAAATTTTTTGATTTACATTGCTTAGTAATAAAGACAGATCTGGATAACGTTGTAAGAAACAGAAAGATAATCCAACTGATATAAAAAATTGCTTTTCCTCTCTCTAAGAAACATTTGTTCTGTATTGCATTAGCATTAACCAATTCTATAAATATTTCCATCTCCTTAAGGGAAAAATAAAACTGCTTTCATGTTTTTTTTTCCTAGAAATCCATACATTCTTGCATCTGTTCATATTTACTTACTGAAAGAAACACAGAAAAGCTAGAAAAAGCAAAGAAGTTTTTCGAGTCTCTTTAATTCAATACAATAAAATTTATCGTCCATATGATTGCATTTCGTAGTATTTTTACGAGTTAGATATTCTTTTATGTACCAAACGTAAAAGTTTAACTACGTGTGTTAAAACACGTAGAGTAGAGAATTCAAATTACCATAACCTTCTTTAGTAACCATTCGTACTGAAAATACAACCTTTCTTTAAGCTGTCATCAAGTCCGTGTAATTCAAACGTAAAATATTCTTAAACATAGTTCAAGTTTTCTTTAGACTGTCAAAATCGGATGTCTTGCTTTTTCCATAAATGCCCAATGTCTGCTACACTGAACTTAAATGTTCAATTTTTAAAATTTCTTTGGAGAATTCCTACGAATAAATTCATAGGGAAAATCATGAGTTTAAGTATATCTGTGGCATTTTTAAAATATTTAATATTTCTAGAAGTATCTGAAGAATTAAGTATTTGAATATATTTTTACATATCTGCATATATTAAAAAGTGCTAAACTATAAAAATGCTAACTAAGATAATGCTTAGAAGATAAAATTTTAATAAAAAAATCAATGAATTTACTTGATTATAAAATTATACGCGTTAAGCTTATAGTTTTAGGGGATATTACATTTTTGGAGAAATTCTAATATTTTGAAAAATATAATGTTAAATAGATTTAGCAAATATTTTATTTATAATTAAATAATGATCATAATTTTGTAAATGTCTAAATTATAACTAATACTATGATATTATTATGTTAGATTTAAATAATGTGATTAATTAATTTAGCTTATTTTATGCTTGCTGTTTTAAATTAGATGTGTAATGTCATAGTTTAATACTTATGCATTAGTATTTAGCCGATTGATGTTGTCCCTATTTTTATCTTTCCAACCCATTGATAACATTAATGGTTAGCTTCGTTAACTTATATCTTGTTGAGCGTATTTTATTTACCTTTGTAGCATGATATTTTTTGTTTGTACTTATAAGGATTGTACGAAATTAAGATCTGTTTATTTCGTAGATTAGATTTTTCAGAAACAATCTTTTTTTTAAAAGATGTTTGTGGAAACTACTAATACAACGCTCTATTGTTAAATCTTGGTTACTTAGTTTTATGTCATTTCCAACTTCTACTACTTGTATATTTATCTATATCTATATCTATCTATCTATCTATCTATCTATCTATATATGTAATATATCAAAATTATTTAACTTTAATATTTCTTCAAAAGCCTCCTCTCTCCAATTTTAATTCCTTTAAATATCTTTACCAGCCTCTAAATGGTTTAAGAAACGGAGTATTTTCCACTTAACATTCCTTTCTAAACTGTAAACTTTCTGTCTATAGAGCAGTTTTCAAGCTAGTGGCAAAACATGATTTCGCGTTTTGCTGATATTGCAGTTAATTCTATTATTAAGCTGATTTTGTTGTGAGAAAATGTTTGTTGTCAGCGCTCTTGGGTGTACTTGTGTCAGAGCAGAGTGAACTCTGTGGCTTTTGATTGTATATTGTCCAGAAGGATAGATGTGAGGTGTTGCCGCTCTGAAATAAAGTTTTAAAATTAGACTTCTGAGTTCTCTTAAATATGAAGCCCGACTGCATTCTCATTACTTATAGCAGTTGAGCTTTCTCCTCGTAAAGGAGTGTTATAAAAAATGGATTACACACACACACACACACACACACATTTTATATATATATATATATATATATATATATACATATATATATATATATATATATATATATATATTAAACATAGTGGTGGACACTTTATATCTCAGCCATGAACCTCAGTTGTAGGAACCAAATTGATGCTGTGGTGGTAGAAAGAATGACAAGATATTTCAAAGGATAATTAGCAACATCTTTATTTGGGCATTTCCAACCGTCAACTCCACGAAAATTAGCCATGCGGCTTCTTATAACCGATGGGGCGCCACCAGAGTGAGGAAATAATTTTAGATGTGGTCTTAAGAATGTTGCTGTGAGAATTTTAGAAATCAAAGTTCAGATAAGTGGGTTGGCGAGTTTTGTTTACCAAGAGAAAGGTTATCTATAGAAAGAGTTTAACTCCAAGAGGCTACTAGAAAGACAGAGAAATCGCAGACTTGGTGGTTTTTTAATATAAGAATTAGTAATTTTAATTCTAAGATTAAAGTATTTAAATTTTTACATTACATATATATATATGTGTTTGTGTATTGTGTAATGGCCTGTCAAGCTTGTTAGACCATCTCTCTTAATATGCAGTTATAATAAGTTTATACGAAAAAAAAACACATATTTCTAGAGCCACATTTGTATAACAGGTTATCATTACATCATGATCTTAATGATCCTGTCAAATGACCACTTAAAATGGAAAAAAAGACTGATAGAATGTGGTGTATAGGACTGATAGGTAATAGTTGGTTACGGGATAATATTATCGAACCCGCAGGAAAAGTTATGTAAGAATTATAAAACTACTAATGAAATGTACAAACTGTAACTTAACTCATGACATTTACCAACAGGGTACTAAAAATAGAGGTAAAATAAAGTAATTTTGCCAAATGACAGAAAAGTGTTGTACTTTAGATATAGAATCAAGAAACAATTTTTGTAGAATGAAATTGGACGTCAAAACAAATTAATTACTTTAAAACGTCACTACTTATATATACTGTCGCACCTGGGTGGAAGAGGTTTAGCTATACCCCGGATAAAAGATTTTTTATTCAACTATATATTTATGGTTGTTAAAAATTTTAAACAAATGTAATAGGAAAAAGAAACTCTCCAAAATTTCACAGCAGGTCTAAAGCAGGTGAATCTGGCATTTTTATACTATATAGCAGGATGTATTATTAGACCACCTCAAAATTTCCTGTTTTCCGCGTTCTAGGTTCTTCGGGGGTTTAGTGTAAAATAAGGTGGATAAGTACTTGCGTTCTGCCCATCGCCACTGGGATAAGCCTAGAGGGCCTCACGGCCATGTGGGCTCGGTTTGGCGCTTGATTGATTGTCTTGGCGAATCATTAAAAATAATTATCCTCCTACTAACCAGAAACAATTGAATGTATTTTTAGACTACTCATGAAGTAAAAATGATTGACGTGATGTTTTAAACAAAATAGTAACAATATATTGAGAATAAAAAATAAAAGGTTATCAAAGCATAATTGCCTCAAAAAGAAAAATATCTGCCAATAAAGTGTTGCCCCAGTTACGTAACATAGAGAAAACTGAAATCATTACAGAAATGAGACCACAAAATTTCCACAACACGAATGAGACCACAACTTCACCTCTATTTTTTCTCTCCTATCTGTAGTTCTTTATGTTTTCTTTCCTCGAAGAAAACTCAGTCCGAGGGATAGCACATTGTCTTCTTCTACCATTCGTTTCCTTGCATGTACGTCAGCTGGGCCTTTCATCAGCTCGTCATTTTCCTTGCGACCCTAATTCACGTGTTACACTTTTGATCTCTCCGACTAGGGTCTTTCATGGTGGATTCATCGAAAATCCTCATGTTATTTCTTGTACTAATCCGCATTTTCAGTCACATTAAAAATTTCAAATATTTATGGAGATTGTTGATTTGAAATTAATGACTTTTATGCCGGCCCATAAATTAAATGATCAATGTCCACATGCCTGGTGTTTTATCTCGAAGCTTAAGACCATTTTTGTGGCCGCATAGATTTCAACGGAAAGGTCTGTTTTGACAAGTTTAAACATTATGTCTGATTGCATACATATGTGTGCAGCTATACTTTTATATCACGTAACTCAAAAATGATAAAGCATATAACGGTGAAATTTTTAGAACTATTGTTACCCCTAGATGTGCGCTATCTTTTGTAATGGCTCTCTGCTCTGCACACAAAGAAAAAAGCCCAATGTAACTAGTAATAGAACTCATTGTTTAATTAAGCTATGTTACTTAATGCTGAGTTAATATCGTTAAAGTTTTGATGAAATTAAACCTAATAACTGTGTAGTTGTCAACTTAATTAAATAAAAAGGCCAGTATTATCACATCAAAATAAAATAAGTTCAAAAGCATTGCAGCTAAAATGCTTAGAATAATAAATGTTTGAAGTAATCAAGCGGTTTCTACATCAGATATTTAACTTCCTTGTAAGAAAAGTCAATAGAAACACATACATTTTATGCCTCCATTGGCGATTATTTTTCTGTCAGTTCCGTCCGAATGGTGAATGGCGAAATGCTGAATATTTTAATAAAACTATAAAAAATGGTGGTATACGGAACACTTTAATGAATATTTAAGGTATATATTGTAACTAAAATATAAATTAAAAACGGACTAAAATATATATTATGTACGCTTATATGATGTAATTTAAAACATATATTATATATGAACTATAATGTAGAAAATGATTTAAATTAAATAGTCAAAAGGTAGGTTATAAACATAAAAATTTACCTACTAATGCTTTCTCCCCTTTTTTCACCGAAAACTAACTTGTCTTGTTAAAAGCGTAATGTAATTATATCATGTATAAATGTGTTTGCAGCTAAAAAATAAAGTTTTAATTAAATTTTGCATAATTAATAGAAGTTTTAATCCAAAAACATTTGACCCCAGAGGTAGGGTCAAATGGGTATAAAAAGAAGTAGAAATTTATAAATTTGACATTTAAGAAAATGAATAAAACTATTTTAACAATGATGGTAATGAAACCATTGAATGAATACATGCAAAAAATTGCTTGTTTATAATTTGTTTTTAAGTGAAAAAGAGTACTGAATGAGAAATCAGGCTTTTTCTACCCATTTTACCTCCCCCAGACCCTACTTTTTCTTAGGTATAATTGAAAAACTTATGAAAAATAAATTGTGGAAAAAAACTAAATAATCCAACTGTATCTTTTGAAAATATTGAAATACACTAGAAAAAATAATGGAATGTGTATGTTTCTTAAAGCTTCAGATTAAAAGGAAAAATAGAACATAAAATGCCTATAACTGAAATATTGTATCAAGTTTGTTACTATTATTTATGTTGCTATTTCTAAATTTAGTAATATGTGGCAAGTCTAATGTGTAATAAAATAGCCTAACATTCTAATTTTAAATTTGATGTATTTGGTAGCATGAATATTTTACAGAATTTTAAAAATTGTTAAAAGATCATTTTTTTTGCAAATACAGAAAATTTTCCACGTTAGATATATTTTTACGTGTTTATACATACAATAGTAAATTTCTTTTAAGATGAAAAATAATGTTATTTATATTCAATCAAAATATCAAGGCTAACATATTCAAAAATACTTAACCAATTTAACTAGCATACCAAGTTAGTCTCTATGATTTTCGAAACGTTATTAATTGTAAATTCCGGATCTTAGTTAACTGTTTAGCTATCTACTTTGATTAGAGAAAGGCTTTTGTTTAACTTGTGGTGATTACAACTTAAACTTAAGTACCTTAATCATTAAATACAATCATTAACTAACGGAAGAATAAATAATAATACAGATTGGAAATGGAATTTTGAATACTTTAAAGTAAATATTTTAAATTCTAGTCATGAGAAGAATGTTGAAATACTGAATGGTTTTGGTATTTATCTATGCCAAAGCAGTTTTGAAATCTCTGATGTCGTAGATAGAATCTCTGATAATTTTGTATCTCTGACGCTGTAACTAAGTTTATTAGATGGTTATAGCAAAGTGAAGGTAAGTAATATCTAACTGTAACTAAAAATAATAAAACAAAAGCGTTAACGAATTATAATATGAGAAAAATGATGTTATTAATATCTCAAAGTACTGCTTGTATATAAAAAATTAAAAAATTTTTAATATTAAAAAATTCGAACATAAGATTGTTGGAATATTTACAGAGATACAAATATAATAAGTTGTTCAATAAATCAGTCAATCTACACAAATATTGTAAAAACATTAGTTCTTTTTCTGATTCATAAACGACAAAGACTTTTAACTTTAACAATATAATTAACAATATTATAATATAACAATATAAATAACAATATTTAAAATGCTAATATATTCTTCAGTAAAAACATACATGCCTGGTTGTTTTTTAGAAAGGTAAACTCCTTGACACAATATTCAGTACCAGACATTTTATGTTCTATATTTTCCTTTTATTCTGAAACTTGAACAAACATTCGTATCCCAAGAGATTTTTCTCATACATTTCAATATTTAATAAAGATACAGATTTATTGATAGATTGCTTTTTTTTCCACAATTTTTTTCATAAATGTTTCAATTATAACACATTAGTTTTGAGCACAGAGGTAAAAGCTTTGCATATCATTCGAAGGATGAATGAAAAACTTCAAAGATAAATACAGAAAAATAAAGAAATAATAAAAAGATAAACAATAAAAATAGACCATTGTATTTTTCATTTTAGTGTTTCTTTTTTTAAAAATTCTTTTTTCGAAAAATTCCTATGTTATTTACTTTTTATTTTTATATTAACTGCAAGTTCCCTGATAGTATCGTAAAAGGATCTGATGAAACTATTTAACGATTTTAAGAGAGAAACAATGTTAAATTCAATTTCAATCATTTTATTTTTATTCCGTTTCCATTAGAATCCTCAATTTTATATATTTAACAGATTTGTTTGGTTTTAGTTCTACTGTCTACTTTATCGATACACGAGGGTGTAACAATAAGTTACATTCAGTGCTTCAACGTTTTTTTAACCTCTTGTCGTAAGCCCTCACCGAAGGCAAACCGAACACTAGCGGTCAAGGCTAAGAAGAAACTTCGGACTTTTCTAAACCAATAGAAGGGCCCGTTGGTTTGTTGGGATCTGACCCCTCCGTTATCAACCTGACCCCTGATTCTCCGCGGGGGCTGGCCTATTTTTTTCAGTATGAGATTGTTACCAGAGGAAAGAAGACGGTGGACACTGCTAGCATACACTTCTCGCGGGATAGATATTTGGAGCGACACGAGACAAAGGAAAAGCGACACTATTTTTCGACACCGAGTCCAGAGGAGTCTTCCACATCCATAAGTGATAAGTTGTATTCCAGCTGTATTCCTTGGGCATTTAATTGTATAAAATCATTTAATCAAGACATATTAGTCAAGGTGTGTTTTATTAATGATCTTTAATTTCTTCTTTCTCAAACACTAAATCTACGAAACATTATTCTATTTAAAAAAAATGTGAGAATAATGCCCTTTATAGACACATATATAGCTAAAGGATCACGACAAATTGAAAGGTAAGCCGTTGAAAATTGTTTAGAATAAAACTCTACAGGAAATATATTTTGAATTGCATTTTATTAGTAATATTCCACACAAAGCAGTTTTTGATGCATCAGTAACTAAGTATAAATCGTCATCTTTACTTAAATTTAAAATGGTGGGTTTATTAAGCATAACAGACTGAGTTATTTCAAAAGCATCTTGGCATATTTCATTCCATACAAATGCTACATTTTTCTTATGGAAATATCAATTGTTTTAACTATATTTGCAAAATTATGTATAAGGTGATGGAAATAATTAACCATACCTAAAATGACATGAGCCTTTTTAACATTCTTAGGAACAGGAAATTTAGTAACTTTAAGAGTATTACCCTCAAACGGACAGCAACCAAAGGAATCTATATTATATCCTAAAATGTGATATTTGACTTACATAACTGAAGCTTAGCTAGTTAGATTAATAGTTAGAATAAAAATTTTTTAAGCAGATCAAAAACTTTTTGAAGTAAAGGTTTAGACTGCGAAATATTATACCCAGATATATTATTATATCATTTAAATCTGTGGTATATTATTATATCATTTAAAAAGAATTCAATATGCTTTCCAGTAATATCTGTTTAAAGTCAATTTAGAACGGATACGAACATCCATTCCAAAGGTGTGATTGAAACTCATGTCCAGTACCCGATAAAAGGGCTTCGAACCAGAACTAAACCGAAAACCAGAAAAAACGGTTATTTCGGTCGGAACGAACACTGGAACAGAACCGAAAAGTAATATCGGTTTATTTTGGTTTAATATATCATCAGTCATCTTACTGCAACCAACTTATCAGTATTTTTTAATTTTACGTCAACCACATAATTATCGTCATTCCATGGTGATTATTTCTCGATTTCCTGTATTGATGTTCAATAGTAAGTTTCTATTTGAGTTCTGCACTAAACTACTACTTGTACAAGGTAAATTTAATTCAGTTGAACATTCAGTTGTCAAATGAGATTTTGATAATGGATAACAATGCCAATGCTCACCGGTTTCTGCTCACCGGTCGTATCGTGAATTGTAGCAATTCACATAGTGTACCAATTTAAAAAAAAAGAATTAAATATCCTACATTTTGATATAAATATATTTTGTTTATGACAAAATTATATTTTTAGTACAAGTAAGAATATACATAACATAAAATTATTGATTCGGAACTGAACCGAAAACCAAAACAAAATCTGTAATTTTTGTTGGAACGAACACTGGAAAAGAACCAAAATATAATATCGGTTTGTTTCGGTTCAATATATCTTCATTCAATTTGTTACTGTAACAAACTTTTTGGTCGGAACGAACACTGGAAAAGAACCAAAATATAATATCGGTTTGTTTCGGTTCAATATATCTTCATTCAATTTGTTACTGTAACAAACTTATCATTATTTTTTAATTTAACGTCAAACACATAATTATCATCATTCCATGGTGATTATTTCTCGATTTATTGTTTTAATGTTCAATAGTATGTTTCTGTTTGAGTTCCGCATTAAACTACCACTTGTACAAGGCAGATTTAATTCAGTTTAACTTACAGTTGTCAAATGAGATTTTGATAATGGATAACAATGCTAATGCTCACCGGTTTCTGCTCACCGGTCGTATCGTAAATTGTATCAATTTACTTAGTGTACCAATTTAAAAGAAGAATTAAATATCCTACATTTTGATATAAATATATTTTGTTTATGACAGAATTATATTTTTAGTATAAGTAAGAATATACATAACATAAAATTATTGATTCGGAACTGAACCGAAAACCAAAACAAAAACCGTTATTTTGGTCGGAACGAACATTGGAAAAGAACCAAAATGTAATATCGGTTTGTTTCGGTTCGATATATCTTCAGTGATTTTGTTACTGCAGGCAACTTATCATTATTTTTTAATTTAACGTCAACCATATAATTATCGTCATTTCATGTTGATTGTTTCTCAATTTTCTGTATTGATGTTCCATAGTAAGTTTCTATTTGAGTTCCGCACTAAACTACTACTTGTACAAGGTAGATTTAATTCAGTTGAATACTCAGTTGTCAAATGCAATTTTGATAATGGATAACAATGCCAATGCTCGCCGGTTTCTGTTCGTATCGTAAATTGTATCAATTCATATAGTGTACCAATTTAAAAAAAGAATTAAATCTTCTGCATTTGGATATAAACATATTTTGTTTATGACAGAATTATAGTTTTAGTACAAGTAAGAATATACATAACATAAAATTATTGATTTGGAATTGAACCGAAAACAGAAAACCAAAACAAAAAACGTTATTTATTTTGGTCGGAACGAACACTGGAAAAGAACTAAAATGTAATATCGGTTTATTTCGGTTCGATATATTTTCAGTGATTTTGTTACTGTAACCAACTTATCATTATTTTTTAATTTAACGTCAACCATATAATTATCGTCATACCATGTTGATTGTTTCTCGATTTCCTGTATTGATGTTCAATAGTAAGTTTCTATTTTAACTATATTAAATAACGTTTTTTTTCTGGTTTTCGGTTTTCGGTTCAGTTCTGGTTCGAAGCTCTGCACTGCTATCGGGTACTGGACTTGATTTTTAATCACACATTTGGAATGGATGTTCGTATTCGTTCTGAATCGGCTTTAAACAGATATTACTGGAAAGCATATTGAATTCTTTTACGTGCCAATAACGTATACAAGTCTGTTAAGATACCACAAAAAGCCACCAGATACAAACGAGCGAAAACTTACCGTTTTGCAGACTATTTTATTTACAGTACTATTTTGGATGAAGAACAATCTGATGAAGCAAATAAAATAATTTAAGTATCAGTATGGAGTCTCCATATACTGATGAAAATGGTGGAGCAACTCCCTGCCTCTGATGACGATTTCTGTTAACTCCGTCTTGGCCTGCTTTTTCTCGGAAGGGGCCTTCAAATCTACCGAACAAATCCGATGAATACTGTTCCCAGGGCCAAAGATGACTGACTTGAGTTAGCAAGCTCTCTTGTCCAATGGGGTCGAAGGGGGAGGTCACTGAGATCTCTTTCATCCTTCGGTCAGTCTCCAGCCCTGGCGTTGTCAAGTAGTGTAACTCATTGTTACAGGTTCATATAATTAAATTTCTGGAGGGCGGAAGAACAGAGAAACGGCTGTCTTTTTAATTGGATCTAATGAGTTTGGCACAACCTGATACTAAGGTTGATTATGACCATTCGAAATTGATTTAAATCAAATCTGTTTACTATATTTTAATTAGTCTTAAGAAAAGTAACAAAAGTTCTTCAAAACCTAAATTATGAATTATTACACGGAAAAAAAGTCTTTGTACTCGCATGTTTGTACATATATAGCTGTAAGTATCATGCAGTTTAAAAGTCCATGTCTCCATTAAAATGTTTCAAATGAACTTTGATACTTTATTTCTTTCTAAAATTCATACGTGTACTTATATTACGTGTACTTATACGATTTTGTGACTCTGTATAAACTTCGGAAAACTTGTTCCTTTATTCTAACACAATTTGCAGTAATTAACTAAACCAAGACTTATCTATATTTCAAAACCCATTAAAGTATTAGCTTAATATGTCTGATTTCCTGTGGTATATGAATTCTCTTTTAGACTTCCTCTTTCAGGCATAATAGAAAATTAAGAACCCATCTAATATTGAATTGCCATTTTACGTGACGGAAAGAAAATATTTTCAGTGTAGAGATTTTAAATCTATTATTATCAGATAGCGAAAAAACTAATAACTGCTTTCCCCCTTTCGCCATTACACTCTCATTACCTACTGTTATGAATTTTCTCACGGATTAAAGGGAAAGATTTTTTCAATAATTTTTTTTCTATTGCGTCTTCTATTAATATTCTCACAATAAAATTCATTTTGTAATTAGAAACAGAATAAGAGGGCATCGATTAGCAATAAATCTTGAAACAAATTGAAATGAAAATTCCGTCTGAGTAATTAGCTGAAAGATTTGAAAGGAATCCAATTTTCAACAAATGTGCAAGGAAAGAAAGTATTTCTCAGCATTAAAATGTTTTCCAATGTTCCTCCAACGCTAAAATATTTAATTAAACTACAAGAAGGGAAAGAAAATACCATATATCCAATAACTTTGCATTATAACGAGGTGATAAGCTATCTCGAGATTGCGTGACACTAGAAATGGACTGATGCCGAAATGGTTTGCATTTTTAATATTAACTGTAGAATTAAAATAGAAAATTTTTAATTTTGCTTTCGCTTTCATTGCTGTTAAAGTCCCAATTCCTAGAGGAATCCCCGTTTTGTTTTCTAAAATAACATTCATTGCTATTAAAATTTAGAGAATAAACAGATTTCTCTAAAGTGTTTCCTAATTAACTTTGTAGGCGTAATTTTTCTCCGTCAGGATTCAAAACAGTTGAGCATCAGAATGTTAATTAGCGTTATGCAGTTATTTGGTCTAATCCTTCTGGTACTTAGGTGCTGTTCTTTCCGATAAATTGTGTTTTAAGTGCTTTAGAGGTTTCGAAGTATTTATTTCCAAGAATTATATCATTAGATATGTATTCCGTAAAGAATCAAGTCATTAATACGCTTATCTAAGCAATTACCCGTGTGTTATTCATAAATTATATTTCTAAACTTTACACTAAGGAATAATGTGTATGCATAGCAAATTTATTTTTGGGTGACAACCGAATGTAGCTAAAACAAAAGAAAACATAAATATTCATGAGAATAAGTACGTATGGGGGAGACAATCTCCAGTAAGCATATTCATTTTGTATTTATTTTTGCATTTGTAATTTTATTCCACCAATATGAAAAGTAAATCTTCTGAAAATGCTGAAATAAGATTACTAATAACAATTAATTTTATATGGTTTAGTCGTCTTTAATATAAGGTTGTTAATACATAGTATTAGTTACAATTTGAAAATTTCACTTGTTGTTGAATCTCTTTCAGAGCTGCGGTAGGTATTAGCAAAGACATCGATTTCATTTCAGAAGAGTTGCGAGTTCGAGGCACAAGAAATGCAAGCCACATAGGAGCCACATAGGTTTGGTTTGGTTTGGAGTGCTACGGTCTACTTTTTGCAACACGAGGGCTAATGAGACCGGGACCTACAGCTTAAAGCCGATTCCGAACGGCTACGAACATCCATGCCTCAGTGGGATTCGAACCCACGAACTCCGGTTCCGAAGGCCAGCACCCTAACCAATCGACCATCGTTCGGCGGGAGGAGGAGGAGCCACATAGGACGAATTGGCAACAGTACTCTCTGGGCCAAGCCCTCTAGTACTGGGTTTGCTATCACTGGTAATGCATCAGTCTATGAGTACTTTGTTGGCAATAACATTAAAAAGAAAGAAATGCAAAGATCCGCAGTGTACATTAATAGCGGTTGGGGAACGTAATTGAAATATCCTGGAAGGTCCCAAACGATACCTCTAGAGGTGAAGGCTAAGCCTAGGAGTCTTTTTCTTCTAAATTTGAGAACCCACTTCGTTTACTTATCTAACACTAAGGTTAAAGTGTTGGCCGCCTTTGTAGTACTCACATAAAAATTGCCAACAAATATCTGTGGCTTGATAGTGACAAATACTATGAAAGCATTTGAAACCCGCAATCCAAATAATAATAATGAATCCCTTTCATAGAGATATTACATTAAACTTCTTACTGGATTCTAAAATCAGAATACTTTTGATTAATTCTATTCGTAAACACATATTTTATCCTTGAAAAAGAAAAGATATTTCTTTACCTACTCTACAAATCAGTAGCATATAGCCTGTCATATGACGGGATCAGTAAAATTTTTAATTTTCCAGAATTGTAAAGTACCCTATGAGGCAGGTGTGAAGACTCCCCTTTGTTCGAGCACGCGCCAAAACAGCTGACCGGAGCCCACCTGTTTACCAGGACAATAGCGTGGCGTCGCAGAGTCTGGGATCTTGACAATCGGATTGAATAGACAAATACGCCCCTGATGGATCTCGTTAATGAATGCTCTGAAATTCCGTGAAGAGACAGCCAGCGAATGAGAATTCAGCTAAAAAATATAACTGTAACTTTAGCTGGAGTTCTCAAGTAACTGGGATTTTTACTGACCCCCAAAACAATTGGCAGAACTGTAACTGACCCCCCAGGCATAAAAAGCTTACAATTTTGCGACTCAGGGCTTTTCGTCATTTTTTTTTGGAGGTGTGTTGATCTCGTGCCTTTTTTACCAGAGAGCTTGCTAGTTCGGGAGATTCGTAAAGTCCGCTCATATAGGGAGCGGCAGAGTCTCGGATACCGAACAGGGGATAAATTGGGTTTGATTGCACCCTGAAAAGCCTCCCCACTTGTAAGAGATTATTAAATATCTTGTTTTTCTTTCGTCTGTGATGGTCGTGAGGAAGTTTAACTGGCAACCATCCTTTGCAGTTCTACATGATTCAGAAATTAATATTCCTTTGTTAATAGCAGTATTTAATCCAGAATAAATGTAAATTTCCAATTTTATATTTGACTGCGATCCATTATTCACGTTACCTCTCATTTGAGAATATTGAAGGCGTCACACAGGTAAAAAAAATGGTTTGTTGTTTGGCTCAGAATTATCTTGCAACAAAAAATAATAGGTGCTTAATATGAAATTATCACATGTGTACCTAATCTATTATTTAAGCCAAACATAAAAGAAAATTGTTTACGTATTATCTAAGTTCAGTGAAAACGTATGAAAGTAATACAGACGATATTAAAATAATTTAAAATAAGAAATGATTAAATGAGAGGGTTAAAGGATGATTATTATATGATAAGGTGATATAACCGCTCTTAAAATAGGGCTTGAAATAACGACATTAAACGTTCGAAAAGAGGGAAAGGTTGGATTACGAACATTTTAAAGACGACAGTATTTTTTGCTGTGATATGAAGCATATTTATTCCAATTTATTTTAGAATTGGATCGATAATTTAGGAGGAGATAAATTTTACTCCCCTTGCATTTTTCTAATCAAGAATCCAATATCGATGCCTCTATCCATTCCAGGTCCTACCGCTTCATAAATTCGAGGACAGACGGACAGATAACTTAGGCTATTATTATATAGGGGATTTAAAAGTAGTCCTTATTAGCTTGCTTAAGTATGAAGGAGAAGAAAAATACAGCATAGAGTAGAAATAATAAAACAGGAAGAATGATTTTTGGTGATAAAAAAACATAAAGAACAATCACTATACTTTACCTTGGAATTTAATATAGAATAAGATCATTTACAGTTAACATTTTCGCTCTCCATACTATTTTGTTGTACTCCAAACTAAAAGTACATCAACAAACGAATGTTTCGAGTAACGTCTAGATTAAAGAGATAGTGGTCATTACAAAACGTTTAAATTTATTTATTAACTTGGAATTATGCTACTTTGTACACATAAAAATTAAAGTAGAAGTAGATTAAAAGATCCAGAATGCAAACTTGGAAAAATAATCCTATGAATTTTATTATTTTATTAAAAACTCCCAACGGAGTTTTATAAATCAAATAAAACAAACCCCTTGATACTACAATAATTCCCACAGCAAATACTGCATATTTTCTTTAAAAAAGTTTGTGTACCCCACTCCCCCTTCTTCGAGGTTCAGGGAAATTCTTCTGAAATTTTTTTTCATACATAAATTAGTCTGCAGCTACATTTAAAAAAAAATAAATTTTCCAAGAATTTGAATCTCTCAATATAATTTTCTTTTAGTTTGTCAAATTTAAATTCATAATTCGAATACTATTTGAATTGTATGACGTTTTATACAGATGTTTTTTAATATATTTTATCCAATTTATTTTTGATATTTTTAATTAAAATCAATAGTTTTCATACCTTGCACATTTAACAAGAAAATTACCCAAACAAATCCAAATTTTTTTTTACATTAAGAATTGTTAAAAAAATGGAAGCAATATATGTTTACACATACTGAAGCCAAATTAAGTTATTATATCTTCTTTACATCAAAATTTAAAAAATACACATTTGTGTAGTATTTCACGCTATGTAAAGATTAAAATAAACCTAAATGTATCTAAGTTTTTCATTTTTGTAAGATGAAATTTTAAAATTTTCAACAATTGTTTATATGTATAGTAATACTATCATAAGCTTATACATGAGGAAAAAGTTTACTACAAAGCGAATATAATTTTAAAAAATAAAACTTTGTGTTCCGAACTCTATCACGAATATTTACTTCTTAAAATCTGGTAATATTTGATTAATTTTTTTTATGAATTTATTGCAAAATTTTAAAGCGCTCTTTGCGATTTAATTTTTTTATAAGTACCCTTTAAGAATTATCTACCAAAATCTCCTAATATGCGCTAATAAACTAAATCTTGGTATTGAATTAAATTTCTACTTTATTTAGGTTATTAAAACTAAAATTAAGAAAAATGCGAATTTTTCACTAAAATTCAACAATTAGCCAACAAGTGTATTTTTTTATAAATTAAGTATTACATCGTTTGAAATATAAACTGTTTCTCATATATTTAGCTGTGTAGAATTTTTGAAATTGAAATCTTAAAAATTGAGCTCATTTAAAAGTTTAAAAATTTTTCATTTTAGTAACCATTTAACAAAAAGCATTTCATTGCAAAATCCTCTGGCAGGTATTTATTCCTAAACATCTACTACATTCTTCATTATTTTTGATAAGTTACAACAATTTATTGTTGATATTTTGTAGCATCTTGAATTCCTTATACAACAAGAGATTATTTAGCAAACCCTTTGACGCATTAATAAAGCTGAACAATACCTCACATATTGACTTCTGCCTCTAGTACACTCTTTAGCTTTTCTTTACTCGATGACTTCATTATCTGGAAACCATTCCAGCTTTCATTATTATGTATATGGAACATATTTTCTTAAGATGAAGTGAAAAACGTGAAATTGAAGAGAAATTTTAGATTTGGTCGATTATCTTGATATACTCTAAGCATGTTTTCACTAAATAAAACTTGAATAAATAGATGAGGTAGAAAATAAATATAAAATAGCTATAATATACGCACGATCATGAGAAGCTCTCACTGCGGTCCGAAATTATAAAACCGAGATAACAGAATTAAGCAAATAGTGTATTAATAAGGAGTATAAGCATTTCTTGCAGATAAGCAGGTTTTATAATTTTGTACTGGAAATAAGGCAATTTATGAGTTCCTGTGCAAATTGTACCCACTGAATCTGTAATGCTGTTTTTAAATCATGGATGGTTCTTTGAATGGGGGTTGAAAATTGCAGTTGCTCTTCTCACAGAGTAGCATACAAGTTTTTTAAGGTTGAGGTCTGATTAGTTAATCCAGGTCATGAAAACACACTATTGTCATTAGAATTAAATCAGGGTAAATTACATGACTGTAAAGTTAAACAAAGGGACGGACGATTTTATTCCGATACCTCGCGCGAGTTAGAGTTCTTCTTTGAAAGATATGTGCAGTCATCCAACATACCTTCCCATATCGTTGAACCATCGCTAACATAATGATCTATTTATCGAATATTAGAGAATAATTAGAGAATCTATGATTATCTCCATCTGAAATTCCGTCGAGAATCAATGATTAGGCACTTTTTCGTGAAGATAAATTGGGATCATCAATAGAGGTTTGATGAGCAAGGCATGTTGGATGACCTCGCAGTCTTAAATGTATTTGAAAGAGACACCGTGATGTGATTGGTGTGAGATATGGGATGCCCATATATGGGGGGTGAAAATCGACATGATTAATGGACAATGTGTGGCCACATAGTTGCTCCCTGGTCGACGATGTTTTCGATAGTGATGATATTTTCTGACGGGATTGTTTACTTAGATCTTCACACCTCCACCCTATAGAGCATGCCTGAAACTCTCTAGGGAAGGCAGTTACAATTCATAATTTCTGAGAATCATTTAGGGCATGAAAACAGTGCTGTTGAACTTGTTGGACCAATTACCATAGAAACTTATAAAAGTTTTTACTTTCAGTGTCTATATACAGTATAAAGCCTATAAGAAGTGTCTATACCATTTATTAACCCATTCAATGGATTAAGCTACGAATATTTCATCCTTTTCTACTGAGTGGAACACGTGAAAATGTGCGTACATTGTAACTGATATTTGATTATTTGTTATTGTATTGTATCAACCTGTGTTCAAACTAAACTTCATTAAAATATGTTCAGTGGTGCTCAAGATAATCTTAGATTACTCTTAATTTGAAAGTGTATTGTGTATTATTTCAATTTGAAAACTTGATATATTTATCTCCATAATTACTGATAATAACGTTATATAATTTTTAGAATAGCATAGGGATTTAATACTAAATCTTTATTTAATGCAAAGCTTTTACAGGTGAAAAATACACTTTTCTTTTATAATCTACAGTTTATTTATCAAACTTTGTAAAATATTGTTGTAAGTTTAATGTGTATGAAGATAAATGTAGGAAAAGCATTTATATTAAAACGAGATCTGTTACTAATAAAGTACAATTCTTCATTTTTATTTTGTTTAAAGGTACTTTCTTGATATTATGTAAAAATTCTATCTTGCAAAGAAATTCCATTAAAATGTTTAATTGCCACAAACGTAAAGAGAAACAACAAATTTTATTAGGATTAGATGTAAATATCTAATGTATTTCAATTTTGTTCGCTAAAATTTGATAACCTTCTTCAAATTAAATTATTAGGAGACACATTTTTATTATGTGGATTCCAAATCTAACACTCACAAGCGAAATGGAAGTCAAAACTTAATGTTATGTTTATTCTTCTGCACATTGTTTTCATTTGATATCTGACCATGAATTTGGCCTTTATTATTAAATTATTTTAAGAAAAGATTTGAAGATAAACAGAAGCTCAAAACATTTTCCTTATGGTGTGTTTTCTACTCTTTGTACTTTTATTAAGAAAGGAATGTTCGACATTAGTATTTTATAACTTTTAATGTGATAGAACAATTCTTTTAAAACCATCACATTATTTAAGCTTAAAAGATAATTTTTATGTAGTCTTATCACACAGACACACATACATATATATTCATATATATATAAAGTCATAGTAATAAGGAAAACTAATATTAGAATCTTATACTTAAAAAACAAAAACAAAAAAAA
>CM063501.1:68923721-68931221 GCA_032207245.1 Pardosa pseudoannulata
CTCTTCGAATAAAGCGCAGGTCATCCAAACAGATTTATTCGCTCTCCAAAAAACAGGAAGATCATCAGATTTTACATTGTTAAATGCACTGGGTTTTGCGGTTTTGCCGATCACCATAGGCTTCAATTTTTCTCCAGTCATACTAGCACATAGAAGAACTGTAAAACGCTGTTTTGAAAGTTTTCCTCTTTTGCAAGAGTCACCCTTCATTACTAGAGGCATTGCTTGAAAGAAGAGACCGCAGTCATCAGCATTAAAGATATCCTCATCTTTAAAACCTTTAGCAAACTCTGGGAATTTTTTAATAAACTTCTCCAACACTTCAGCTGAAGCCTCATTCGATTCCCCATACAAAACTTTTTGAGAAATCTCGCATCGTAGTTTGAATTTTTCAAGCCAACCTGATAACGCTTGGAAGTCCTCAATTTCGAATTCTTTAGCAAATTTTTTTGCTAATTCCTGAAGCATAGGCCCCGATATTCTTGCATTAATTTATTTCATCTCTGTAAACCAACGAAATGTGGCTTCATTCACAGCGTCGTCTCGTTTTTCTTTGAAGTTCCCCGTTTTTGGAAGAATATCTTCCCAGATATTCTTCCTTGCGTTTTAAAATATTGCTCACAGTTGTCTTACTCAGACCAAATTTTTCTGCTGTCTTTCTTTCGCAGCTGCTTTCCAGAAAATTAAGAAGATCCACTTTCTCCTTTAATTTAATATCTCTTAGAGCTTTTCTATGCGCCATTTTTAATAAAAATTCGCAAATAAACGACTGGTACTGCCACGACGCGATGTCCAGAAAAAAAGAACAAAACGTGTTTCATATGTGAGCGATACACCTTGTTTTCCAATTCTGCGTAGTTCGTTCAATGCTACATCGCTACACACATACCCCACTCTCCTGACCTTTTTCAACAGATTTCAAAAATTACAGCCAATCCAAGAAATGAAAGCATGCAAAGGGCTAGAATATCATTTCTCCTTAACAAAAGGCTGGGTAATCTCTGGTATTTCCCTCCCATAGTACCACACTGGATGTGAACAATGAATGGAGCGCCAAAGAGGGGGGGGGGCCGCGAGTATTGCTCAGATAATCTGAATGACTGATAAAGAAATTCCTGGAAACCAGGTGGAGAACAACCGGAGGAAAAATCTAATTCAAGAAAACATCAGTGGTCAAGTTACAGAGAGTAAAACCTACTAAAAATTGGTCAACATACAACTTACGGAGGTGGTCAACATAGAGAGGTATATTGCCATTGAAAATACATTTTGACCATTCAAACTAATACATTTCGGTCAACATAGAGAGGTGGTCAACTTTGGAGGTTCTACTGTATATATATATATATATATATATATATATATATATACATATATATATATATATATATGTGTGTATATATATATATTGTTGTTTAAAGATTATTATATAAAATTGAGATTGTTTTAATCTTAAATTTTACTGGCATAAACTCTACAAATAAGATTTAAGAAACTAAATTTTCGAGAATACAAGAAAAAAGTAATAATTCCAGATTGAGTGTTATTTCGAATAAAGTAATACGTCAATGAAAAAGATAACAGGTTACTATTTCATTCTACATTGTCCTCTAAAAACAAAACAATTTAAAATAACAAGAGCTTATTTTTCAGTCAAAACGTATGCTCAATATTAGTTAAATTTTCTTGTAGTTAGTGTGCAAACAAAACTACTATAATGTCAGTTATCATTATAACACCCCTTCAATTTCTAAATATTGTATTGATTGAAATTTAACTCGTGATAACCAAATAATATAAATCTATTCAAAATACTAGATTTGTAAAATGATGTATTTTTTGCTAATATGTAAATGGTTGTGAAAAGCACTGTGAACATTTCTTATTTTTACATGAAACTTAAATTATATTCGTTCATTCTGAAAAGTTATTTTTTATACAGAAGCAATATTCAAACCTAAAGTTATCATTATAATAAATATCAGAGGGACTAGTATAATTTCGGGATTTCCTTTTATTAATACTCTTTCAAGAATGCTTCCCAGTTATCCCACATCAAAAAAGTATTATTTTGCGAATTATATTCGATCTTACTGACCAAATCAAAGGGGGTATTTAGTATGGAAAATACCGAAAAAATAATATCACGGTTAAATTCATGGAGGTGAAATAATAAAAATAATTTGTCCCTGGTTTGTTAGTTTAAAAATGATTCTTTAATTCAATGAACGCATACAGTTTCAGTGCAATACACATTTTATATCATTTCAGCTATACTCTCAGATTAAATTACATTATTTTATGTACCACTTCATGAATATATTAGTTGCGTTCAGTATAAATGTTTAAAATTATACAGCTATAAACTTAAAGTGGTATTTTAAAACAACATTAAAAACTGATAAGTGATATTTTGAAGGAATTTCTTTAGCCACTGCAAATTTTGTATCAAATATGGAAATGCATAAATTTTTGTGATTTGTTTTGTTAATGGTATGTAGAAAGGTCTTATTTATAAATACTTACAGAAGATCAATGATATTTTCTCTATTAGTAATAGAAGATTCTACTAAAATAATATTACAATCTCGGGAAAATCATAGAGAATCACAGGCAGACAGCTAGTGATAACTGAGAATATTTTATTAGAAGATCATAATAATTCCTAATTTACCCATTTATAAAATCAATATTAATTCTAAATTTTGCCAAGTATTTGATAATGCACTTTTCAATAACATTCCGGTGAAATTCTGTATAATAAAGTTATGAAGATTTTTTTAAACGCAAATTATAAAATTGAAACGCTCTACTCAAGGATTGTGACAACAGTTAGGTTTTCGGAGCTATCATTATCCGAGCTGTTAACCATTGCAGTTTCCTACTCTTTCCTTTTCAAAACGAGGGCCAAATAGATAAGAAGTTGTTTTTCGGAACTGGAGTACGTTTGTTCAAATTTCGCTGTTGGCATAGACGTTTGTAGGCAATCAGCTGTGTCTTTAAACAGTAGGTTCTGGTCTAAATTGTCCTCTCATTTTAAATATTGACGGTAGCTGGATGGAATATCGCTAATAGTAACTGAGAATATTCTATTCATATATCTTAGCCATTCCTAATTAAGTTATTCCTAAATTTAAGATTTAGTCCAAATTTTGTTAAGCATGTAATATTCCATTCATCAATAACCTTTTAATGAAAGTCATTATTATAACATTATGAACAGTTTTTAAATAGAAGTTGTAGAATTGAATTGTTCTAGTCAATTGTTTCCACTACAAGAAGGTTTCTTCATTCTAGCTGTAGATCTTTGTTTACTCTTCATTCTACCAATCGATGGCCGAATAAGGAAGACGTTGTCTTTTTGAATCCCTATGTTCACATACCGCTGCTGGCATGGGAGTTCATAGCCAGTTAGAGATGTGTTTAAGTAGTAGCTTCCGGTCTATATAGCACTTTAGTTCCAAACAGTGATAGCAGCGGGATGTCTTATATTAAGTTTACATAAAGATGAGATAGCAAACACCTGTTATGCAGGTTCCAGGAATAAATGAAATTATTAATTTATGAAGAAGCATGTAACCATTTCTTCCAATATCTCTCCATAAAACTTTTAAAATCTTGCTTGCAAAATAGTTACAAATTCATCTATATAATGTGGAAATATACAAAATAAATTGAATAAAAAATCTCACAATATTTAACTACTACTGCAAAGTCTATGTAAAAATTTACAGAGGTTCATTGAGCGTAAAATTACAATTGTATCATGAGATATCCACAATATTTATTCTTGTGGGTAACTGAGTGTATTTCAGTTTAATTCTTCATTTTAGTATTTTTAAAATTTAATGCTAACTTATATGTATTTTAGTTTGGATATTTACACAAGTAACGCTGAACCGGTGATCTATTACTCTAAAATTCTACATTCTGTTCAGTTTTATTAAATATATTTCAAATGGATTTGTTAATCGTGTTTCAAAACCCACCTCCTCCGCCATTAACATGTTTGAATAACATATCAGTAGTACGTGCTACCTATGTCATTAATCTTGTTTGTTATTCTTATAAATCCCATTGTGTATTAGATTTTTATGTAAACTTCGACTGAGTGTTGTCATTCAAAACCTTTGCAGCTCAAAAATAATTGTATCTTTTTCTGAGTGCTTTCTTTTAAACGGTAAAAAAGGGGAAAAAATCTTAATCTGGTATTTGTTATGTAACTGAAAACATGCATTTAGTATAATAATCTCAAGAGAGAAAAAGAATTATTTATTGATGCAACAAAAAATAATTTGGTCTCTAGAAAATTAAATCTTAACACAGAATGTTGTTAATAACACGATTTGTTTAAAATTCTTCTATCAATTTTCCCAGAGGGGAAACAATGCATTTATTAAAAGCGATTTACTGTGAATCGTAAATTACGTTGTAAAAATGAAGCATGTGGGATTAAAGCTGAAATATGCATCCAACATAGGTATTAACCATAAGGATTTTTGTTGTATGTAATGTCAAGATTAACAAAACATTTTTATAACATTGAAAAGTCTATCTATACATTAAATGCAGATTAATGTCAAAACAAAATGAAATTTATCAAATATATGCACTTTGTTGCTAATGATGACCGGTCACTTGCGAGTTCAGACATTTTGTTGAATATCTAGAATAAACACTAGGAATTATCCTGAAACCTGAGGAGTGTAAACATGATGGTACACATTATATATTACCCCATAGGGGGCAGTCAACAAATTGAAGAAAAACTTATATGTTTTGGATAACCCTGTAAAAAGTAATGTATGGAAATCGTTGAAACTTTAATATATGATTAGGATGCTTCTTGAAATAATCTGTGTTCATTGTTATGAAGATAGCACGTATACTCGTGGAGAAATTAAGGTTTTTGTAAAAACTCCCAAATTTCTCCAAATGTTTTACTTCCTTTTCAGATCAGTGGATTTCGAGCTTATTCTTTCTACGGTCTGTCGTGTAGTCCTCGTTTATATTTGAGTATTAACCTGTGATCAAATGTATAGTGGTGATTTTATTTTGATTACGTTGTGTAAAATTATTTTTGTACTAAATTTAACCACAGGTTCTGAGAAACTACAGACATAAATATGAAGATAAGCTAAAAGCTAAATTAACAGCATCCGAAACTAGCTTAATGTAAAAAAAGTAAATTTATTATAATATATATACATCTATGTACATACAAAACTGATGCTAATTTTCATAAAATAAGCTTTGTCAACATCTTCTAAATTAGTTCTGACAATTTTTTTAATACTTAAGTAATTTTGTAAATAGAGAGAGGACCTAATCTCAATTTCAAAATGTATGTAAAAGGGGGTACCTTTGGGGAGTAAAGATGGTGTGCCCGGAACACTGCTGGTTGATGGGTATCTATGGATATTTCGTCCGTCTGGTCCGGGGTTTCCTCCTGAGTGTTTGGGGTGCGGCCGTGCTATTTGATGTAGGAACACTTCCCGTCGGACTTGGCTGGACTCTCGAACTCGTTCCGTCGGACTTCTCTCCTCGTCTGGATTGTCGAACACCTTCTGTCGGACTCTCTCCTCGTCTCGACTATCGAACCCTTTCTGTCGGACTCTCTCTTCGTCTCGACTCTCGAACACACCTTCTGTCGGACTCTCTTCTAGTCTCGACTATCGAACACCTTCTTTGGGATCCCTGAACATCATCTCAAATTTTAGATTTTTCATATTTATTTATTTCAACCTTGTCCCCTCTTCCTTCTTATCGTCCAATCGGGATAGTTGTAAGAATATCATCGGTCTGCTTAAACCCCGCCTTGAGACGCCAACGTGAAAAACCTTATTTCTTCTAATTGGGCACTGTCCCTTAGGGACTCATAAATACTCCACAAAGGTACATTCTTATTTAATGTCAAGTAAGGAGACGGGATTCTAATCTGGGACTGGGATCAGAACCCCGTCCGAGACCACCGTACAAGACAACAATATCCGTAAAATATAAATTTATGGTTCTCCGTCTTTTTACAAAGATGTGATGAGGTCAGATTTAGATCCCGAGCATTTTACTTCTTGTATGAATGAATTAATTATATTACTGATCTAAATAGCCTCATCACACGGTCACTTTCAGAATTTTCAAGATGTGTTTTTAGGACTTTCACAAAACTTGTTCTATACATTTAACTGATACATTATGCACATTATATTTTAATTGCATTCGCTCATGTGCATTGAAACATTATTTAGTAAATCTGTTCATCTTTCATCTAATATTTATTATTTTTTAATTCCGATTGCAGGATGTTGTGTAAAATGTTGTTTATCATTCTTCCTAAAAATGGCATTCATTGGTATTGAGAACTCTGCAAATTATAAGCAAAACACTTGGAGAAAAATGGGATTGTTATTATATATACCTTCATTTCTCCACGAGTATACGTGCTATCCCTCATAACAATGAAAACAGATTATTACAAGAAATATCCTAATCATGTGCTAAAGTTTCAACGCTTTTCATACCTTACTTTTTACAGGGTTATCCAAAACATATTCATTTTCCTTCAATTTGTTGAGGGTTCCCTATGGGGCTTTGGGGAAAAATTCTTTGCTGAAATATATGACGTCTACCATCCTGTTTACATTCCTGAGGTTTCAGAATAATTCCAAGTGTATTTTTCTAGATATTCAACAATATGTCTAAAAATCGAAAGTAATCGGTCGTCATTGGCAATATAGTGAATGTTTAAATTACAGTTTAAAGTTAAAAGATTGATATATTTAAATTTTATAATACAGCAAATGATTTAGACATGTTAACAAAAAGTTTCTATGATAAATAAAATCACTTGCAGAAAGTATAAATTCCTTTAAGATGGTCATAAAATTTCCTAAACTATTACAGGCGAGGTTAACATGATTTAACTCTATACACTAGACTACTCCAGTGTTTAATATACCTAAAGGGATTAATATATTTAAAACGATTCAATTTATTGATTTTTTTCTATATAAATCAAAAATTGTTAAAGTTAAAATTTGACGCCCTGGAGAGGTTTTAAAGTAATAAGTAATTTTCTTCATTTTCATAGAGAAAATATTAATGCAATATTTTACTGGAAAAATAGGCATGTAATTCAAAAAGAAACAACTTTAGAAAGAAAAGTTTTAAGTTGTATTTTTAGGATTATCCAGATAAATGGTCTATGATAAAGAAGTATTATTGAATTATCCAGATAATTTATTAAAATTCAGTTATATTTAATTTCATAAGCATTCAAATAAATGGGCTAAACACATAATCAAATTGAATGAATGAAGGTCCATGAAAAATTTTCAACTATAACTCAATAGGCACCCAAAAAAGTCTACGGTTAAAACCTCAGGCGGTTGGGAGTCTATTAAGAAAGACTTGAAGGCTTCAAATTTATTAATTAGAAGTCCAAGGATAAAGATCGGTATCGAATAGATATGGTATCGAATTCTGGAGAAGGTTGGCGCT
>CM063501.1:68938721-68946221 GCA_032207245.1 Pardosa pseudoannulata
TATAAAAATTAATTGAATGGATTAGTCTTGTGCGGCATTCTCGGGAGTGGTTCTGATCCTAGTCCCAGATTAGAATCATGTCTCCTTTCATGACACTAAATAAGAACGTACCTTTGTGAAACCATGAGTCCCTAAGGGACAAAAAGTTAAAAGTTCGTGGAGCGGTCGGGAGTGCTTAATTTGAAGGGGTAAGATTTTCCCCATGTTTGCGGTTTATAGGCGGGGAAAGGACGACCAATGAATATGAACAGCTCTAATGATTGGATCAAGACAAATAAGAAAGGACAGACATAAAAATAATATAAAAAGAGAGAATATTGTTGGAGAGCAGAGTTCGAGAGTTGGAGAGCTGAGTTCGGGGACCAAAGGAAGAGTTGGGTCCAAGAGAGATTCCAAAAAGATAACGAGGAGGACTATCTCAAAGCGATAAGGAGTGTTACGGTGTTGCAGTCTCACACAATCCCCCTAATTATTTCATCCCACCGATCAAGAGTACACACAAAGAGGTCTACATCCTTTTACCAACTCCAAGTCTGAAGACCTCTAGACCAGAGTACCTCCCTGGCACAACACTGAAGATGCACATCCCTTTGCAGATCCACAAAGGTTCTTGTTATAAAAATTTGAATTTGGGAATTAGGTCCTCTCTCTTCTTTTTTACTTAAATGTTTAGTATCTGATATTAATGATGAATTTTGGATAAGGTGGCACACAATAGAAAATTTGGAAAGGCTATTTTTTGAAATTTGAATCAACTTCCTGTACATAGACATATAAATAGTATAACAATAAAATTTTCTTATTTTAATTTAAAATTATCAACTTTGTTATGTGTTTATTTATGTGTGTAATATTTCTTTTTAGCAACTTTTAATTAGCTTATTAGTTTTTTAAAAAAAATTATTGTAGTCTCTCAGAATCTGTGGTTGAATTTAAAATTTAAATAATCTACACAACGCAATAAAAATATAGTCATAGACTAACTAAATAATAACCATTATAAATTGATCACAGATAAAATTCGTTAATTTAGTGAGAGCTACACGGCAGTTATTAGTAACATTTATGGACCGGTATTCAAATAATAAAATATATGTAAAGATTTAGTAGGAATTAAACAGTGCAGCCAATTGCAAAAACACTCAATACATTTTATGTGTGATGCATATGTCTGAAAATTATTTTGATTATAGAGGGGGTTAGATATTGCACGCATTCAAACTTCGACAGCCCCCCCAGTACAATTCTCGTAAAGATATATTAGAGTTTTGGCTCCTGATCGAGATGAAACAATAAAGTGCTTGTTTAATTAATGTTTGCATAATTGTTATCCATTCTTATAAATGTTCCGATGGAATTAAAATATAACTTATAACAACATTAAACAATAATTTTTTTTGTGTTAAAACCATTCAATTCATATCTTATCAACTTATGGGAAACTGGTCATTATAGAGTGAATTAAGATTACTTTCAATTATTGATTTACAACAGCATACAACGCCCACGTTATATACAACTTTCTTCTATGACTCATAATATCTGTACTTGTCATGGAGAATTGACATTAATATAAATTAAAATGAATTTAATAAATTTAATGAAGATTTTCACTTCAAGCTAAATACAAGTAACAACTACAACAGTTTTGGTAGAGTGTTATTTAACAACCTTATATAACTATAAAAATAGCTATCTAATCTTTACGAAATAAAATTAATGCTATTTTCGGAGTCGACAGGATTAAATGTACACTAATATAAAATTATGACCAAACTACAGATTTTCATTGAAGACGAGTTCCATTTTATTTCGTCAATTAATCTTTAACATTCTGTTAAAGAAAAGCTGGACCTTAAGAATCCAAAAAGTTACACCACTTTTGAAATATTTGGAAGAAAGTTTTTGAATTGGAGAAAACATTATCAGAAGATTAAACTTTTGAAGAGCAATATTTTTAAAGTTCCTTTTCAAACATTTCTGAGAGTTTCCAAAGAAACGGTAAGAAATTTTATCTCCTTAAGCACTCTTTAATCGCAATGTCTCTCAAAGTGTTAGAAGTTTCGTAAAATCGCTTATGTAAAAGAAACTGCTTGTTAGAGAACTAGAAATAGAGTATTTTAATATCATTTTGAAATCACGCCAAGCGATCGGATTTTTATAAGAAGGATAAAGTAAGGAATCCTTTTTTTAGAATTAGGAACGCCATATTATATCAATATTTAAAAAGATTGAATGTAATTGAGGGAATATCTTGTTTGTCAAGAGCAAATGAACCAACACTTACGTTCATTTTCTAAAAATTTTAAACATTTTAAAAGTTGTCTGTTTGAGCAGCGTGCTTTTCAGAGAAAGTTAATATTTAAAATCTCGTAAAATTAATCTTTTTTAAGGCTAAGACAGAGAAATGAATTACGTATCTACAACTGTGAAAGTAAAAATTTTATTTTACCATATTAACATAAATGAACATTTTATCCCTCATGGCTTAATTAAAAGGCGTACTTATGATTACTTAATTAATATTGGTTGTTGTATAAAACTGAAAGTTTAATGTGTTACATAAGAAAAATTATTATGTAAGGCTATGATAATTTTATAGATTAAATTAAAAAGAGTAGATTCTTTTGAATTTATTTATGCACTAGCTTCTTCGCACTCAGCCTTCGGTCTGGGTAAGTAAGTTTTCAAATATAATTTTAGAACCACTACTGTACATAATCTCATTCATAAAAAAATGCTAAATAAACCTCGAATGCTGTAGACTGTTGACAAATATGATAGTTTATTAACAACAGAGAATCCCAATTATAAATATGCACCTGCATAGTATTGCCCGGAAACCTCAGCATAATGATGCTAATTTTTACATAGAATTGAGATTGTTTTTACAATGCAGTAGAACATCAAGAGATTGTCAAAATGAACTAGTTTGACAGATTTTTTAAATTCATTCTACAGAATTTAATTTATTTTCTCTTTCATATAGGCTTAAACTATATAAGACATCTGACGACTTTATTTTAGTTATTTTATAATATAGACACTATTGATTTCTTGAATTGTAACGTTATTAAATGCTTTAGGCTTAAGTCAAATTTTGATTTGTGACGGTATGCATAAGTCAAATTTCGATTAAGTTTGAAAAATAATTAAAAAAATATTTTGTTACATTAAAATTTTACTTGCATAGACTGTCATTTCATGTGATAGATTGAGAGGAAGAACTTTTAATTTAGTCAGTGAAAATTTGAGGATATCAAAGAACTTGGAAAATTTAACAAATCGTATGCATTTATATAAACAAAACACACACAAACGGACACTGTTTTATGTGTAGAGATAAGATCCATAGATTTAAAATTGCAGATGCAGTGTAGGTTCTCATTAGTGGGTTTTGCAATTTTGTCGCTTTTTTCTTATTTTGCAAAGATTTATTTCACATCTAAGACTCGCTATAAATTTGTTTTCATCTTTCAAAATTCTTCTAAATTTTAAACTTTAAAAAAATTATTTTTCGCTTTTCCATATTTTATAGTTATTTTTGTGATTATTTTACAATCCTGTGTTTATTATATCTCTATTTCGCTAACGTGTTGGTCGCCAAATGATTTTGATGACAACTTTTTTGTGTTTCATTCTATTTAGCCTAAACTTCAAATAGATTACAGAGTAGTTATTGTAAAAGAATAAATAAAAAGGAAATAGAAAAAGTATACAGCCAGCATATATTTAATGAAACAGCAATAGGCTGTAAATACACTGCATATTAATTAATCTAATGTTTGAATATGTTTGTAGGTGAAAGAATCAAACGCTTATTTTTCATCTATCTGCACTGATAAATTAATTTCGACAAACTGTTTAGGACGTATTTTATTATGAATGAATGATACCTTATATTTGGTAGATATATTTTTATTTAAATAAAAATTATCTTTTTCTACCTTTAGTTACGTAATGTTAATCTCATCCAAATAAGGTTTAATTTTTTATTCTTACTTCGAAAGTCTAGCGCCTGAACTTTAAATATATATGAAAATATCCTTTATTTCCCGTTAAATAATTTAAAATGAACAATGGAAATTTTTTGATTATTTATAATGGCTTTTGCTTCCTTCACACTAAATTTTTGGACGTTGAATGTGCACATATAGAGGGTGTCCATAATTAAATTTCCTTACTATAAAGTTGTCTACACCCCAAAAACATTGTTCAGAAATTCGAAATTAATTTGGTTAATCCCAGTAAGGAACTAACTCTAAAGAAGTAAGCTGAAGACTACCAGAAAAGACACTAGTAAAGATCACTGTGGTGAACCCCGGCCTCGTGACAACCACATATGCATAGAGGAGGCATATCCGAGGTTGTCTCTCATTTAGTACTACCCAGAGGACACGAAAGGAAAGATAATTATATAAGAAAGATCTAAATTTTGTTCGTTTTTAGTTATCTATAAAACTAAAACCATTTATATATGTATAACCTAGAGTGCAGGACAATTACGGCATTCTAATATTGGACTGTAAAATATTTTTCTCTATCATATAACCTTTCGCGTTGCACAATGTTAATCATTTGTGTTAAAATGTCGATTTTGAATCGATATGATGTTTATTCTGCATCAAGTATAGCGTCGAGTGTGACACGTTGTTTAAATTTAAAAATTATTTTTCAAATTTGTTTATTAACTGAAATAAATTGCTAGACCCGAAATAAACTAATTTAATGCAAACATAAGACAGGTGGAAATGAGGGTATTTAATTTGAAGATCAAAGGATTAATCATAATGTTCTTAAACTGTGAAACAATGTTTATTTTTTAGTCATGTTTTATTACAAGATAAGTTATTGGTCTTAAAATATAAGTATATATCAGCATATATAAGTATAAAATAATATATTACATAAGTATAAAATAAAATATAACAGCAGAAAAATGTTCATATTTTGAGAAAATTAAAAAATATATGGAAAGGAAGAGGAAGTTTAAATATAAATAATAATTTATATTTATTACTAATTATTTTTTATTTAATTGCGTACATTTTGTGTGATAAACAAACGTACTCAGAAATTTTAGAGTTTTAAAGTAATTTTATTATTATGTTTGTTAATATTTTTGCAGAAAAATAAACTGTTGATATAAATTAATTTCGAAAGTTTTTAATATAAACCGAAAGAAAAGAATATCACACAACATCTCGGTGCACACTAAAGTTACTTTATTGTGACCATTAATAAATATATCGATATTATAAATTGGACCGGTTTTGATGTATGAAAAACACTTACAGAATTATTTATGCTATTTAAATACAAACAAATAAGTCTTACTTGAATCTAATTTGTCTTTCTGCTTTTACGGAAAAAATCACTGGACTTCCTAAAGGAGCTCTTTAACTAAGAAGTTAAAAAGAGCACTTACTTTCAGAAATAATTTCTTCTTACACTATTAGTCATAACTGATTTCATTTCTGCCAGTCTTTCCAGTTTCTATGAATAATGTATTCTAAAACTTTTCCAGTTGTGACATCCCAGATGACGTACAATGCAATTAAACACAGTTTGAAGCAACTTACGAACCTGGTTACGCATCATATTCATAAACAAAGTCATTTTATTTCCCCAGCAGATTAATTTATTCATTCTGATTGGAGATAAATGCAGAACACAAAGAATATGTCCGCAGAGGAAAGTAAACAACCCGTTTACACAAGACAATTAATAAACCCTATTTCACAGTTCAAATGTTTACCAATACTTTTTGTGCTTCGACGCCATCAGGCATGTAAGTCAACACATCGTACATTGTTCCAAGAAAATACGTTAATTCGAATCCATGAAATGTCGAAAAGGCTTCCATTTGATTTATTATCTCCGAGTTTAGTGAAGAAAATGTCAGGCTATGACTGCAGTTTGAAATACATCTTCATTTTTAAGGTTTCATTCCAAATATTTATATACTTGAATACAAATTTTATATAATTTACAACACTATGAACTGTTTGCAATGTTCCTGAAAATTTAATATTTCTATCTCAATTAATTATGCAATACAACTGAAAACGAGATGCAAAAATGCATTTTTCTATATGTATAATACTGTAATGAATTTAAATGTCATATTGATATAAGTTAGAATTATTAATAATAACTTTGAATATTTAATAAAAAATATAATTTATACACAATGTACACAATAAAACATAATACACATACAAAAAAATTCTTTAATAATTATAACGTATTTGATCAGATTACTTTGCAGTTTATCAACACCATATGTTGTATCCTATGGCGTAAAAATTAATTAACATATATAAATTTCATTTACACAGGGATAGTAGTATAAATGACTAATAGACCGTAATTTTTTTATCATTAATTAGAATAGTGGGGAATAAATTAGAATAGGAGGAAGTAATTACAATTTTTATATCAATGTGATTTAAAACTAAACGTATAATTATGTATAAATTTCTTTAAAAAGTAATGAAATTTCCAGGTTAAGATACTAATTATTCAAAACTTATTAATTATTCTTTAAAAGTACTTCTACTAAAAAATTACTTCAGACATATTCGTTTATGCATTCTCTTTATGAAACATTAATTGAAAATATTATAAAATACTAAAACAGTAATTAATTTTATAATAAAGGTACGTTGTTAAATTAAAATAAAGCTTAAATGGCATTAATCCCAAAGTCAAATTAAGTCAAAATTCTACTATTTAGTAATTTTTTATTAATATTCCTGCAAACATTCCAGCAACTTTTGATATCTTAACTTTTGTTATATATTAAATGAAATAACAGTTATATTGAATTAAATTGAATCAGGTTCACCTATAATTTAAATTTCAAAATGGTGTGACTCAGATTTCGTTTGTAGCTCTTTTTAACTATTGTGCCTGATCCTTACAAACTATTCCTTATAGCTTCAAGAAAATTCGTATACTGATGTAAGTACATATATGTATTATTTTTCATACGTAAAATAATTTAACTATTATAATTATATTTTAAAATTTTGTATTAAAATTTAATGAATTTTAATAAATTTAAAACACTTAAACATTTACATAAATAATTTATGTATTAATTATATGATATATATTATGAAACAAATATGTTTCAAAAACCATAATTTATCAGTGTCGTACTAATATTAACCATTAGGAACTTTTACACTAACAAGAAGAATATTTTTAAACTTATTATTTCTTTTATTTGAATATTTTCCATGAATTATCATTCTAAGAATAAGGTTTTATTCTAAGATCTAAAATATATACAGCTAAAAAAAGGGCTATTATAGGGAGATGTGTATGACGCATTTATAATGAGATATATAGTGAAATTATTAATAACTAAATACATTCATAATAATTAGGTTTTTAATTGGAAATTTGTAAGTCTTTATGTAAACATATTATTAATAGCATATTAAATTGTTAGCAGAAATATTAAAATAAATTAATTTTACAAGTCAACTG
>CM063501.1:68951221-68963721 GCA_032207245.1 Pardosa pseudoannulata
TTTCTTGCACCTTATCATTAGTTAGACAGATGGTAGTATAGGTGTGCTTTTTTTGTTTAGAATTTACCAGGACTAAAATATTTTCTGGCTAATTAAGTAATTTATTAAATATAATTTATCTTACTGTAAATTTGATCCCAATGTGGTTGTGATATCATTTCTATAATTCTGTTTTTAGTCTTGGTGAATAGTTTTATTGTGGCAAGGTAATAGAGATGCTTTTTGATGGACAATGAATTAAATCAAGAATTTTCTTTGACGAAAAGTAAATGTATCGAAAGTTTGTGAATCTAATGTATTAGACAATTATAAGTCTTTAACAGACAATATAAAATTCTAGAAACGAGAGGTTTTTTGTTGGGAAATAAATCAACAAGCGTTATTTTATTGATGAGCTGAAACATGATATAATTTATGATCGCAATCCAAATTTCATGTATTTATTCGGTCTTCGGCTGGCAATTATTTGAAAGAAATTATTAGTTATGTTAGTAACAAACAAAATATCATAAAATATTTCGGATATTAAAATTGATGGTTTCTGACTGCTTTGATAATAAGTTCATAATAAATTGTCAAATATATTCTTGAATGGCCGTATTATAAAAAAGAAAATGTTTTTCTATTCATAAGAAACAATATAAGATCAATAAGACGATAGTATTTACACTAATATAAGGTGTTTTTATATATATTGATACAACAATCATTCTTTGCGTTTGAATCCAATCAGAATTTTCTTTTGATCACGTTTCTACTTAGAAATTCGTAACCAAGTATTTTCTTCTGAGACCTGAAGTTCAACTCAATTTTCAGTCATATGCATCAAGGATAAGAAGCTGAGGCTTCACGTTTGAACAGAAAATGTACAGAGACAATTGGATTCACTTTATTTTTTTAAGTCTAATTATGAGTTTTTTGTTTTATATTTATGTGCACAAACATTACCACAAAAGTTAATATATTTAGACGTCTAAATTATGTTTCCTCTTCTTTTGGTTTCCTTTGAGTAATCAGGGACTTTTTGACTACAAAAAATATCCCCACAGTAATAATGAGATTTCTTTTGTTAATTCGGGACATCTTTTTAGCTTTCCATTATTACTTCTTACTTCTTTTCTTTTTTAATTTCTTAAACTAACAGAATTTGTAACAATATTTGACGTCTTACAAATTTTTTAGATCATCTTATTTCGCTTTTCATTATATGGATCAAATTATAAGACTCCTCTTCTGTCTATGTTTATAACATCTAATAGCGTTTTGATGTGAAAATCAAAGTTCCATAATTTTAGGTGTTTTGCTGTTAGTGTTATGTTCAATGTTTTGTTACTCAAGAGCTCAACTGATCACTACTGGTTGAGAAAGAAAACAAGTATGGTAACAATAATTATACTTTTTTAGTTTGTATGAATAACTACATTCAGTTTTGAAACCAAAGACAGCTTAACATGAAATACCCTGCTTAAAGCCGATTCTGAATAGTTCCGAAAGTCCATTTAAGAAGGGGATTTCGAAGTCATATAGAGTTCAATACCGGAAAACTACGTTCTAAGTCTGTCTCTATATTCCTCGACTTTCGGTAAGAAATATCGTTTTCCTTATTATGGAAGTGAGCTATATTAAATCGATCAAATAAACGGAAGGACCTTCGTCTGGCTTTTCTGATAAGTAACACAAATTCCTACACTGTAATATAGGGTTTGACTTGTACAGTTATTTTTCGGTTATAAGAGTGGAGTTGAAATTCTGAAATATAATTTATAACTTTGCAATCTTAGCTGTTTGCCTTACCCGTAGCAATATGTATTTTGACAAACGATACTAACTTACAAAAAATACTCTTGCGTGTTGTAATATGTTAATTAGCATATAAACTAAACTCTTCGGAGCAAAAGCAATTAAGGGGCCAGGGCGTACTAATTTCCGTTCAAAGGGCATGCACAATTTTACCCCATTATTGCACCGAAGTTTGTATAATCTATTTTAAAAACTTTGATTGATTAAATATTTCGAGATCAAGAGGTGCGAAGCATATGTTCCGGTTAGGTGGTCAACCTTACTTGGAATCCTCCAGTGTTTAGTTCCCAAACATGCATGGTCCTCAGTTTGTCTACTCACTGAAAGGATGAAAGGATGAGTCAGTCTTGTCCAGGCCAGGGATCGAACCTCAGATCTGTGTGGTGGGAGCACGAAGCGCTACCCCAGCACCATCTGGTCTTCCTATATTTAGTATTTACTAATGTTTAATATCATCAGGCGTTTAGCTTATTCCCACTGCATAGGTTGGTAAAATAAAAATAGTTTTATCAGAGAAACGTGCGTTTTCCATACATGAAGAAATATCCTAAACATAAGGCACTGTGAATAAAAATCTGAGACACCGTGTGCTAATACTTATAATTAAGATCTATTTAATGGCAATTGCAACACTAAACTTTATTTATAAAGTATCTTTAACAACGTATTAAGTACATAGAATAGTTGAGTATACTGTTACCCAACTACACATGACAGCGAATATATTCGACTTGCAGATGAGATATATCAGTGTCCCCTAGTATACACTAAAGAAGCAGCAATTTCATTGTTAATCATAAGAATATTAACTCTCTATCGCTGGTTGATACACTGAAAGGAAATTCCCTTTCAAAATTTCTTATTTAGGTTTAGTACAATCTGAAAAGTTAATATTTTTCCCTGATGTCGGCAATGTCATCAAATTTATCTCTGAATGAGAGAACCATGCACTGGGCCTGTTTCAGGACTGAAAAAAGAAAATCTGATAGCTACATGTTGCTTTCTTCGCCGAACCAGAGTATTTAACAGTTAGAAAATGATAAAATGAGACTTTATTTCACAAAAGTATATTTTGGTTCTATATAACCCGTTCTGGTAACAATATTCATTTCATTTGTTTTCATATTTGTTCATGTATGGCAATGAAGACAGTAGAAATAAATAGTGATTGCTAAATCTTTATGGCAATCTTTCCCAACCCAATTGTTAATGTATACCACAGAAATTTTTCTTATGAATGTGTTCCAAAACATATAATTAAAAATTATTATCTGATGATTTTCTAATTAGGGGTGACAAAGTAATTGCCCAATCATATGCTATCAATTTATATTATTTTTGAATCATCATATGAGAGTGCAGCTATGTTTGACATAAGGTTTGCGAAACTAATTTGCTCGCCTCACTCATACATTGTGGGTTGAATGGCCAAGTTGTTTTCGCGACTCCAGGAATCGTCTGGTGGGGCCAGTGAAAACGATTGCACTTAAACTTAACCAAGTTTTGGAGAGTTGTGATTGGTCTCCAGGAGGCGTTTCAGGACCATCCTTGGAGTCCCGGTCCTTCTGGGTAGAGAACAATGGAACAACGAACGCATCAGCACAGGATAATGGAAAAAGTATACGGTTGCCTGAGTAGAAAGAAGGAAGGAAAAGAATGCAGCGTTCTCTTGGACTTTGGCAAAATTTTTTCAGGCTTAGCACGTGGAGTGCTTTTTTTAATTTCTAATTTTTTAAAAATATTTTTTAGCATATTTCCTTGTCTTTTGTTGAATATTGGAATGTTGTAATATAGATCAGTGGTATTTTAATATAATTAAAGACGATATAAAGTAAACTTGGGTTATAAAATGCTTTGAAATAACAACAGCAATGTACTATACCACAGCACATCAATAAGGATTAATACTCAGTCTGGGAATAACAAATTTGACAGCTTTCTACGATATTTTGCAAGTGATGCAAAGCTAACATAAATTAACCATTTTTTGTAATCCATTTTCTGGAGTACTTTAAACTTTAACTCATGATGAGGAAAAAATAAAGATCCAATTCTTATCGATTATCTGAAACGCCAGTTATAAACTTCCTGATAAGAAACTCAGTTGGATTAATGATGATGAGTGATCCATTAGTCTGTACTGGTAATTTATACCAGAGTAACATTATTATGCATACGTCATTATAACTTTCGAATCATGTTACATTTATTTTCTCATCACGTTCGCAATTTTACCCCATTATTGCCCCGAAGTTTGTATAATCTATTTTAAAAACTTTGATTGATTAAATGTTCTGAGAGCAATTTAGTATAGATACTGAATATAGTTTGAGAAATATATTAGATTAAATACTTTTGTTATTATTATGAGTGTTCATTTATATATAAGAGAAATTTATCAACGGAGATAATTTATCTATCAACGAATAAAAATTTTAGTTGAAATTTGTCAAATGAATTTATAGCTATCATAATTCTATTAATCTTTATAAGTAATTAGGATATTTTATATTACTACTTTAAGTTATAATTATACTTAGAAAATTATAAAATGTACATTTTAATTAAATACAGTGACAACTCTAAATTAAGGTACTGTCTGTAACGATAAACCTATTTTTTAAGTATGCGTAGAGGTTAAAAAAGTAAGGTGGTAAGAGCTCTGACCAAAGAATTAATTTTCTTCACGAATTAAAATATTTGTCTATACAAATTAGATTAACCCAGCATTTAAATGATCTAAATTTACTGTTTTTCTATAGGTTTTAGATAGTGGAGACGTTCATTGAAATATGTTCATTGTTTAAAGTGCGCCGGGGTATAACGTTTTTGAGTTTAATTAAAATGTCCTTAGCTTATACTCAAATGTGTTTAACCCATCTTTGAAAATTCATCGAAATTTATCTAAAGTCAGCAAATGCTGGTGGACTATCTGTGTACAGAGGTACCATTCATGGCTCCATTTCACGTTGGTATGAATATGGTATGTTTCCTTTGGGAGTTAACTAAAACACTTCAGTTACTGTCTGGATGACACAAGTGATTTTCATGTTTTGTGATAGCTGAAAAAGCACTTGGGAAATCTCTGATTCTAAAGGCCGAACGAGGGCTGAATGGTTAGGGTGTTGGCATTCGGAACCACAGTTAGTGGATGTACAGTAGGGGAATCCCACTATGGCATGGATGTTCGTAGCCATTCGGAATCGGTGTAAGCAGTAGGTCCCGGTCTCATTGTCATAACGTTCCATTTAGTTAATTTTAATTCTGTTCCATATAGTTTCCATTAATTCTATAAGCTTCCCTTAAAAATTCCCTGTTGGTAACTTTCCTGCCATGCTCCCAATTATCATGTTGGTGAAGCGAAAAACCTATTTTTATTGCATAAGCCGCTCTGGATATTCAATCAGATGACATCACACATACCAAGAGCGCCAAGGTGTTCTCCTTGGTGAGAGCTGCATTGCATTAGTTTTATAATTTCGCCCTTTTCATGATATGACATATCCTCAATCCACACACTGGCATGTTTTAGTCCTGCGCTTGGCAGTTTTCCACCGTGTCACTAGGTAAAAGGAATTGTGATGAGCTTTCCAGACTGGCGATTCTCATCCGGACAGACAGGATGGAAAAGAGAGAGAGACCTGGATACCGAAACAAGAAGAGGAGCTCAGAGTTCCATTCTCCATAATCGTCTTACTTTTTTGGTCCATTTTTGTTTTCTCCTTTTTTTATTAATTTTTATCTTTAAAAAAAGTTCAATCAATTGTCTTCTATTAATTTTTAAAATTTTACATTAATATCAATAAAATCCATTAATTCAGTAACTTCTCTTCTCCTTTATTTTTAATGCCTATTTTTTTTTTAATTTCAACTTAAGCTGGCAAAAAGCCAAATTCAATTTATATATTAAATATTGGGTTAAGGACATAACGCGTATTACTACTATACGTCACCCACTCAAATAATATATTTTTTATTGTCTTTTCTATGGATTTCTTTTTCAGGTACAAACCTTTTTATGTTTTGTTCGACTCCTAGTTCTCCATAGAAACCCCATTCAGCAGAAAAACGCAATATCAGACTCATTAACCCTCGAGTTGGGAAAAGTAGACCGTAGCGCTCCAAAACCTAAAAACCTGATTCTAAAGTTAAAAAAATTATTTTGTTGTGATTCCATGACCTGGCAGTGGTTTCTTAAATGCCGGTTTATACAAATTGGGGTATCCATGTAACATATCATTTGATAATCACCATGCGAAGTTAGTAATACACATCACTGCTCATTACCACTCTGTGTCTCCTCGAATTCAAGAATAAAGGTTATTTGTGAGAGATCTTGTTATCTTTCTGTTTGAATTGACCTCGTATCTTTTTCAGTTCCATGATATTTCTTGTTTACATAACGTATTAACTATTTACTTAATAGAAATCGACTAAGAGTTTTAACAGACCAATATCTAATATTGCTTTTTATTTATTGCAATAACATTTATTTAAAATGAGCTTAATTACGTTACTAAATACTACCTAAAGTATTGTACAGACATTGCATGGCCAAATGTTTCACATATACTCATCACTAACTTGTCTGCAAGAATTTCGTTTTAGTTTTGTTCAGTATCGTTATAGACAAGATTCACTCTAGACGTTAAAAGCATTTTCAACTTAAAACTGAATACTTAATACTTAATAAAAAAAAATTGTAATTTCTTTTTAAGAAATGTTGTTCCTAATAACCAGTGAATATAGTTTTTTTTCCTCTGTTTCGAAAAGAGCCTCTATTAGAGATATTTTTGTTGGTAATTATTGAGGTATACTGTAATACGTGGATAGAACAATAATCACAATGTCTTTTGCGGGATCGATGAGAAACTTCCTCCTTGTCGCATTTCATTTGGGACGAGGGCTTATAATTGTGCTATACACATGAAAGAAAATAAAATAGTTCCACACAACTTACAAATAACACTAATAACTTTTTTTTTATTTGGAGAACCTATGTGTTAACACATGTACTTGCAATAATGCAATTTAAGATATATAGTGATTTTACAAGAAAGGGAACTTTTTGAAGAAAAACCTTCTTAACAGATTTGTATCGATAGTAAACTACGATTTGTGTCACAGAAACAAGATCGGCTCATTCCATAGACTATGAGACAAATTAATCAGGCCCAATATTTTGAAAGGCTTCGTAAAACTGCTGTGTTCAAAAGATTTGTAAATAAGATAGTTTACTATGCTATTAATTATGATGAAAAAATGATAATTTTATTAAATTGAGGACTAGTAAACAGACGCTGAAATTAAAATGTATTTATATATTTTTGCTAGACAAATAATAAAAATTTTTTTTTTAAACTTCTAGCCATATTGTTGAAACATTTTAAGAGAAACTGGTTTTATTGTTGTATATTAAAGAAATTTCATTATTACATATTGATATAGTTTTTCACTTTATTTACTTTTGTTTTATTTATTGTTTTATAATTTTGCTCTGTTTCTTATATGAGAGGGAGTAGGTCCAGTAAGAAGAAAATATCTAGGTTCCAAAGTGGTTTAATCTAGTCTCAGATAATTCACTAAGTCTGTATCTCACCTGTTGAAGGCAGAGCGCATAGCTTCTCTTCTACGATTTGCTGAAATGCGATTTCAAAGACAATGAGTGTACGATGATAAATGCCACTGGTATCTGAGATAATATCAGAATAGAGAAAAAATAAAATGTATTACGAGGTCTTCACCTAGGAAACCAAGTCATTTTGTGTCAGTTTTTATGACATATGAAATAAAAGATCTACTATCGAAAAGTTAATGAAGCTATCATTTCCAAAACTGCAATCATAAAGAGAACATTTCGAAGTGGCTTAGCATTTTTAGATATTAATTTTCTTTTTCTCAAAGCTTACTTTAGAGTCGTCTTATTGTATCGTGAGTTCATAAATTTGTGTACTTGTTTATTGGTATTGATGTAACGTGAACTCAAATTATATCTGTGATGTGTGCTTTAATTTGACCTTATTCAGTTGGAGAGTGCAGCCTGATGAAACACTCTGCTGTGTTCCTCAGATACACTATCAGAAGCGAACGTTGCTCGAATAAAGGATATATAGTGTGTTAATAATGATTCTCTAATACGAAGTTAGACTCACTATTAGACTACACATAGGTCCGAGTAACGAAGTTCATGAGTGATTGGAATTGTTATTTTGGATTCAAATTTGGTAGATTTAAACTACCAAAGAGTTTGTCTAAGAATTAAGAGTTAAATATAGAAATACTCAGACAGAACTTTTAAAATGAAAATATTTGTGTTATTCAGTACTAATTGAAAGCTTCCAGATTTTTTCCTTATTCACCAACCTGTTGTAGATATAAATACTACCACAAAATAAAGTAAAAGTACTACTGGCACTAACACGAAACACTTTTTAAAAACAGCTTTTCACACTTTTTATAGTTTATGAATATTTGAGTGTCTTTCTTTCTATAGTTTCCGTTCGAAAATTTTCAAATATATCTCAAAATTATAAAATAAAAAAAGATCGTTAAAATAAATATTTCACAATACAAAAATTTTCCATTCTGTATTTATATACTATACATACTTTGCACATGAAAAACGGATAGTTTAAAAATTAATTTTTTAATAATTTTCATGAATGCTTAATGTCGTGGCTGGTTCGTAAGAGTGTAAAATTTTAAAACAAAACAATAAGTAAACTTTATTTAACTAAATGAGCTGACTTAGGCTGCAGATGCGTCCTCACTCGACACTCTCTACACAAACTCTAAGTCCTTCAACATACATCGCGTCGCTCCAAGCAGCGCCATCTATTTACAATATTTACATTTACATTAAAATATTAGCATTTTAAAACAAATTTAAAATCCAAACACTACACTTACTTCAATCTCTATGTCTAAAAAGGTAATCTAATGCAAACGGCCTTATCGTAGTTATAATAGTTTAATAAATAGTTTCGATATAATAGTTTTGATAAAAAATTATTTCAACAACTAGCAATTAAGAGACATTAAAGTAATTACTATTTTATCTTCCACTTTTAATTACTTTTTATTACTAACCACATACTAAAATTTTAATTAAAATGCTTAAAAACGCTTAATTTAAAATGTTTAAAGTAAATTATACCATGTTCTGTAGCTTCAAAACTAAAGTATAGTGCTGCTTACATATTCTTATAATTCAGAAAATATAGTTTAGAAACTTTTTATTCAAAGCACAAAATAAATAAAATGATAAAAAATTTAAAAATCAATGTTTTTACCGCTTTAAAGTTGCATTTTATCCTATACTGAAAGAAATATTAATGAATCTTCTAGATAATGATGTTGTAATGTGATAGCTTGAATACTTACGAACTTTTTCCCTTTGTAAATATAATACATCAGGAACGATAATAAATTGCCTAATTATGATAATTTTGGTATGAAAAATATATCGTTTCTATTGCAGAAAATTTACATAAATTTACGATTAGTAGATTCTCATTTGTATCAAATATATATAAAAGGATAAAAAAGATTAGAAAACTTAAGGTTATTAAAATAAGTGCATTTAACTTAAATGGGGGGATTTATTATAATCGTAAAGAGATGTAATTGTGAGAGAAAAATATAGAATTGTCATAAGAGTGATTAAGTTTTGACGTAATAGGAGACTGTCCAAAATTCATTCCCCTTTTTTTCGAACGAATGACACCATCGGACTCATAAGAAAATACAAATGAAAAGAAGAATATTTTGCTAAGGCAGCTTAAAAATTTGGAATTTATATTTATATCGTAGAGAAAGAAAGAATTTGTTAGGAAAGAGGCAGGTGCTAACGAATGGCCGTTTGTGGTAAGATTGTTTAAATTTGTGTCTAAGACAGAGTACTGACATAAACACGAAGTACGGATAACTTGCAATTTGTTTAAGACAGGGATGGACAAACTACGGCCAACTCTGGCCCACTGGAAGGTTTTATCCGGCTCGCGGATAGAATTTTAAGTTACCAAATTAAAATAAATATATATTTATACATTATATATCCATCTCCTTTTCTACTTTGCTTAAATATTATATCCCAAATTTGTTATCTCACGCCCAGAAGATCATCGGTATATTTGCTTCTTATATGTGAACAAGTGTTTTCAACTTTGAACCTTAGAAAGAATAATTTCAGAAGTAGACTGACAGATGAGCATTTAGCATCGTTCTTTAAAATCAGTACATCTCACTTCGAACCTCAGTATAAGGAACTTTTTAAAAAGAAATTTCTACTTCATTCATCTCATTAACGTATTTAAACAGTTAGGTACTTGTATATTGTTTTTAAAGGCTTAGAAAAATTTATTTTGTCCCGCCAAACTATTTTCTTTCGATTTTTGCCCCTCGTACGAAAATGTTTAACCATCAATGGTTTAAGGTGTTAAAAGGATAGGCAAAATTTTAGATTTGCCATGCATCTTCCCTTATTATTATTACAATCACCATTACCATTACTTATTAATTTAATAAGTTTACTTATAACTGTGTTGAGATAACGGAAGTGGAACATCTAATATCATTGTTTACAGGACTGTATGTAAAGGACAAGCATAGTCCCGAAAGTTAAGGAAAGTGCGCTGTTTGTGATTAAGTAATTTATAATCATAACTTGTTGAGATAACGGAAGTGGAACATCTAATATCATTGTTTACAGGACTGTATGTAAAGGACAAGCATAGTCCCGAAAGTTAAGGAAAGTGCGCTGTTTGTGATTAAGTAATTTATAATCATAACTTGTTGAGATAACTGAAGTGGAACATCTAATATCATTGTTTACAGGACTCAATGTCAAAGACAAGCATAGCCCTGACAGTTAAGGAAAGTGCACTGTTTGTGATTAAGTAATTTATAATAATCGTTGATGAATAATTATACAAAATTTCAGTTTAAATGGAGACTCCAAATTTTGTTAAAATATTATGACAAGAATTCAACCTAGAGAGACATAAAATGAAAGTCAAATAAAACGTTTAAAAGTATATAATATTTTTTATTTTAAACTTTAAAATATACATGGGGGATTTTTTTTATTTTTTCTTCAAACTATATTTTCAAAATGACGTTTTTTTTGTAAATTTATAAAATAGTAATATCCATAATTAAAACTAACTAATATTTAACTCCATTCAGTTTAAATCATAATAAATGTTCTCAGAGATATTTTGACGTAAAAATGCATAAGAATAGAGTCAGATATTTCGACATACAATTTCAAATCGAATTTAGGGAGAAGTCCTTAGTGTTACCATTAAAATGTGATTTTCAACATTTGGGCCGGTGAGCTAATATGCAACAACTACCAGCGATATTACCCTGTATGGACTTCATTTGGATATATACACAATATAGACTCAAAAGAATTTGGATATGTAAATAAATACATTTCAAGTAGGAAAGTTTTAGTGAGATCTCACATTTATATCACCAATTAGGAGTAAAACATAGCTCTCATTTTTAAAGAAATTAGACATTTTAAACCCACCACAAAGGAAAAAAGTAGGCAGGAAAATTTTTAAATAAAAATGTTGAGTTTATTATGAAAGTATTTTGTATTTTAATGAGAGTAACCTGTATTAAAAATGCTCCATCTGTATAAAAAGCCAAATGTTATTTATACACACACATATACCTACATATATATATATATATATATATATATATATATATATATATATATATATATATATATATATATATATATATACATATATATATATATATATACATATATATATATATACATATATATATATATATATATATATATATATATATATATATATATATATATATATATATATATATATATATATATATATATATATATATACATACACATATATATATATATATATATATATATATATATATATATATACATATATATATATATATATATATATATATATATATATATATATATATATATATATAAGGTTCCACTAAATGACACTAGAGTCCTGAGTACATTTTCATAGCTTTATTCAAATCTCAGGGCACATTACTCATCAATCATCTTCAATGGCGTCGCACATTGGCGCCTAAGGCAGGCTTAGCTGCCTCGGGTAGCCACAGCTCTATCTGCGGAATGTACACACTGTTCTCTGCTCTAGATCACTGCGCGTTTATGTGGCTAACTCATCACGATGCTTCACTCTTAGTAAAGAATCCCTAATTAAAATCCTTTAAATTTAATCTAGAATTTAAATCATGACACACACACACACACACACACACACATATATATATATATATATATATATATATATATATATATATATATATATATATATATATATATATATATATATATATATATTTCTGGTATTAGAACAGTATTATAGATTTCGAAAAAGGCAGCTTTGTTGTTATCGTATGTATGAAACATGAAAAACAGTACTAGAGAAAATATAAACTTCTTCTTTACAAAAAGCTGACAACAGTCTTTATCGATAGACATATTATGCAGTTCAATTCTTACCACATGTAACAAACTATTTTATATAAGTTAGGGATCTAGGGATACGTTAAAATATGTGAGGTTAGAAATATAGATGGAGTTTCAACTATTGATAAAATAAGTTATTCGTAAAAGTATCTAAATCTATTATTAGTAACAGTTTTATTGCATGTTGCGAAAAAAC
>CM063501.1:68968721-68973721 GCA_032207245.1 Pardosa pseudoannulata
TGAATTAAATGGGGGAGGGGGTAAATTTATCTAATTTTGCACATCGTTTATTGTTATCAATCGGTTATTATTATCAAAATCACGGTGTCCCAAACTGATCGCATTAAGCGGAAACCACTGCATTAAACAAGGAAAAATTTTCTTTAATAGAAAGATTTTAATTAAAAAAAATTTAATTACCATATTTGTTCTTATATATCGCATGCATTATTCTTTAGTAGTAAAATGGAAAAAAATATTTACCATGGATCATGTGAAATTTGTTATTTTTATCCAATTCTGACTTATAAATAAATGTGCAGATTGTAAACCATTTGATACGGGGTAAAAATAAAACAACCTTTAATGGTATTTCTAGATCATACTGTATACGACATAATTTTAAATTTTTAATTCTAAGATCTAAAAAAATTTAATTCTTTAACAATCTCGTAATTCTCAATTCAAAGGTTGAAATATATTTAAGCATGCAGTTAATGAAAATAGTCACTAATATGTGTGAGGTGACAGACTGTTTTATGCTTTGATCCGTGTTCTTTTTGGTTTTCTTTCAGTTTGCCATTCTCCCAACATTAAATAATTTTCATGTTCTTCTGTCATCCCCCACTGTTATGTTTGTAAAAAAGGAGAGGTTTAGTTCTTTGTTTCTTTGAAGAGCGAGATGCCACTCCAGTTTATTTCCTTTACTCAAATAAAAGTCTTATTATTTTAATGAAGATTTCGAGGGTAACTATCAATGCCACGAAAGTTTAAGGAGAGAAAACAAAAGTACAGTAATTCATTGAGTTAAAAATTTTCAATTTTACTTTCTTCCTTGAACCCTTGGTTTTTTCTAGGCCTGTACCAAGTTGGCACCTGGATATTTATGTATTATTCAGTATGCAACGTAAATTTAGGGGTTTTGCTCTAAGTTTAAAAGAGAAATTAGGTGATATGCACGAGTAAATACGGTATATAAAATATTACGCAACCAGTATACTGGAAAAGATTTCAACATATATGAATACTATTATAGGAAGAAAATATATTTGGATAAATAATGTTTGGAATATGAAAATAATTAAATAAAGTGGACCCTTTATATATCTTAACTTATATCATGTTATTATCTAAAGAAGTATGAATTACTCTATGTATAACGCACATGTAATGATTTTACTCTAAATTTAAAAGACAAATTGCGCGATAAACACGAAAAAATACAGTACGTAAAATATTACTCATCCAGTACAAATGAAAAGAGTAGAAGTTTTATGTATATTAAGGATTGGTTGTATATGTTTAGTACGGAGGTTGAAAAATGAAGTTATTATAATATTTCAAATATGAAAATAAAAGTAAAACAAAATAAACATTTTATGTATCTTAAAATATATCAAATTAGTACCTAAATAAGTATAACGTATTCCATGTATTACTCGCATATTGAAATTTTACTCTAAATTTTAAAACCAAATGACTCTCTCTATATATGTAAATACGGTACATAGAATATTGAGCACCCAGTACAATTAAAAAGAAAAGATTACAAGATATATGTTTACCACTACAGACTAGAAACAAGAAGTTATCATAATTTTTGGAATATAAAAAAACAGTAAATCAAAGTATCAAAGTAAACCCTTAACTGAAATAAATATCCTTAACTGAATAATAAACAGTTTTAGTGTATCTTAGATGAAATAGAACATTACTTAGATGAATATACATATATATATGTATGTATATATATATATATATATATATATATATATATATATATATATATATATATATATATATATATATATATATATATATATATGCTATGACAAAAAGAAAATAGAACTCAATTCTAGCAATTTAAAAAAACATTAAACTTTCAAAATTAATTAATTTTTTTCCTTTTGAATAGTGAAAATTTAATCTAAAATTATTAATATTTTTAAGTGGAACTGTTAAAAATTTCAAGGTAAAATAGTAATCATTTTAAAATTTATTAACTATTACTTGTTTCAAAAAGAGCATTATTGAAAATATAAGGCATTTACTTTTCATTCTATAGTGTATAATTTACTGTGTTTCCCCTTTGAGAACAAACACTGGTGTACGTAAGTACTTTGCAACAACCATATAAGTTATTTTAGTAATACTGCAGATTTATATAACATTGGTTGTGAAACAACAAAATTAATATAAGTATCAACTCACAGAAAATGTTTTATTTCCTTTTACCTCAAAATACTGCTTATCCAACAAATATCTTGAAGAATCTATTATAATTATACTTCTCCACAATTACCGAGAAAGCAAGAGATACAATAAGTGAAACAAGAATATGCATAAATTTGCGCCACTAGACTTCGTTCATAACAATAACGGAGGAAAAATAACAATACAAACACTTTATTTAACTGAAAATCGATTTTCTGTTAGCACCCTGTAATGTTCTTTCCACACAGTATCAAGTTCGGATAAGGGAATTTACCCGAACCAGAATTACAAGCAGACACGTGAGTGGAAACCGCTTTTCTAAACCAGGATAAGTGCTCATAACACTCACTTCATGGATGCTTGGCGAGAATCCAAATGGAGCTTTCTTCTCGCAGAGACAAATGAATTGGTTTTCTGCGTTTAGCAACACTCCATTCCTTCCGCCACCATATAGTAAATCCCAAGCGAAATCTAGCGCTGACGTTAAAAGGCGTAAGTATCCCTCAGCAACTTGATTAATAAGTGAAAATGTAACGCATGCTAGAAGAATGACAATTGGAGCTTTTGATAACTTAAAAAAATTGGATACTCCACAGACATAATAAAATTTGTATTCACAAATATCAAGAATGTGTTACAATATTACCTTTTCTTATTATTTAACTTTTAACTATTAACTTTTAAATATGAACTTTTGATATTTTAAAATATTTAAAGTTCTAACAATTTCCTATATACTTGGAACTCTATAGTCAACATTTTGCCAGATAAAGCCTGATGAAAATCTACTTCTTAAACTTTATTCCCATTGGTTAGAAACATTCCTTCCAGCAGTACTATTCCATCCCACGATTTCTTGCACCAATGATTGTGTAGCACGCATTCCGAAATTGTTTCGAAACTTTACTGTTTGTTTAATATTCAATATTCTCCACTTTAAAATCACACATCTTCAATTTCATATCTCGTCGACATCCAGTTTATCTCTTGGGTGTTACACAGATTTTGTGGAAATCGAGATGAATTCCTGTAGAATGTGTGTTGCATTGAAGTAGTGTAACAATAAGTTACACTACTTCAATAAGTTACACTACTTATTGTAGAATGAGTGTTGCATTGAAGTATTGAAACAATAAGTTACACTACTTCAATAAGTTACACTACTTACTGTAGAATGTGTGTTGCATTGAAGTAGTGTAACAATAAGTTACATTCGGTGCTTCAACATTTATTTTACCTCTTCTAGTAAGCCTTATTCAAAGACATACAGAACAGGACTGGTTTGAAATAGGAAGAAACTTTGGAATTCTCCCAACCAATAGAAGAGCCCATTGGTTTGCCGGGACTCTGACTCCTCCGTTCTTGAGTGGACCACAGTTTATTCTCCGCGGGGTAGTCGGATTTTTTAGAGGACAAGGTTGTTACCAGAGTAAAGAAGAGGGTGAACGTTGCTGGCATCCACTGCTTGTGGGATAGACATTTTTTGGAGTGACATGAGAAAAAGGTAAAGCGACACCATATTTTTGCGAGACCGACGCCGATTCTAGAAGAATCTTCCCCATCTACAAGCGATAAGTTGTATTTCTGATGTATTTCTTAGGCATTTAATTGTATAAAATCATTTAATCAAGACATATTAGGTAAGTTTTTTAATGAGTTTTAATTTCTTATTCTTAAACATTAACTCAACGTAACATTATTACCACAAGTAGGTATCAAAGTTTTATTCTAATAAATGTAAACTTAGAAACACTATCATATTCTCAAGCATTACAGTCCAATCTCATAGAAATAACAACTATGATTTTTATTACATGGTCTGCAAGGCAGGAATGCTATATTATGTAGCAGCCTCCAGTATAATTTCTTTATACTACATCAATATACCATTTATTAAAAAAATGAATAATTTTAATTATTTGTTATATTTTTACTAACTAACCTTTAATCAAAAGGCAAGTAAAATTTCTAAGAATAAATAAAAATTAGCTGCACTGGACTTTGTGAGGAACAAAAGAGTAAAAATAACTGTACCAACACTTCGTTTAACTGAAAATCGATTTTCTGTTAGCACCCTATAATGTTCTTTCTACGCAGTATCTAAGTTCGGATGACTGAACGTACCCGAAGCAGAACAAGAAGCAGACACGTGGATGGGAATCGCTTTTCTAAACCAGAATAAGTGCTCATAACAGTCATTCCACGGAGGCTTGGCGAGCATCCAAATGGAGTTTATTTCTCCCGGAGACAAATGAATTGGTTTTCTGCGTTTAGCAACATTCCATACACTCCGCCTCCAGACAGTAACGAGTAACTCCCAAGCGAAAAGCAGCGCTGACGTTAAAATGCGTTGGGATCTTTCGGCACCTTTATCAATAAGTGAAACATGTAACGCTTGCTAAAAGAATAACAATAGTAGCACTTCTTTTTGTTAACTTCAGAAAAGTACTCAACAGATATCATAAATTTTGAATTAACCAATAGCATATACATGATATTTTAATAAACTTTATTCAACCTTTTTTGTAGGCAATAGCGGTAGTTTTATACTTGAAAAAATATTTGGTTTTCAGATCTCAAACGGAAAAAAATATTTTGAAAATATCTTAATTCATTTTGATTAATTTTAGCGCTACATATGCATGTATATCGAATAACTCTAAAATGAGTAGATTTATTGAAAGTTTTATTAATCTTTTAAGTTTTTAACTCAAATGATTTAAAATTCCCCCTTGACTCCAATCTGTTCTATAAATTACTAAAAAATTTAATACAATAGGTAGTAACGTTGTCGGGTAAATGATTAG
>CM063501.1:68978721-68991221 GCA_032207245.1 Pardosa pseudoannulata
AAATAAGTATTAGTATTTAAAAGAACATTGTTCATATAAAACGAATTTTGTGTACTTGTTTTTTAATATTTAAAAAATTATACCTTAATTAGATAATTTATAAAGTTGACATAAAAATATAGATAAATTTATATTTAATAGATTACACTGGTAGTACAGTATTTTTATGTAAATTTTCTTTAATTACGTTTCTTACGTCTAGAGTAAAAGGTAATTAGTTTAAAAAAATATGCATCACCGAAACACAACGGTTAACTGAATCTTATCAATTTAATAAACCTTTTAATATATACATTTATAAAAAGAAACAAACTACGATGTAATAATTTTTTATGCAGAAAGTTAAAAAAATACTCTAAAGTTCCTAAATACATATATTGATACATATAATGATTTATTCATGATACATATAATGATTAATTTATTTAAAAAAATGCAATATCTTTACATGTTTCCAATCAAATATAAAGTTTCTACTATTCTGTTATAAAATCTTGTAGTGGCAAGAAAACTGATCTCAAAACGTTCTTTTATATTTCAATAAGACCTAATATGAAAACTCAAAACCAAGCATTTTATGTATAAACATTTTAGGGCATGCTACCTCTACTCTAAAGCTCGCCATTAGTATGTAGGTTGAATTATAATATGTCAATCGTTTAAGTTTGAATTTTGTCATCATTCTCGTAACTTTGATAGACTGTTAATGTAAAGAGTTATTTTGGATGCTCTTGAAGGAGTGTGTAATGCTAATTGTGATTCACAATAGATTGAAACAATAATTTAGTACTTGTGGAATGTTAATTGATTTTCTTGTCAATCTTCTGATGGACCGAATACCGGAACGAATATTGAGAGACGTAGAAAATCGGTTTTAATCCATAATTTAAATGAAATTAGTTTGTGTCCCGAGAAAAGCCGCGCTTCAAAACAAACGATTTGCTTATATTGAACTATACAAGCATTTATACTATTCTAGTGACTCAAACCCATTAACTCCACTGAAGAAAAGGCCAGACAAATAATTGTATGATGGTGTTTGGGCTCTAATTTTTCGTTACTGATTATGTGGGTTCAAAACCTACTGTTAGGATAACAAGTTTAAAAATTAAATTTAAGCAACAGGTATTAATCTAATTAGACATCATGTTGAAATAAAAAGACTTTGACAGAAAGTTTTTTAGCTATTTTCTAACATTTTTTTTAATACAAAGTGCGTTAATAAAGATTTTCGTTATAAAATTCACCTTTTACATTTTATAGCATTTTAAAACCCACCTTCCTCTAATAGTTTTTAAATACTCCGAAAACACCGTTCCCCACATTATTTCCAGTGTTGAACGCAGTTTCTAGGATGGTGCGTAGGTAGGCCTCTTGTTGGATTCCTCCGAATCTGTTCTCTAGTTTGAAAACGACGTCCTATCAAAGTTTTTTTAAATTTGATAAACAGAAGAAAATCTTCTGGAGCTAGTTGAATATCAGGAGGAGTGTTTAGTTGTAAGATAAAAGTTTAGTTTTCATATAAGCACAGCGGGGAAAATACGTTAACTCATTTCAATGATTTGATTAGTCTTGTTAATAAATATAAAAGCAAATATAAGTATTTATGTATGCATAGTAAAACAATTCCTTTAATTAGAAATGTGTCGAGAAAAGCATTATATTGGCAAAATACCTGGTACAAAATATCCATGCAATATATCCTACAGTCAATCGTGCTATATATTTAGTACAAAATGTTCCACTCCTTTTTGGAATTAAAATATTAGTATACTATTTCATATTTATTGTTAGAATTAACTTTTGCGATATAGGAAAGCGATTTCATTTTCTCTATAAGTTATGATGGAGGTTTATTGGATGCTTTGAAGTTTTACTGTTTACTATTTTGATGAGCAAGGGTTGAGACCAGGATCTGCTGTTTAAAGACGATTCTGAGCTGCTACAATCATCTGTGACAGCTGTGGGATTCGAACTCTCAATGTCTGGTATCAAGTACACTGGTATCGAGTCACATTCTACTCATTTGTCTATCGTTTGGTAACTTTAAGTCCTAAATTAAATGCAGGGTTAAGATACCAAATTATCTCAATTCGAAAGACACATTGCTTAAATATATAAGTAGCGTTAAATTTCAGTTTTTAAATTTGAACAATATTCTTTTAATGAGAATATATAATGGTGTTACATAAAATACATAAAACAGCAAAATTTATTAGAAAATAACTTCATTAAAATGCTAGATTATTCGATAAAATTGAATCGATTAACAATGTTTCTAGTGCTCAGCATACAAATTAATGCCACTTATTTTTCATTTTACCTTTAGAATTTGTATAAAAACAAAACTGGTTATTTATTTTAACTTACGTTAAATTTTATTTATATATCAAGTTATATAGTGGTTTAGCAACTATTTTTTTTGTTGGTATTAACCCATATTGGACTGCTGTCCTACAAATATGACAGCAAATAAAATTCCATTTAATAATAAAGTTATAAATATTTTTTGAGTGGATTTTATTTTAACACCTTTAAAATTCAAAATAGACATACTTTAGCATAGTAACAAAAAAACTGAGAAATAAAATTATATTGTATTGTAAAATTTATTTTCAGCAACCCCTTACAAATTGTCATTTTTTAATCTTTAATTTTATATTTCTTATTATTTTTTTCAAACATTGTGGAGGTTACTTTTAGTTTAAAAACAGAGCTAATAATGTAGCTGAAAGTTTTGTTGAAAAATATATTTTACACATGTATTTTGTAAGTATAAAAAAGTTACCCTAAAATTAATACTACGGTCCAATCCCGATTATTTTTCCATGAATTCGATATTGAATTGATAGCACACATTATTTTCTTATCTTTCAATGAAAACCAGTTCACACACCTGGACACAACTGGGGTAAATAGATGTCTATTCTATTCAGAAAAACTGGAGATTACAAGATAAACTTACTCTCTTACTGCCAGTTCAATAACTGCAAGGGAAAACCAACAACAATATGCTTAAAATGTAATGTTGGACTTTGTTTTGACCATTTCTTCAAATTTAATCTGTAAATCAGCCTAATGCAATGTTAGTGATATTTGTTAAGTTTTAGTAGTATATTGGACCGTTGTCCTATTTATAAGACAGCCAATTATATAAAAAATTAAAAAATATTGTTTTCAAAATTTTGGTTTTATATACTTAGTTACACCGTATTAACGATATGGATTAAGTTTTAATAACTTAGAGAAATATTTAGTTGGTGTGGTACAATATGGGTTAATTCCTTTGTAACTGGAGAAAGTACATTGTAACTTTAAAAACAAAACCCAGTTTTATGCCAAACACATTAATAAACAATCTCCAAAACTTTGAATAAGAAATATATAAAAATAATGCACTTGAAACTTTTAAAAATTACTAATTTAATTAGAAAAAGTTCGTCAAACAGAAAAATATTTTTAAAGCTTAAAATAAGAGTGTGTGGTAAAAAACAGGTCTCAGTTCAATAAAATAATCATATAATTAAAATGTGTCTTTTGATAATGAAGCGTATATCTAACATGAGTTTTTCTGAAGAAAAAATCGCTTCATATTTTTTGTCAAATTCTGGGAATTTGAAGGTTTTTTTCCTCCTTAATAAGAGATAAGGAAATGTTACATATGCAAATACGAAAATGTAAATAAAACGTAAATAATCTGTTAACAATTCCAGAAGAATCTATTCATCTGGTTTTACGAAATTTAATACTTTTCAATTTTGTGTCTAAAGAGAAATACTCGGATTATTTTACTAAGAATATGAAAAGTTCTTGAATATGAAACATATGCCTTGTCTACTTAAACAAAAGAAATATTTCAGACCATTTCTATTACGTTACTATGCTAATCCCGTTTTATGAATAATATTACTTGGATTTATTGTATGCACGATTAATACTAAATAAAAAATGAGAATGGATTATTTAAAAGAAGCTGTATTATGTGTATTTTATTTATCATGGATCAACATATTTTTTCTTCAGTATAAGATTCACTGAGAACGTTAGATGCACGTGAAGTAATGGAGAAAAAATACTAGAATTTTCTTACACTTCAAGGTAGATATGACTCTGAAGAATTGAGATTTGGATATTTAAAGCTGTCGCATAATTCTTTTGTAAGAAAATTTAAACAATTAAAAAAAATGTAATACAAATTTGTCGAATTTGTTTTCTTTTCCCCGTTTCTATTAATTTGATCGCAAGTGGTATATTAAAACTCCTAAATATTATAAGGTTGCATTACTTTTTTATTTTCATTTCAAACATGTTAGTTTACGTAGAACACCAATAAACAATAAGGAATTATAGTATTTTGTTTTTATGTCTTACATCAAAATATATCTGAATTATAGTTTTTAAAGCTGTAAAAATTAATTACATTTATGCGATTATGTATTAATTAGAGACTAAGATGTATCATAATTTTGGTAGTTTGATAACCATTAAAAACTAGCATATAGCCCGTTATATGAAGGGATCAGTAAAATTTTTAATTTTTCAGAATTGTAAAGTACCCTATGAAGCAGGTAAAAAAGGATTTGTGTTTTGGCTGAGAATTATCTTTCAACAAAAAATAATCGATGATTAAATTTAAAATTATCACATATGTACCTAATCTATTATTTAAGTTAATTATAAAAGAAAATTATTTAAGCAATATCTAAGTTCAGTGATAAAACGTATAAAAATAATGCAGACGATATTTAAATAATTTAAAATAAAAAATGATTAAATGAGATGGTTAAAGGAATGACGTCATAATGCTAGAAACAAATGTTATTTTTACCTATTTATAATGTGATAAAATGATAAATTTAATCGCCTGCTCTTAAAATGGGGCATGATATAATGCCATTAAATGCTAGAAAAGGGGGAAGGGGTGGATTTCGAACGTTGCTAACCCTAACTCATCAAGAACCCAATATGGATGGCTCTATCCATTCCATATACTTCATAATTCGAATGCTTCATAAATTCGAAGAGAGACCGACATATAACTTAAGCTATTATTATAGGGGATTAAAAAAATTTGAATCTTATTTCCCACTTAGTTTTTCTAAATATAATTTAAATTTTAATGAATGCAACTTAAAATTAAACCCCATTGTTTGAATCATTTATTAATATTTTGTATTTTATTTTGTTGTTTATCCTCGAACTCAATGTGTTACATTTTACTGTTATGTTTTATGCTCCGTGTGATATGTTTTATTTTTGTAGTATAATTTAGTTGCATTTTTGTGGCAACACTATTTTAGTTTAGTTTATGAAGAACTTTTTGTGAGTGATGGCCTCACGTTGCTGCTGGCATTATGATTAAAATAAGTTTAAAGACAAATGTTATAGTCTTCGTTTTTTGTTTGTGTTATTGGTCCGCGTCGACACCCATTCCCCACTTCAAAAGGGGAATGGGGTGAATTTCGAACGTTATAAAGACGGCAGTATTGTTTGCTGATATATGAAACCTGTTTATACCAATTTATGTCATAATTAGATCGATAGTTTAGGAGAAGATAAACTTTCCTCGATTTGAATTTTGCTAGCCCTAACTCATCAAGAATCCAATATGGATGCCTCTATTCAATCAAGGTCCAATCGCTTCATAAATTTTAGGACAGACGGGCAGATAACTTAGGCTATTATTATATACGTGATTATTTTTGTTATTAGAGATACTTTTGAGAAAAATCTTAACATTGTAAATCTATTGTTATTGAAACTTAGTAGATATTTTATATTTGTGCTAATATAAGTTCAAACATTTACTGTGATGTATTCACGACGTTTTTCAGGTTTTTCAGCTTTTCAGAGATTTTCTCTTTACTAATATAGATACTAGATTTTCTCTTTACTAATATTTCTTTACTAATAGTTATATAATACTACCTGTAATTTATTATATAAAGAGGAGAACACAAAGGGAAAACACAAGATATTGGTTAGTGCAAAGCACCCTAAATACGAAGCAAAAAACATTGGTTAATATTTCAACATGTATATTATGTCACTTTTTAGAAAAGAAAAACAAATTATAAAATAATTTTATGTTTTTTTTGTTCAAAATATCTCTTAATACAAAAAAAGTTCTTTTTGAATCATAATAAAACATAGACTTATCGATAATTGAATTATTATAAAATTCATATTCAAAATGTCATTCGGAAATGTTTTAGAGTTATTTCATAATGCATGATATGTAAAACATCTAGAAGCTTGAATACGATTACGGTTTTCAGTATTTAAAAAAACATATAAATTTGAAAAAAAGGGTATAATTCTTACATCATATAAAAAGAATAAAAATCTATACAAAAGAGAAGCATTGATAAAAAATTAAATACCAATTAGGAGAAAATAATCTTCGTTACTTTCTGCGTGAAAATGATAATTATTTCTTTTTAAAAAAGCATTCTTTTTTTTTCTTTTTGGTATTGACAGTTGAAGTTAATGCTCTAATACACAGAAATTTAACACTGAAAGTACCGAATAAAAAACTGTAATTATTAAAAAGAAAAATAAATGAAGCAAAATGCAGCTTTTTCATCCCCTTCAAAAATATTATTTCTTAAATTAATATCCCTTACGATTACGGATGATAAGCAAGTTAATATTTTGCGATGCATCGAAATGTAAATTTTACACCTCTCTGACATGAAATGGAAATGATTGGAAGTAATAGAAAAAAAATGTTAGAATTTGAAAATAAAGTAACACCCATAGAAAAGAAACTTTACGAATTAAACTGAAATCCTTTTTTATAATAGGATTAATTTTCCAACTTTTTTCTTCAAAATGGGCAACTAGAACTATATTTTAGAAATGTACTGTCAAATTTCATTCGAGGCAATTTTGCTGACATCATGGTTCATATATTAGCTAACTGAAAAGTGTAAATTGTTTTTGACATAAATTATCCTTTATGGATTTAACACGCATATATATAAAACAATTTCTCTCTACGTTTAACCACCACATTCACAGTTAGATATAAGAAAACACATTAAATTTCGTTGATACCTTTTCACAGAAAATTTTTTAAAATAAAAATAATAGTACATAATAGTCTATATACGTGAAAAACAAATTACATAATTACATATGTATAAATATCAGTTATACATTTTACAACTTTTAAAGCAGGAAGCTTTCTTTCTCTGTGATATTTTAATAAAGTTGAGACTTTCTTCTACATATTTATCTTTGACTGATATTTGAAGGCTGTATTACGATTATTTTCTATCAAGTGCTTTGACATGAATTTTTGGTATTCATGCATTGAATATCTTAATTTCATCTCAGTTTTGTACTTAGAAAAATGCTAGGGAAGTAGGAATAAAATAATTTAATTTAGCTAATCGTATGTCTGTTGTGGAAAATTATTTTTAATGTAAGCAAAAGAGGTGACAGTGAACTTCGCCTGTTTCATTGAATTAAGAGATATAAAAATAAAGAAAAGCAACAAATCTTTTATATTATCGTTACATATATTATATCAAACTAATTTAATTAAAAACATTAAAGTATGCAAATTCTGAAAATCCCGGAAAACCTGGATTGCAATCAAAAAGTAATAACAAATTTATAAGTCGACAACTATCAGTAAAATAAGCTGTAAAATCCCGGTTGGAATGATGATTGAATCTAGAATTATAATCATTCACAGTGGTGTCTGTTCTCTATTAGGGTAGATCTGTACTGATCAAGACAGTTTGGAGGGGCCTTTTTATAACTTTTCAGATGGATGTTGTGCATTCTGGAAAATACCATCGGAATACATATTTTGCAGTCACTGTCCCATATATGAGGAAAATCGCCAATTACTGCAAGTCGTTAAACCTGTTGGTTTTTTATCGGGCATTTTATTTGAACGTCATATATTTTAGCATTCGAGAAGTTATACTTACTGACATACTCTGTTTTTAACTATATTCATTATTCTAGTATTGATATTATTATTAATACATAATGTGAAATAATTATTATTATCATTCATATAAATAAATACCAGTTACAATGTATATGAAGATTTATTATGTATTCTAATAATGATTTTTATATATATTTTAGTAAAATAACTATATTAGTGTAGAATTAATATTGAGTAATGTATTATTGAGTAGGTATGTGTATGTTTCGAAATAGATTCCAATCTTAGTACTTTAGGTGCGCAACTAAAGTACTAAGATTGGATAATACTTTAGCGCAATCAAGTGTCTATTTTTTTTAGGAATCCATCAGAGTTTTGGGGCATGTTAGAGTATGGAGAAAGCAGAAAAAAAACGGTTTCGAAAAGAGTTATTTAAATTAATATTTTCAGTTTCAAGAAGAGACTTACATCTACGTTGATTCCGGGTGCCTGGAATGCCATGAATTGTGGGTTTAACTGGGGATGGTATCTGTAGAACTCCTTGGAGTCTTTGTACCACTTGACGGAGTAGAGTCGCTCCCCACCCAGCTCGAATAAGCACCGAAGATATGCAGAATCGCCCGGCAAGAGGAGGGCCGGGGCCTCGAAACTCACGATTTGCAGGCAACAGCTCAGAGGAAGCAGTGCTGTGGAAGAGAAAAAGAAACTGTAGGATTAAAATTTATAGGCCATGATTAGTAAAACAGCGTCAAAATATATACATTATACAATTTTGATAATGAGAAATATTTTCTTTACCGCTCTTGATTTCTTTATGCAAGGTTTGCTACTTTCGGTTAAGGATAATCTTTGTAATTTAACATTAAGTTAAATGGTTTTTTAAGTTATTGGAAAATGTATATAACAAAGTTCCACTTTTATTATTTCTACATATATTAACCAAATATACTTAAATCAATATTTTAATACAAATCGGTTTTGGGAGAACTGTAACTCACAGATAAAATCTCTATTTTATATAATATATTTTAATTTGTATTACTTCAAATGCTGTATTTTAAGTTAAGGCTTTTGGAAAGCTTACATCTGGAAGTTTTCTTTGTTATTTTATTGCCTAGGGGTTTCGAAGAGATTACACCCGAATTTTTTCTATTATTTTGAGGTCCAGGATTTTGGAAAATATCTTTCTTTTTAATCTATTTGTTATTTCTAAACAATTTTATATATTCTATAATATACTGTTTAATAAAACACGCATTAAAGTAATTAATACAATTGAAAATATTAAATAATAGTCTCGCTAAAAATAATTAATATAATCTATAAATGCTTCAGATCAAAGTGTCAAAGTAAATGAATTACACTCTCATTATATTCTACATTTAAGATCGGATTTCAGTTGTACATTTCTGGCACATCCTTATTAAATGTATTAAAAATATCTTTACAAAATTTAACAATTTACTGCATTTTAAGTAGGATGATTGTGTCAGTATACATACATTATTTGATTGATCTTTAGAACAGTTTGCGTTTATATAACGCATTGGAAACAATTGGTTATTTTTCTTCTTCCATAGTTGGTACGTGGATTTTATGTTTCGTTTGTAAAAAAATAATTCTTAATTTTTTTTACTAAATAGAAAAATATAGAAATGTTTAAGGTGCTGTTCAATTATTAAAATCTGAAAAACATTCAGCAATCAGGATTGGTAAAAACCAAGTTGAACAGTTTATACTACCGAGTGTACACTTTATACTAATGAGTATGCCACTTCCCGATATTCTGCTGGTTTTGGTTTGGAGCACTACGGTCTACTTTCTGCAACACGAGGGCTAATGAGACCGGGACCTACTTAAAGCCAATTCCGAACGGCTACGAACATCCATGCCACAGTGGGATTCGAACCCACGAACTCCGGTTCCGAAGGCCAGCACTCAAACCATTCGTCCATTCGCGATATTCGGCTGGTAGTGGAACACTTTATACTACCAGTCAAATATCGAGAAGTGGTGCACTTATTAATCTAGAAAACATGATGTCATCCTCACTATTTCACTCATCGCCATTTTTTACTCGGTGATCAAACACTTAAATGCAAAAACTGTAAAGTTGACATGTCTGTGAAACACGCCATCATCGACTGTCCCATTTTCAATCATCATTGTCTCCGTTATTTAAAATCTGCCATCTCTGATATAAAATATCCTTTAAATGAATCGCCACATTCTGAAATTTTCACCTTTTTTATAAGTGATTGGTTTTTATTCTCACATTTGACATTGTTGTTTCCCATCATTCTCGCTTTTTTAATTCTACATATGTTTCTCTTCATTTGTTTACTTCCTCTCGCCTATACCTTAAAGGTTTGAAATTATCTTATTTTGAATTTTTTTAACTTTGAGTTATTAATTCATACTTGTGTTTGGAACAATTTGTCTCAGGAGGATGTAGTATCATTAAGCTCCAACCAACTAACTGAGCCGCGGTAGCTCAGTCGGCAAAGGCAACGCTTTCGTAACTGGAGGGTTGCGGGTTCGGAGCCTGCCTAAGATCCGCCAGTATTCGTTAAAAGTGACTGGGGCACGTTAACTATGTTTGTAGTTACAATGTCCCCAAGTTTTGAATTAATATCTGTGGGGGTGGCAGGTCAAGTGTATGAGTCTTCTACTTGGTCCTTACTTCAAAATTAAGAGGACCGACTTAAGCATAAGTCGTACTTTCACCTTTGAAGTGATCGTTAAAACAAAAGTCTGACACCTTTGCCTTAATACGAAGTAGCTGCCTGCCCAATCGTGCTTGGTTTGACTAAGTGGCATAAGACAACAACAACAACAATAAAAACCAACCAACTTTGTACTACCATAGGGGCAGATGATCAGACTGTCATAAACTGATAAGATCAATGTCACAGGGAGTAGTTTCCAGTAGTACGAACATATTAAACAAAAGTGTATCTCATAGATCAACTTTCTCTATCATGGGTTAAAGAATATTTAAAGGCTTAGTAAAGTCATCCTCTGGAATTGATGGTAGTGTATTCCTTACTTTAGATTTATTCATGCATTTAAAACCACAACCTAGGTTTAAACTTCAAAAAGAGAGTATTTAGAAATTAAAATTCTTCCTCGATATTACTAAAGATAGCATGTACTAAAACATTATTTACCTACTTACTAACAAAAAGATATACTTAAGTGGCCGAAAATAAGGATTTTACATTAAATAATTTTTGGTTTTATTGTGAATAAGTTGAAAAACCCATATCTATTCAATCCTTATATCTCTGATTTTTTTTCTATAGCTCATAATAAAATTTGTTTTTCGTCCATTTTATCATGATACACTGCCGAACGATGGCCGAATGGTTAGGGTACTGGCCTTCGGAACCGGAGTTCGTGGGTTCGAATCTCACTATGGCATGGATGTTCGTAGCCGTTCGGAATCGGCTTTAAGCAGTAGGTCCCGGTCTCATTAGCCCTCGTGTTGCAAAAAGTAGACCGTAGCACTCCGAAACCAAACCAAACTAAATCATGATACACTGTGTTATCCTATCACTGTCATCCACATAGTTAAAAAGGAATAAAGGATACTTAACAGATCCATTTATAAAGAAAATATACGATATTGACATATTTTTAGTACTGAATACATAGATATCCTTAAAAACTTAATCTGTGATTGGCAGTGAAATATTTGCTAAGTCAAAAATTCAACCTGATAATAAAGTTCGAAAATGATATCATATATTTTTGTGATTTATAACTAATATCAGAAACTAGAATATAGCCCGTTATATGACGGGATCAGTAAAAGTTTTAATTTTCCAGAATTGTTAAGTATCTATGAAGCAGGTAAAAAAATGGTTTGTATTTTGGCTGAGAATTATCTGGTACACGTTCAATATTTTTTTTATCTTTCTAGTTTTGAAAACCCGTGAGAATTTTCCTTACACACACACACACACACACACACACACATATATATATATAATATATATATATATAATATATATAAATATATATATATACTATACATATATATATAATATAAATAGAAATATATATATATATATAATATATAAATATAAATATATATATATATATATTTATATATATATATATATATATATATATATATATATATATATATATATATATATATATATATATATACATATAAAATATAAATATATATATATATACATATAATCATATATATATATAAATATATATATATATATACATAAATATATATATATACATATATATACATATATATATGTATTTGTTTAAGTTCAGTGATAAAACGTATAAATATAATGCATTCGATATTTAAATAATTTAAAATATGAAATTATTAAAGGAGATGGTTAAAAGGAATGACGACAGAAAAATTGTTAAAAAATTGAATTTTCCATTTTTAAGTACTAAAAATAAAAAAATTTGTTTTTTGGCTGAGAATTATCTGGTAATGCTCAATAATTTGTTTATCTTTCTAGTTTTGAAAATAGAATTTTCCTTACAACACACACAAAAAAAAAAAAATTTTATAGTATTATATATATAAAATTATATATATTTTTATATA
>CM063501.1:68996221-69001221 GCA_032207245.1 Pardosa pseudoannulata
TTTTTTATATTCGAATGAGGAATTAAACCAAAACATATCATTTCATTTCCCAAATAATTATTTTTCTGAAACAAGTTTCTTCCCTGTTTTACAAATCACTATTACTGTAGAATCGGTGGGCGGTATCAAAAATCTAGAACTAGCAGTGATACAAAATTAGGCGGTATGTTGAAAAGGAATACACCTAAATGAAATATCACACATACATAATAAATTTTAGTGTATATATGTAATACTTTTCCTATAACCATAATTATATTTTTTAAGGATTTTTGAGGGATTAAACTAAAACAAATTATTTCATTCCCAAATAATTATTTTTCTGACACAAGTTTCTTCCCTGTTTTACAAATCACTATTACTGTAGAATCGGTGGGCGGTATCAAAAATCTAGAACTAGCAGTGATACAAAATTAGGCGGTATGTTGAAAAGGAATACACCTAAATGAAATATCACACATACATAATAAATTTTAGTGTATATATGTAATACTTTTCCTATAACCATAATTATATTTTTTAAGGATTTTTGAGGGATTAAACTAAAACAAATTATTTCATTCCCAAATAATTATTTTTCTGACACAAGTTTCTTCCCTGTTTTACAGGTAACTATTACTGTGAAATCGGTGGGCGGTTTCCAAATTCAACAACTAGCAGTGATACAAAAGTACGCGGTAAGTGGAAAATGAATACACCGAAATGAAATATCACACATACATACTGATTTTTAGTGTATGTATAAAATATATTTTTCTTATAACCATAATTATATTTTTGTCTTGCAGTGAGGGATGGAACTAAAACAAACAATTTCTTCTCCCAAATAATTATTTTTCTGAAACAAGTTTCTTCCCTGTTTTACAAATCACTATTACTATTGAATCGGTAGGCAGTTTCAAAATTCTACGACTAGCAGTGATACAAAAGTAGGCGGTATGTTGAAAAGGAATACATCTAAATGAAATATCACACATACATACTAAATTTTAGTGTATATATGTAATATTTTTCTTATAGCTATAATTATATTTTTTATTTTGCAGTAAGGGATTAAACTAAAACAAATAATTTCATTTCCCAAATAATTATTTTTTGAACTCTCTCATTATAAAATTAGTGAACAAAAATAGTTGACTAAATATAAATTAAGTTTATAAAACATAAATTAAGTTGAAACAAATGATTAATTTTTAATAACTCTCCCTCTTCCAATTGATTAATTTGGAACACAAAAATTAGCTACTCAGATGAATTTTGTTTAAGTAATCCTAATTAAATGTATATAAATTAATTAACTATAACTTTATAATTGAATTATGACTTTATTTAATAAATAAAAACATAAACAATTATTTTCTTACATGCTATATTTAACTAACCTAGATAATATTAAAAGAAGCACAGATTCGCAACTGCCTAATTAATTCCAAACTATTTAATAGAAGTAATGCTCTTTTTTTCCTCGTTTTAGTTTTTCGTCCTATTTTCTTCAAAGTAAGACAGGCTAGAAATGAGTTTTCACAGAATCTTGAAACAGTTTCTAATTATGTAGTCTTAGTTTAGATCAATAAAAAAAGAAATCTTATTCAATGACGCTTAAACCTAACAGATAAAATCCGTGATTACTGTTTTAAGTATAATGCAATCGAAATTTTTCTCGAAATAAACTTTTTAATTGTTTTTTGAGAGTTTTAGGTACTTTAAAAAATATATCTTTAACGTGATAATCATAAAAGATTAAATCTTAGTATTATCTACTCAGAAAAAATAATAAACAGTCTCTATTCTGTTCCAAGCAGATTGGTTGGAGGGGAGGAAGTTTACCCATCAAAGTCAAAATGAAATCTGTAAGAGTGCTAAACGAAGACAACAAGTCTATTATTTATCCATCCCAATAAATTTTCAGTGATTAAAAAATCATTGTATTAAACTTCAACTCTAGCCTCCGCAGTTTCCATGTGTTGCTTTCAATAAATTGTAATTCATAATCTACAGCATATGTATTGTTGAATATATTATATGTAACATATTATAGGCTTTGGTGAAAAAAGCAATGTTCAAATCTAAACGAAGACAACAAGTCTATGATTTAGTTTTTCTTCCTATTTTCTTCCAAGTAAGACAGGCTAGAAATGATCTTTCACAGAATCTTGAAACAGTTTCTAATTATGTCGTCTTAGTTTAGTAAAGATCATATTCAAGAATTTTGAATAAAGATGAAAAAATTTTGATGAAAAAAACAATGTTCAAATCTAAAAGAAAAAGACAACAAGTCTATGATTTATCCATCCCAGTAAATCCAAAAACCAAAAAATCTTTTGCTCTGCAGTCTTAGTGTGTGCTTGTTAATAAATTGTTAATTCAATGATTGTATGTAAAAAAAAATTTTGTGAAAAAGCAATGTTAAAATCCAAACGAAGACAACAAGTCTATGATTTATCCACCCCAGTAAATTTTCAGCAACTAAAAATCATTGTATTAAACTTCAACTCTAGCCTTCACAGTTTCCATGTGTTGCTTGTCCATAAATTGTAATTCATAATCTACAGCATATGTATTGTTGAATATATGTAACATATTATAGGCTTTGGTGAAAAAAACAATGTTTAAATCTAAACGAAGACAACAAGTCTATGATTTATCCATCCCAGTAAATTTTCAGTAACTAAAAAATCATTGTATTAAACTTCAACTCTAGTCTCCGCAGTTTCCATATGTTGCTTGTCAATAAATTGTAATTCATAATCTACAACATATGTATTGTTGAATATATGTAACATATTATAGGCTTTGGTGAAAAAAACAATGTTTAAATCTAAACGAAGACAACAAGTCTATGATTTATCCATCCCAGTAAATTTTCAGTAACTAAAAAACCATTGTATTAAACTTCAACTCTAGCCTCCGCAGTTTCCATATGTTGCTTGTCAATAAATTGTAATTCATAATCTACAGCATGTGTATTGTTGAATATATGTAACATATTATAGGCTTTGGTGAAAAAAACAATGTTTAAATCTAAACGAAGACAACAAGTCTATGATTTATCCATCCCAGTAAATTTTCAGTAACTAAAAAATCATTGTATTAAACTTCAACTTAAGTTTCCAGTTGCTTGTCAATAAATTTAATTCATAATCTACAATATGTATTTGAATATATTATATATAACATATTATAGGCTTTGTGAAAAAACAATGTTTAAATCTAAACGAAGACAACAAGTCTATGATTTATCCACTAAATTTCAGTAACTAAAAAATCATTGTATTAAACTTCAACTCTAGTCTCCGCAGTTTCCATATGTTGCTTGTCAATAAATTGTAATTCATAATCTACAGCATGTGTATTGTTACATATGTAACATATTATAGGCTTTGGTGAAAAAAACAATGTTTAAATCTAAACGAAGACAACAAGTCTATGATTTATCCATCCAGTAAATTTTCAGTAGACTAAAAAAAAATTTGTATTAAACTTCAACTCTAATCTCCACAGTTTCCAGTTGCTTGTTAAAATTGTAATTCATAATCTACAAATTAATTTATATATGTAACATATTATAGGCTTTTCTGAAAAGAAAAACAACGTTCAAATCTAAACAACAAAAATATGAAATTTTTTAAATACAGATATTATTTATAAAACAAATCATGGAAAATATTTGTATCTTATGTAAAAAAATGTAAAATGAAAATAATGATTTATTTTTGATCTTGATTTTAGTCTGGAGAAAAAAATCATGATTAATCAAATGAAAAAATTTAAATAAAAATTTTAAGTTTCTATTATTCTTTGCAATCTACTTACTAAAATGCAGTCCATCAACAAAATATAAAAATCTACCAACTTTTTAAAACTTCTCCTGCAAGATTTTGCTTTGGTGCGTTAGATGTTTTGAAGAGACAGATATATCCATTTAAAAATGTTAGGTATAAATGTTATGTTTATCTATTTCAAATGATCCTACTGTTTCAAGCTTTCTATAAATTCAACAAATGGCTTTAGTATAAAAATATAATCTTATGGCTTGAACTAACTCGAAGACTTTTATTCTATGATCTTTCCTTTGATTTCTAGTAGCTTAGAAAAAAAAATTGCTATTGTAACTTCCATCTCCAATCTTCACAGTCTCAAAGCTTATGTTGCAAATAATTTATAATCAGACTCAAATTAATACTTGAGAATCATATGATACAGGAATGTGAGAATTATGTACCAATCCGGAAGAACAAAGCAAGTGGTAAATGAAATGGAAAGCTATGATCTCGACATTTTTGGAATTAGTGAATTCTGATGGACTGGGTTTGGAAATTATGAACAAATGAAGATGAGTTCACCTTATATTCTAGTGATAAGAGAAAAATGAAAGTTGCGTTGTCCTGATTTTTAAGTCGAAACACCAACAAGAGTCTTATGGAGTGGGATCCGGTCTCTGAAAGAAACCTCAGGGCAAGGAGCTTTTCAAGTTTTCAAGTTCAAAAGTTTCTATCATTTAAGTATACGCACCTACTAATGATGCAGATGAGGATAAATAACAAACTTTCTATAACTTTTGCAAAAAACTTTAAAAGAGAAAAAATGCATGATATGATTGTACTCATCGGAGACTTAAATGCAAAAATTAGCAAGAGAAAGGCAAATACCTAGAGATGTTTTGGTAATGAAGCAAAGGGTTAGAGAAATGAAAACGAAGAGCTATTTTCACCATTTACAAAATGAAGAACTTAGAGATAGGAGGATGTGTGTTTTATCACGAGATGGTACTACTAGAAATCATATTGACCATGTAGCTATTAATGGAAGATTTATCAAGTCAATGCTAGATGGGAGAATGCTAGAAGGAGCAGATCTTGGTTTGGACCAGTACATCCTAACCATGACATTGAAAATGAAACTCTGTAGACCAAGAAGAAAACTAGAAATAAAAAGTTGTACATATTACGGTACTGCACAATTAAAAATTAAAGAACTAAAAAAAAATTTGGTTTAGAGTT
>CM063501.1:69006221-69031221 GCA_032207245.1 Pardosa pseudoannulata
ATATATATATATATATATATATATATATATATATATATATATATATATATATATATATATATATATATATATATATATATATATATATATATATATATATATATATATATATATATATATATATATATATATATATATATATATATATATATATATATATATATATATATATATATATATATATACATATATATATACATATATATATATATATATATATACATATATATATATATATATATATATATATATATATATATATATATATATATATATATACATATATATATATATATATATATATATATATATATATATATATATATATATATATATATATATATATATATATATATATATATATATATATATATATATATATATATATATATACATATATATATATATATACATATATATATATATATATATATATATATATATATATATATATATATATATATATATATATATATATATATATATATATATATATATATATATATATATATATATATATATATATATATATATATATATATATATATATATATATATATATATATATATAAATCCGGACTATATCAAAGCGGAAATGGGGTTTAATTTTGAGTTGCATTCACTAAAATTTAAATTATATTTAAAAAAACGTAAATGGGAAGTAATTATAAAAATTTTGCAATCCACTATATAATAATATCTTAAGTTATTTGTCCGTCTCTCTTCGAATTTATGAAGCTGTTGTATCTGGAATGGATAGAGGCATCCATATTGGATTCTGGATGTGTTAGGGTTAGCAACATTCGAAATCCACCCCTTCTCCCCTCTTCTAGCATTTAATGCCATTATTTCAAGTCCTATTTTCCCCGATTAAGAGCAGGCGATTAAATTATCAATTTATCACATAATAAATAGGTAAAAATAACATTTTTTTCTAGCATTATGACGTCATTTCTTTAACGATCTCATTTAATCATTTCTTATTTTAAATTATTTAAATATCGTCTGCATTATTTTCATACGTTTTATCACTGACCTTAGATGTTACGAAAATATTTTTTTCTATTTGGTTTAAATAATAGATTAGGTACATATGTGATAGTTTTATATTTTATCATTGATTATTTTTGTTGCAATGAAAATTTTTTTTTCACAGGTATTAACAACAAATTCTATCTACCTCCAGGGTGTAGTAGAAATGAAAGTTTCATTCCTTTACTTCCATTAATTACTGTGGAAAAAATTGGCTAGAACTTAACAATAATTTCGACGTAGCTAAGAAACCTTTGAATTATCTTTCTAAATGAATTCAACGTGATTCTAAACTGCATTCACAGAATCAGGAGACTTTAGAGGAGTATGAAGATAAAAAAAGTACTGATCACGTACCAGATAATTCTCAGCCAAAAGAGTATCTGCCTTATAGGGTACTTTACAATTCTGGAAAATTAAAAAATTTTACTGATCCCGTCATATGAGGGGTATATGCTCGTTAAACCGTATCTATTTTATATAAATACTAAATATATATCTTCTGAGCTATCGCAAAATTTTAATTATTACTAAGAAATAATCATGATGCTTGGATTAAATTTATTCTGCATATAAATAATCCTATAAGCACATAATATTGCAAAATACAGTGATTAATATTGATTTGTTCTGCTTTATAAATTTATAATTCTGCTTGCCTGATTCTGTTGAGAAGACTGAAAAATAGCGAATAAAATATAAGTTTGCTATCGTAATTATTTTTTAGCATTAATTAAAACTTCACGAAATTAATTCGCGTGTATATATATTTGTGTGTGTGTTGTTCCTTTATAATACTACTTGATGTGTTTTTAATTAAAGGAAATTTATACTTTTATGCATCTGTATTTCTGTGGATTTCTATGGATGAATGATAATTTGTGGATATCTTAAATATACGCAACAAAATCTTGATTAAAACTGTATTTATTTCATAATTAATGTATCATAATTATACTTGATATTTTAATTAATAAAGCATTTATAATGATTATATATGTGTATGTTATAAAACAATGCTATGCAACGCGCAGAACTTAAGTATAACTTTGAATATGAATTTTGTTTTTAAATAACTTGTCTTTCACTCTTACACCTAGAACAATCATCAATTACAGAAGGGGATTTAAATTAAATTTATCAATTATAAGTGGTTAGTATAAATTAAAACAAATATTTATAATTAAAAATTTTAGATATGATGCCTGTAACATTAACAGGCTTCACAAATTTATCTTTTTTATCTGCAATCGATCATTTTTTTAAAATTTAAATAAAATAGTTCTATTTTTTAGAACGAAGATTTCACATATTAGCTGCAGAAATCTTCTGTTAAATGACATATTTGAAAGTAATTTATCATGAAATTTTATCATAGCGGATTTGGAGGTATTTTAATATAGGAGTTAGTAATTTTAGTTTAAAACTAAAGTATTACATTTTTACATTACACACACACACACACACACACACACACACACACACATATATATATATATATATATATATATATATATATATATATATATATATATATATATATATATATATATATATATATATATATATATATATATATATATATATATATATATATATATATATATATATATATATATATACCTAATATGGGAGAAATTCATCAAAAATGCACATCATGCACACACACCTTTTAAGTAGGGATTTCTCAGGTAAAAAGACTACGAATAATCCCTAAGCACATCTGATCATGTGATAAAAATACCCATGTCTTAACAGAACACTTTTACTATTGGTCAAAGAAGAAAGATATATAAGGAAATGTTTCAAAATTTATGAACAAATCTAGTTATTTATAAAAACTAGTGTTGTCAAGAACAGTTCATTTATAAAAGAGTATATTATATATATATATATATATATATATATATATATATATATATATATATATATATATATATATATATATATATACTTGTGTGCGTGAATGTGTGTGTATGTATATATACACAAGCATACATATATGTATCCATACAGAAGCAATTTTTAATGGAAAAGATGATAGAGTGCTGCATAATAATATGTAATAAAACACTTAATGCTCCAAACAATATTCTGTTTTTGCCCCAAGAATAAAGGGTTGAAGATATACTATTCATGGAGCCTTATATATCAAATCAAACCAATAAAAGGAATTACTCTGTCTGCAATCTCTTAAGTTTCTTCCCTGAATTCTTACTGCTTATATAAAGAAAGGGATTTCTTCCAACTAAATATGTTCCCATTCGAAGTAAACAATATTTACTATTCTTCTCGAATTCGCAGAGTTTAATGCAAAAATATAATCAGATTACTTCTAACTTTTCAAAGATTTTTCTCTTAAAATAATTATAAGGTATTTCTTTTCTTAAGGAAAAGTTCTTTTTGTTTTTAATGCGTTAGATGAATAAAATGAGTTCTAAAAAATCGAAACTTACGGGCAGTAGATTAAATGTTATCGGAAATTCGATCGGATTAATTTATCTTCCGATACACCCATTAAAGAACCGTTTATTCGGTTTTTCTGTTCTCCGTTCTATTTCTATAATTAATAGCATTAAAACGATTTATTATTAGATTATACCCGAATTCGTGATTTTTGACAAATGGTTGATTAAAATTTTCTAAGTGTCCACCGAATTCATTAAATTCGAAAAATAATTTTTTAAATACTTTTAACACTGTGATAGTAATATTTTCCGGTTAAGTTATTCTACCATTCCTTTACTATAACTCTTTCACTTGATTTAATTTTTATTTATATTATAGTATTAGTATTCTATAAAAATGCATTTGTGTACTTTTTAATTAGCTTTATATATTTTATGCTTTATAAAATTAACATAGTCCTACATGGTATTTAATAGTTTAACCACTTTTTAATGTAATTACTGTTCATTTTTAGATACAAAAATATAGCTTCATTTGCTAGGTTAAAGAAGACTAAATTGTAAAAAAAAGATTAAATTTGTGTTATATATTTACTAAATTTATAAAAAGTGTACTAGAAAGGAAAATTACGTATAGCTTTCAGGTGTCACGTAGATTAGGATTTTGGAGTACTTATGGACAAAACTGTATTAACATAAATATAATCCTTCCGGCGTTACCCAAAGAGTAAGGCTATGGAATACAGACCCAGTCACTGTTTTCGAGACCAAAGACTTTGGTGTGGGAAGCGTATGTCCTGGTCAGGTGGTCAATCTTACGTGGAACCCGCAGTGTTTATTTCTCATGTAGCTTAGTCCTCAGTTTGTTCACACATTGAAGAGGTGAAAGGCTGAGTTAAATTTCCCCAGCCCGAGTTTCGAACCTGGGATCTGTGTCATAGGAAGGGCAAAGACGTAATAATTGCAGAAGAGTGGGCCCAAAAAGTGGGACTATGGAGTATAGTCCCAGTCTCTGTTTTCGGGACCAAAGACCTTGGGGTGGGAAGCGTATGTCCTGGCCACGTGATCACACTTACGTGGAATCCCCAGTGTTTATTTCCCATGTATGCTCAGTTTGTTTACACATTGAAGAGGTGAAAGGCTGAGTTAAATTTCTCCAACCCGAGGATCGAACCTGGGATCTGTGTCATAGGAAGGGCGAAGACGTAATAATTGCAGAAGAGTGAGCCCAAAGAGTGGGGCTATGGAATACAGTCCCAGTCTCTGTTTTCGAGACATGGACTTCTAAGACTTTGGTGTGGGAAGCGTATGTCCTGGTCAGGTGGTCAATCTTACGTGAAACCCCCAGTGTTTATTTCCCATGTATGCTTAGTCCTCAGTTTGTTTACACAATGAAGAAATGAAAGGCTGAGTTAAATTTCCCCAGCCAGAGGTTCGAGCCTGGGATCTGTGTAATAGGAAGGGCGAAGACATAATAATTGCAGAAGTGTGGGGCTATGGAATATAGTCCCAGTCTCTGTTTTCGAGACCAAAGACCTTGGTGTGGGAAACATATGTCCTGGTCACGTGGTCAATCTTACGAGGAATCCCCAGTGTTTATTTCCGAAGCATGATTGGTGCTCAGTTTGTTTATACACTGAAAGGATGAAAGGCTGAGTCAATCTTCCGCATCCCGTGGATCGATACTAGGATATGTGTCATAGAGATTGCGAAGACATAATAATTGCAAAAGATTTCATTCGATTTTCCAAAAAAAAGAATAGCCTATATTGAAAGATAATATTAAATAATCAGTAAACAAAAATCCTCGTCTAGATTCATAGATCACTTTTTGAGCACTCCCACCAATCTTGTAATAAATTTGTCTACCCAAATACAAACAAGAAATTTTTATATGTATTCAAACAAACATTCTTCATGTATATATGCATAACTACCTTTCAAAAAATAAAATACAACTATAAATATTATATTTTTTAAAGAATAATGGTATAAGTAGAATTATATAAATATTATATTTTTTAAAGAATAATGGTATAAGTAGAATTATATAAATTATTTTAAATAACTACAGAACACATACTTTTTCAATTACTCCTATAGTGTAGAACATACTTTTTAAACATTGACTTTAGACATTTGCCACAGATTAGCAGATGTTATAAAATAATTTGTTTTTGATACATATAGTGCTATTAGTAAGGGAAAAATGATTTACCGCAAATGTGTTTAAAATAGTAGCCTGCAACAATTTTAAATGCTTTTAAGACTAATTTATTTTCTGATAAATTATGACTTCAATAGCATTAAAGATTATAGAATTAATTACTTATTTTTAGTTAGAAAAAAGTAAGATGTATTAAATTAACATCAGTGTATTTTACCGTCTGCGTTTTATTCAGACTGTAGGCTAAGTACTTTGGAATTTTCTGCAGCTTAAAAATTCGTCTACTTAAAAATATTTATGAAACATCAGTTAATAAAAATAGCACGTTAAAAATAATTTAATTAGTATTATAAATTATTTATATAATACGCTGCCTTAATTAGCTTATGTACATAAAAAGTCCATAATTCGAATTATGTTTATGAAATGGCAGGATAATAAATTTAAATTTCATATAAATCTTTAGAACTAAACCCTAAGTCCCTAAAGCGATTGTGGTATGTCTCAATTATGTGTTAATGCTATTTGCTTCTAATGTTGCATAAATACCTTAGAATTAGAATAATTATTAAAGATGTAAATAATCATGTTAAAAACATCTGGTTATGATAAAGATTTGGGTATTAACTAAAGATAAATATTTATTTAAAGATCAAAGTTTTAAAAACAAATAAAAGCATTTTATAATTTTAATATGTCTGCATTCAGATATTATTTTATTTTGTCAGTGTTATGCACTTTCAACAGCATATTTAAATTGGTTATCAAACTGGATTGACTTTACTGGTTGAGGTATTAATAACTCATGACAATTGAGGAGACTTTGACTTATTGTGTAAATGAGGGAGTCTATTCCTACATATGGATTCTGAACGACAGCAGAAGCTATATTCATTATCTGGCAGAGTGATGGAGGCATGGTGACAGAACAACAGTTAATATTGTTAGGCTATTAAACAGTTTGAGTGCTCATCACACTGTATATTTTCAGTGGGTTCCGTCACACGTAGGAGTAGATCGAAAAGAAACTGCGGATGTACTGGCTAAAGAGGACAGCCTTCTGGATTTTATTGGCGATGACTGTCTCTCTTTCTCGGAATTTGCCTTAAGGGTGAAAAGAAATGTCAACTTCTCCTTCACACGATTGTTATGCTTCTGACTGCCCTGTCATGGCCTTGTATGAGGCAGAAAATAGATCCGAGCAGACAACTATTGCTAGGTTACTTTCCGGTCATGTGTCGGGCCTAAAAATTTATCCCCTTGTACAAAATGCTGTACAAGGGAGACTACACATGCATATATTTTGATGTACATTGGATGTGATAAGAGAAAATTGTGATCCAATCCAGCCTCAGTTTTTAGGTTTCTTTAAACTAATGGACTTTGTTTGATGCTGCTGTCAACCAAGTGGGATAAGTCACACACACAGGTTTTAACAAGTTTGATATTTTAGGTGGAAGCATCATCGTCATCATTTTATGAATCCATTCAATTTGGGCTGTTGCTTCTATTTTTACATTTCACGACATCTAATTATCCCTGGTAATAGAGGTAATTGAAATGTCAAAGGACATTCATATTCAGGTCGAGATTCCAACCAGCTTACTATGGTATAGAAGATTGACTTTCATGCTACATATGACGTGTTGTGCTTTGTTGTTGTCTCTCATGCCACTTGGACAAACCAAGAACGATTGAGGGCTCTACTCGTTTTAAGGCAAAGGGATGCGCCTTTTGTTTATAACCACAAGGGTGAAAGTATGACTTATGCTCAAGTGGATCCTCGTAATTTTGAAGCAGGGACCAAGCAGAAGACCCTTAGACTTGGCTTGCCACCCCCAGAGGTATTAATTGAGATCTTGGAGGACATTGTGACCACGAACATATTTTACCTCACCAGTCATCTTTAATGAACAAGGCGGATCTTAGTTCAGAATCCGCAACCTTTCAGTTACGAGATCGTTGCTTTAACCTACTGAACTACCTCGGCTCGTGCAGTGCCTTACTATAAGTGATGAAATTGACCAGTTGATTGACAATGCTACACATTATCTGTCATCAACAGCTTAATTTCCCTATTTGAGGTCAATAGCGAGATCCGTTGTTGAGCATTTGATATGAATGAGCAGAACAATCTACTCTACCAAAATTAAAGGACAAGTCAATCATACAGAACAGTGATCGGTAATGTACTACTCCAGGCCAAAATTTAGCCCTTCGTCTTTTTTCAATCTGATCTGCCAGAGTAAATAAATTAGGAATTTTAATCAGTCTAAAAAATGCTTTTATTTTTTACAAGTATCAGCGATAATGTATAAAATCAATATATTTGAAATATATCATTTCTTAGTAAAAATGTTTCTTTAGTTTATCTTTCGGGAAGAAATAAGATTAAAAAATATAATTCTTTCGTTTGCAGCTGACCTTCCAGGCCTGATGTGCTTAAGTTCTAGCCCTTTTCTTAAAAAGGTTTACAGGCTTTTGATACAGTTTAGAAGTAGACGTCAATCCGCTTACAAACGGCTCTACGAATTATGAAAAACCAGTGTCACGAACATCACTTTATTGAAGAAAAACATTTGTTTTGTATGCGAAATAAAGGATCCAATCATGTGAAAGATCTAATCTGCAACTTCGTAAAATATCTTACTCTGTTGTTCACGGGAAATGGCTAAATGCTCAATTCTTTTTATTGTTTTGCTTACAAAAAAAGAGCTAAGTATCAATGAACAATATAGAGGGGAATAACTTCTCGCACAAACCTTATTTGGAAAAAAAATAAAGGAAATTTATGTACCAATGTACGATATAAACAGGCTTGAACTTGAAAGACAAAAGTAAGGACTCACACAGACTGGACAAAATTCGATAAAAAATTGTTATTTGCATTAGTTCCTCTAGAGAAGGGTGTTTTTTGAATATATAAAAGATGCTCATCGAAAAAGGTGCCTAGGAAATTCGTTGAATTAGTTCATCTCATTGATTTCATCTGCGGCCTCACTCCAACCACTCGATTCAGCTTAAATACCCCTCCTGCTAAACGGAAAAAGTGGCAAAAGATCCCATTGAAGGAACGGACTAGCTTTTTATAGCTCGCTATAGTAACCTCATCATAAATCACTTTTCTGGCCATGACTAATCAATATTGCCTCTGTCTGGAATTTCTGTGCTTAAGTCACTCTCACTAAACACTTCTTCTCCTTTATGGCACTTCGAGAGATATCTGTCCAAATAAAGAAAAAACAGATCATTGGCCATTCCGTTCTTCTTGAAATGAATATCTGATTTCTGAAAATTTCAGAGTGATCATCAATAAACACACTAATTTCGGATTCCTGGTGCTATTGAGACTTTTAAATTTACAACTGTTTGTTGAGCCTTTTTAAAATGTAATATTGTTGAATTCTAAAATGTGTTCGTTAAGTAAAACTTTTATTTTTACAGTGAGTAAAAAAAAGACAATAAAAAAAACTAAGAATTATTTGCATACCTTCCAGATTAAATAATGTTAGAAATTTGAGTGATAATATGTCTGCCTTAAAAAAGTAATAAATTTATTATTATTCTTAATTTTAAAACAAATATTCCATTCTTCTGGGTAAATGTATAGAAAAATACATGATAAAGGTATAGGTGGCTGTTACACAATTATGCATGCAAATATTTATTGAGATCATTTGATACGTTTCGAAGTGTAGTAAGTTGGAGTAAAGTATCATGTGCTTCAAAATGTTATTGAATTTCTAGAAACCAATAAATCATTGAGTATCTAATTTCAGAATAAATTTTTAAATATGCGTATTTATAAAGTGTTAATTAATCGAAGGAAAATTTACAGCAGATTGGAGGTTGTTTATGGGACGAACGTTTAAGGAAAGAAAGAAAGTCAGCATTTGTTGTGAAAAATTGAAAGATTTATCCCATTCAACCCAATAAACCAAATTTCCGTTGACACAACGGATGTATTAGGTCAGGTAGCATCCACTCACTAGTTTATATTTAACCAGCTTTAACAAAAATTCTCATCAGATTGGAGGTTGTTTATGGGAGGAACGTTTAAATGCGAAAGAAAGTCAACATTTGTTGTGAAAAATTGAAAGATTTATCCCACTCAACCCAATAAACCAAATTTTTGTTGACACAACGGATGTATTAAGTCAGGTTAGCATCCACCCACTAGTCCATATTTAACCAGCTTTAACTAAAATTCACAGCAGATTGGAAGTTGTTTATGGGACGAATGTTTAAAAGAGAATTATAGTCAACATTTATTGTGAAAAATTGAAAGATTTATCCCATTCAACACAATAAACCAAATTGTGGTTGACACAACGCATGTATCAGGTCAGGTAGCATCCACCCACTAGTCCAGATTTAACCAGCTTGGAATTATATTTATTCTGACTTTAAAAGAAAATTTTGGACAGAAAATGTTTTTATAGCTTTGGATTATTTAAAATGCACCTTTCGGAAATACTCAAGCAACATGGAAAACAGAAATACCATGAATGTTATGCAGAAACTAGTTTCAATTGGGGAAAATTGGAAAACAGTTATGGAAATTATGTCTAAAAATGCAGGTATAGCATAGCTAGATGTAGCGCATGACCATAGCTAGATGTAGCTAGATGAACATAGCATAATGTCACTATAGCTAGTAATGCATATATAATGTTTTGGATAAATGTATTATTTATAACGAATTATGCTATGTTACTTTATTATGAGAGCTTCTTTGTAATTTCAAAAAGAATTCTGAAGTTTCGAGATTAATATAAATTGTAATTTTGTGTATAATTTTCTGTTATTTTAAGTTCTTAACTGTTTGGCTTATATACGTAATGAAAATAGTAAGTTAAGCTTACAACAATTAAGTGTTCCTATTTTTCTAGCAATGTTGTCTGAAACAATATTACAACAACCTTTTGAATGCAATTACATGAATAGAATGCAAACTTTGGATATGAAAATCCTCAGAACAAAAGTTCCTTTGTAACTCTGATCTATGAATGTTTCGGTAAAAAATGCAGATAAAATATGATTTAAAAACAAGTTTAATATCCAATTACTCTGTTTTCTCATTCTATTAGCAACAATGTTTGTCTAGACGCAGCATCATCAAACAACTTGAACAGTTTATAATTTTATAATTACACTTTCTTGCCGTTTGTATGTTTATTATTGATTTAAATTTGAGAACTATGCTATTTGCTATGAATCTTTATGAAAGTTCAAATTACTACTTAGAAATCTGTTAACAATATACATAAAAGTTTTATATGCTATTAAAATAACATCGTAATGAATTCAAAAACAAATATTTAGGTTTATAAGTATTGATAAGTTAAAACTAATGATATCATCAGAACTCCTCGCGAACTAATAAACTTGCTATACTTGGGTTTATATCCTCATCCATATCTCATCTATCTATCTATCTCTACATATTATAAATAATTGACATTTGATATTCTATATTATGTATGTATATTTATGTATGATTATATATTATATGTATATAAAATATGGAATCTCCGATAGAAGATTCTATTCTGTTAAATTTGTAAGTGTTTTTCTTACCGATATGTAAAATAAGTCTACCGGAGAATAAAATTCTTCTACTGTATAATACTTCAACTTATTCTTTGAAGCAATTCTAATCTGTATATTGGATGTGCTTTGTTTCAACTTGGAAACAGTTTATATATATATATATATATATATATATATATATATATATATATATATATATATATATATATATATATATATATATATATATATATATATATATATATATATATATATATATACATATATATATATATATATATATATATATATTATATATATATATATATATATATAATATAATATATATATATATATAATACATATATATATATGTACATATATATATATATATATATATATATATATATATATATATATATATATATATATATACATACATATATATATATATATATATATATATATATATATATATATATATATATATATATATATATATATATATATATATATATATATATATATATATAAATATAAATGCGTGTATGTATAGGTACATATTATAGGTATTCCACGATTTGCTCTAAAAATTTTAACCTTTTTGTAATTATTGTTTTTTATATCTGTACAGGATTATAAAAATATATTATTTTCATAAGCAAAGCCAGTATTTTAAAATTTATTTTGTCTTTCTATCTAAATATATAAAAATATTAACTGATTTGTAATAACCTGTATTAAGTAACAATCTGAATTTTTAGTAAAAAGTTTCGATGAAAATCTTATTTGTCACTAACATTTGGTAAAAAAAAATTGTGAATGGCGGTATTAATTGTAAAAAAATAATTGTGTATCTAAATACAAAAAAAATATTAATTCATTTGGAATAGCCTGTATTAAGTAAAAATCTGAATTTTCAGTAAAAAAGGCTCAATGAAAAACTTAATTGTCAGTAAACAATTATGAATGTTGATATTAATTGTAAGGAAGTAATTGTGTACTATTATCTGAATTGTTCTTAACATTATCTGGTTTCTGTACAGCATGTTTTTTTAATACTTTCTTTAAATTGTCTGTAACCTAAACCTTTGCATTCTTTATTTGAAATAGTTTGACTTTTGTATAACAATTGTTTTGAAAAAAATCTGAATTGTCAAAAACAGTTGTTTGAGAAAATATGAATTATCAATAATTATTATTTAAAATAGGTTTAATTGTCCATAACAATTCTTTTAAATATATTAAACTGGTATTAATGACTGTCTAATGACTAAACATCCAATAACAAGTTCTCCGATACAGCAAATATGGAATTCTAAGTTCTTTGAACTGTCTAAACAAGAAACCCTTAAAAATTTTACTTTTACAAACATGAAATGCTAGTAGTGCTTAAGTAGACATAAGGTTTTGTTTGGGAGGTTCAATGATTAATTTGAACTAATATCGCAGCAAAGTTTCAAAATCTTTGAAATACAGACTAACTCTTTAGAACTTTAATGATCACATCGAAATACTTACGTAGATATTCATCGAACAATTTAGAATTTGAAGAGTGCATATTTTGAGGGACACTAAATCAAATGAAAATTTTAATGAGACAACTGAATACGCACGTCTTAAGAATGAATCTATAAAAGATGAGTTTTAAGAGTAAAATATGAAATGTTCCAGTTTGTTTACTTTAGAAATATTTATTACAAATGTTGATGTAGTCAATTTTCATCATTTATGTGTTTATCCGGGATCTATATTGAATACAGATCTCGGATTCTAATAAACTTCTTTTTTAAACTGATTTAGTATTAAGTAAAATTATACTATATGGAATAAATAATATACTAAGTTGGAAGTAAATAACATGCACAGGAATAATTGGATTTTACACTTTAATTTAAATAAAAAAATATGTAAATATCAGAATTTTAAATCAATAGTGGAAATTGAAACCTAACCTGTTTTAGTCGTCCTGTCTAATAATTTTTAATGCTATTAATGTTATATGTGTGATGAGGCGATTTAGATTAATTATATAATTCATTCATTCATACAAGAAGTAAAATGCTCGGTATCTAAATCTGACCTCATCACATTTTTGTAAAAGACAGAGGACCATAAAATTATATTCTACGGATATTGTTGTCTTGTACGGTGGTCTCGGGCGGGGTTCTGATCCCAGTCCCAGATTAGAATCCCGTCTCCGTACTTGAAATTAAATAAGAATGTACCTTTGTGGAGATTTTATGAGTCCCTTAGGGACAGTGCCAAATTAGAAGGGATAAGGTTTTCCACGTTGGCGGTCTCAAGGCGGGGTTTAAGCAGACCAATTAAATTCTTGGTCTTTTATTCAATTGTTTTCTTTTATTCAATTGGATGATAAGAAGGAAGAGGGGATAAGGATGATATTAATAAAATAAGAAGGATCGAAAAAAGAGAAGGTGAAGGTGTTCGATAGTCCAGACGAAGAGAGGAGTCCGACAGAAGAGGTTTGGAAGTCGAGACGAGGAGAGAGTCCTACAGAAGGTGTTCGATAGTCCAGACGAAGAGAGGAGTCCGACCGAACGAGTTCGAGAGTCCAGCCAAGTCCGACAGGAAGTGTTCCTGCATCAAATAGCACGGCAGCACCCCAAACACTCAGGAGGAAGCCCCTGACCAGACCGACGAAAGATCCATAGATACCCATCAACCAGCAGTGTTCCGGGCACACCATTTTAACTCCAAAAGGTACCCCCTTTTACATACATTTTGAAATTGAGATTAGGTCCTCTCTCTTATATTTACATAATTACTTAATTATTAAAAAAATATTGTCAGAACTAATTTAGAAGATGTTGATAAAGTATATTTTATGAAAATTAGCATCAGTTTTGTATGTACATAGATGTATATATATATATATATTATAATAAATTTACCTTTTTTATATTAAGCTAGTTTCGGGTGCTTTTAATTTAGCTTTGAGTTTATTTTTATATCTTATGTCTGTAGTTTCTCAGAACCTGTGGTTAAATTTAGTATTAAATTACTTTTAAACAACGCAGTCAAAATAAAATACCACTATACATTTAATAACAGGTTACTACTCAAATAAAAACGAGGACTACACGACAATATGCATGCACATTTTTTACGATTTTTAGATAAGATATTTATTGCTAATGTTTTAACATGTTAATAATTGATTGCAGAAAATCATTAATTATATTTCGTTTTCAATATTTTGAACATTTAAAAATACTGAAGTGTAAAACGCGATACTAAAATATAAACGTAGCATTTATAAGGATTTGAAACCAATTTCTGATTAACCTCTTGACTGTAGAATATATCTGAGAAATATTTGCAAAAAAGGAAATTTTTTTTCTTTAATTTTGTTTGTTGTTTTCATCAAACTGTTAGAAATAGATTATTTTTAAAAAATTACACGATGTAACTATTATTTTTTAATTATTTCACATGTATGAAAATTATTAATGGATTACAGTAATTTTTACTCAAATTACAGCAAAATTAAACAAATGATATAATTTTCTGGATAAATATAATAAATTAATACAACGACATTATTATCTATATCAACTATCATGAATTAGCCGGCAGACAAATTTTTATTTATTTATTAAACATCCAGGCTGGTTACACCAGGAAATCTTATTCTTATTTATTATATACAAACAGTTTTACATACTACATAAAACATGTAATGAGGCAATTACCACAGTGGAATAGAAAAAAAAGTAATTTTCCATAAATAACAAGTAAATTAATTATACTGTAATTCATTTTTAAATTTAAAATCTTATTTTTAGCTGCGCAGTTCTGGCTCATTATTACTTCATATTTTCAATAAATATATACATTTCATTTTCTGGTGGGATTGTCATATTCATTTCCAATTTGCTTGACATTTACACACTCTTTATATTTGAAGTATTAGAAGCATTTGCATATTTTCTTCTTCAGTAAGTCTGTATGTTTTAAGTTTCGTCTGCAAATCTATATTCACTCTTTATTTTCGTCATTAAATAGAATTTCATAGGCTTGTTTGAGGTCTATTTTAATTATTCCAATGTAAAAATCATTTGAAAATCCCCATAAAAACAATTCGAGTCGAAAACTTACAGACAAAGGTCTCAGGTGTTTGTACCTTAAAAATTTCAAATAAGGTAATAAATAAGAAATACTCTTATACCATTTTAACATCTATATTTGTTTGTAAAAAGCTTTGAAAATGGTAGAAATTTGTTTCTTTCATTGTTCAGTTTGGAGAATTAAATGTATATATTCTTATCTGTTCGATATTTGTTTGATTATTCCCATTTGTATTTCAGTACATACAATGATTAGGTTTATACGAAGATCATCGTCTCATGGGTTTTAAACTGCTACAAACAGTGTAAACGCTTTCTGATTTTGACTTTTTACAATCCACAATTCTACCTTTAACCCATTATCTACTGATGGTACTTATAAGTACCAATCACCTTAACCATTTACGTACTGACGGTACTTTTAAGTCCCACTTTCATTAATTAGTTCTAACAAACTAAATTTCACACCGGGGAGATTTTTTACTTGTATATTTAACTTGTATATAATTATCAATGTGACAGCTAAAAAACAATATAAAGACATTTTCAGTATTTCATAATGAAGTAGATAAAGGGTTAAAGTAAAATATAATGTAATACATTTACAGAAATGTTTCGGTAATATCATTTATTTGTTTCAGTAACCAAAGTTCTGTTTTCAAACAAACATGCACATGATAAACAATATTTATATATATATTTTTTGAACTTTAGAAACTCTCGAGACTCCTTAATAAACATCTAATATGAAAAAGTAAAGAGTTAATTTGTTTTACTTATGTAAAAAATAATAATATTACGTTGGCCTAGTGTTTGAGAAAGAAATTAAAACTCATTAAGAAAAACATGAAAAATAGGTCTTGATTAAATTATTTAATAAGTTTAGATAAATGCCTAAGGCATACAAATAGTTGAATCAACTTATCATTTGTAGATCGAAGACTGCTCTCAAGTCGGCGTCGATCCGAAGAAAAAATGGCGTAAATTTCTTTGCCAAGGGTTCTCCGACAAAACGTGGATACCAGCCTCTCACCTCTCATTCTTCTCGTAACAACCTTGTCCGCTCCAAAAAATTTCCGATTCACCGCGGAGACAAAAAAAGAGTCCACTCAAGAACGGCAGGGGGAGAGGGTCAAAATTCCCCAAACGAACGGACACTTCTATTGGCTGGGAGGATTCCGAAGTCTCTCTGCATTCAAACCGGTCCTGCCCCGGCATGTCACCTTCGAAGACACACGGGGACTTGAACTGAATGTAACTTATTGTTACAACTGATTGTAAGAGTTTTAGACAAACATACGGAAACAACACCTCAAATTATGAAAACTAAATAATGGTATCCATATAATACAGGAGAAAAAATGGTATTGTATGGAAATGTTAAGAAACAAAATTCGAAAAAACTATCAAATTCTAAAACACGTTTTTATTTTACAGTTAAGACAATTCTACCGGAATAAAATTAAAATCAAAGCAAACGTACAGAAAAGAAAAAAAGTTTTGAGTCAAATGTAACTTATCAGCTCCACATACAAAACAACTAAACTGCTCCCAGAAGTGCTCGATTTCTTGCTCCAAAAACCATTAACAGAATGAGCTGCCCAGTTTTAGTCAACGGGATATTGGAAGTAAGCACTTTTATCTCGACTGCTTTAAGAACTATTTCGTTTTTTAAAGACTTTTATTTAGAATTAAAAAATGAAATTTGTTTTTATTGGAAGGAAAAGAATCTCTTTCACTTCGTTGGAGAATGATTTGATTTGTAAAAAAGGAAATTCTCTTCAAACAGCTAAATCTGATCCAAAAAGATAGTTGTTTTTGTTAGACACCGTCGGTTTCCAGAAATATCTGTTAGTAGAGAGATATATAAGAATTTCAATGGATAAAATATCTGTCGAATAAATAGTTCGTGTTTTGCGCTTGCAAAAGTTGTAAAATTTACTATTATCTGTTAAGGCACTGAAATTTTATGTTGAGGTTTTTAAATGCTTAAAGATTTCAAAATAAGAAAGTATTCAAATATTAAAAACAGCGCATAAACATGTCATTATTAATTTCTAATTGTATACGATTGGAACTGCATATGATACTATCTGCATACTATTAAGTTTTCTAGTTTAATTTTTCCTAACATCCGACCTCCAACTGAGCAAGAATTTTGCTTAATGTTTCTAGTACACAAATGAAAATAACTTCATTAAACAGGGTTAGAAATAAATAAGTTCCCCACTTTAGAGGACTCTAGAATACTCTCTATTGGTCCAAATGCAATATAACTGGAACTACAAATAATTCAAATGATGCGCTTGACATTTATTACATAAAAAATAGTATAAAAATCCACCTACAGGTGGCGATATTATACTTTAGAGTAATTTAATAAGCTTTATAAATGGTAAATAATATTGAAAAGGAGCATTAAAAGTGTTCAGTATGTCTTCCGTCGTGTTAAACAATATACTGCAATCTCAGAACCATATTTTCTACTGATAGTCAGTCTAATTTAGTCAAACTAAAAATTAAACAGACTTGTTAAACAGTCTTAATTTGTAAAAAAGGGAATTGTAAAAGTTATCGTTGCAGAGTATCAGCAATGTGTTTTAAATGTAAATGAACATAAACAAATTTTTAAAAATAAAACTAACGTTTAATTTACTTAAAACATACAAAGAAAAGGTTTAAGGCAAATAAACATGGTATAGAATCCTTTAAACTGGTAACTTAAACTGTTAAACAATATTACTACTAGTAAAAGAAAAAAAACATTAAAAACGATTACAAAAAGGAATACATTTGACCTTACTAAAACTTAGGCTAACCCAGAACCAGGCACGAGCAGAACCTCATAAAGCGAAGTTGTTTTGCACCCCTCATTACGCAGATCGACCTCTCAAGCAACAAACAAGTTAAAATGAACCGCTTAAGTAAGAACTTGTATTATTAAATTCGTTGGGATAAATTTCCCTTACCCAATTAGAAGCTGACTATTTTATGGAGTTGAGAAGTCGGCCTGGCCAAAGGTTAGATTAAGACACGTACTTTTGACTAGTATTTTGTGTATGAGTGAACAAACCAAGGTGTTTCATTTGACAACATCTACAACTGATCGGAATGAGGCTGCAGGGAATATCAAGAACATGGTGTCAAATGCTGTCCTTCAGGTTTGGCACAGAGCCTGGCATTTGATGGTAGATCTTGTCCTTCTGGAACTTTCACAACCAAAAGTCGCAAGGGGTGATATCTAGCGAACGATCATCTTGCGTAAGGAACGTGCAGACATTTGACCTCATCTTATCCCCTTCATGAGACGGAATTGTTAAGAACTACTGGTTCTGGTAAAACTGTTTTACCAGTAGCGCTTTTTCTTGCAAAGGAGGCCTGATGTTCAGACAAGAAACTAATGCCTGACTTAACGTAATGAAACTAAATAAATATCACTAGTTACTCATCGCCACCTATAGGCGGATTTCTGTTCTAAAATTTTTATGTAATAAACGTAAAGAGCATTATTTGAATTATCTGCAGTTCCAGTTGTATATCATTTGCACCAATAGAACGTGTTTTAGAGTCCACAGAAGTGGGAGATTATTTCGCTTTAACGAACATTAATTTTCTAATTATTTTATATGATTTTCTTATCGCTGTACTGAGGTCTGGGTGGTAGAGTAAAATGTTATGTTTTCTCTCTAGGATTCCATTACGAAAAACATTTTTTTCTGATCACAAATTCGTGCAGCTTCGGTCCCTGAGAGCAGTGTTTATCGTCTACTGCCGGTCAAGCCCTTTCAAGTTGCTTATCTTAATATCTTATAACTTATTATCCCCTTGTGTCATTAAGTCAAAATCACCTATTACTAAGATTCAAAATTAGCATGAAATGAAACACTGAGGATATCTGGTTTTATATCACATAATATATTTAAAGTATTCAAAGTTTAGGTTGTCAAAGACTTTAACCAGTAATTAGTTTCTTAGTACTCTCAGTTACTTAAATGAATTAAGGATCCATAAGTTGTATATTTCAGATTTTGTTATAAACTTTCATACAGTGTTACGTTTCCTCCGATGGACAAACTGGCAAATAAGTGGGACTTGAATTTCGGCTTGCAGATGCGAAGACAACCAATGGTATGGTTGCCTTCGAATGGTAAATGCTTGAAATCCACTTTACACAGTCTTTATCAGCTGTAGTGTAGAAAAATAGTTTCCTTAAGATATTAAAATTCAAGCTAAGTTAGATTTTACGTGTGTAACTAGATTCTTAATTTACATTTTTTTTTATTTAGAGAGATTATTTTATTTAGAAAGTTATGATTGATACGATACCCAATATATTTATTTAGAAATTCAATCTAAACATTTTAAAGCATTATCTCAGAATATTAATAAACAAATAAATGCTTAAAATTTTTCTTCGTTTCAATTCTTTCCTTAATTTCCGTAAAAATGAATGTTTTACTTTCTGAACGGCTTTATTACTGCCCCTGTAAAATCCTCATTTTAACGTAACTCGGCTAAATTAACCCTCTAAGAACTCCACACGTACAATTCCATCAAATCGATGATGTCTTCAAAACGTACAATTTTCGACCTCCAAAAACGCTCCGGAAATGGATGTAGTGTACATTTCTGCCAGCGCCTTCCCCCATGGAGTTCTGCAGTAGGGGTGTCAGGTCAATTGTTTAGGAACTGCACCCCTCTTTGACTAACATTTATTGAGGGATGAACCTCTACCCCCTTAGGGACAAAGACGCTGATAGCTTTTCATAGCTTTGTAAATATCTATTTCGAAGTATTTCGTTTGCGGTAACTGATGTATCTCTAATTACACCACTTAAATATATTGACGACTTCTGTAAAAAATATAAATAAGTCTCTCAAAGAATATTTTTATTTGTACTTTTAGAATCCATTATTTCTTATCGGATGATCTTCGAGACTTGGCGAGCTTTATGTGTATTAAAAATTAACAATCTATAATATCTATTTATACATCTATTTATAACCGGAAGTAAAGGGACAATAACGAGGGTGGGTTTCCCGTACTAGTCGACTAAGGGTGAATGAAAAATTCATAGAACGATTTGGCCACTGACAGTAAACTTTTAGCTTATTTTTTGGAGACTTTTTTCCTCGATGTCTTCCACTTGGAGGGTTAAGATTGTAAACTAGAAAAAAAATGAGGATTCTGAGAAAGGTCAGAAACTTTTTCCTTTTATAGTTATTAAAATACGTGTGTCGGGGATAAAAAAACACATTAAAAATAGGGTTGAAGTTCATCTTTTGTTGAAATGGCCTAACTTTTAATGGGATTTTAAGTGCATAACTAGTTTCGACACTTTTTAATCTTATTCATAGTGTATCTTATGCAAAATCTCACCACGATCAATAATTAGCATTTACTTGGTTAGTAATTTACTGAAAAGAAATAATGAAATTATAATTTAAGCAGGAAAGTTCGTGACCAATAATTAAGTTAATTTTCTGAAATATTAAATTTTCTGAATCTCATAAATTTTTCATTCTTATAATTAGCTTGAACCTAAAATAGCACAAACATTGCACTTATTATCTTATGTTTAAAAAAATATCTATATCCATTTTGAAAAATATAAATAAAAAATCTTTGAAAAGTGCTTAGAAATCTGATTTTTTCAAAACCTCTTCTAGACAATAGATGCATATTTATAATCATTAGCTTACTTTATGATGTGAAATGCTAATTAAAAGTAGGAAAAACTAATAACTTGGAGGGTAATTGAAGGCATCAACGTTTTTTTCTCTGGCATACATAATGTATTTTTAGTTATCATTTCAGTAATTTATTATGTTAGCTACTGGTTGGAAATTATGATCTTTTGAAAAAACGAGGACGTGGCATTGAAATCTAATTTGTTTCTTTCCGTACGTGTCATATATGATAATTGATTCTTCAAGTTTCAAATTTACGAAAGAGAATAATTAGATCCGCCCATCAAACTCGGCACAATCAGCGAGACCTCTGAAAATAACTTCATTATGAAAGCAGTGAGTTACTGTGGGATAATTACTGCATCGTTTCAAGACGGATTATGTGTCTAAAATAAGGTTGCATTTTACAGCCATATTTTCTTGGTATTATTTGTTTTCTTTAAATTTGAGTATTTGAGTGCATATATGAAATTCATGCTTACATTTAAATGTTCATAAAATAATTATTTTCGTTTTTTTAAGTTTGTCTTTTAGCAATTAAAAACTAAGTATGTACATTTTTGAAATAAATTGCTCCTCATTATGGTTTGTTTTCTTATAAATTATGGTTTTCTCTCATGTTGCAATTTCATATAAGATTTAATAAAATGATGTTGAATATTAAGCGAATGCAAATAAAATTTTCAGTATAATGATCTTAAATATCTTCTAAGATATACTATATATATCAAGTTAGTTACTAGCCTAAAGTTATATTGGAAAATTTAGTATATAGTAAATTCTGTTAGGATATAGTTTTCAGTAAGGCAGTTATTTAAGGTTGAATAGTTGCAGCTGGGATAGACAAGATAAATTAATTCAGTACATTTATCTAAGTTATAACATGAGTCTTGCTCTAAATATGAGTGTTGTTACATCTATTTTTAAAAGTATATGCATAAATATCTTTTTACATTTAGTATAAAATGTATTTCTATTAATAAAAATATACAACAGAATAATATTAAAAAATATGTTCTTTTATATTAATGAAATATAAACTAATTAAAAATGAAAAAACAGGGAGACAATAATGACTTTAAAAAGTTAGTCATTAAACATGTAGAATCAGTGATAAAATTTAGACTAGGAATCAGGCTGCCTCTCTATAAAAATATGATCATAACAAGGATTCTGAACTGTAACATATGGACTTTATGTAATATTGGAATAAATGAAAAAAACTCGCCTATTTGTCGGCTTAAAACATTTGTCGAGTCCAACTTATAACACAATTTGATTTGTATTGGAGGGCCAAAAACTTATGCCTCGATCACACTCTATTCAATCTTTTTGCTTTCAGTCTTTTAAACCTTCATTTTTGTATTTTAATGCTGTTTTAAAATAATTTTAAGGTTTTTTTACTATTGTATATATTGTATATTGTAGTATAAAACAAATTGGTTTAAACTTTTTATATTTCTATTTGTGGGGTGCGAAACCAAACTTGTATGAATTAAGTACAAGTTGGCCTTATGTAACAACGCCATAAAAAGAACATAATTATAAAAATCTGGCCATTTTATCAAAATGGCTCACACAAGATTCAGCGTGTACTCAAACTATCCAAACTATCAGACAGAAAATGGTTTTAAATAAAAAAAAACAGATATTTCAGTGAATTTTAGTATTATTAAACGCTGAGTTACCCGTTTTTATATACCACTTTAAGAGTTTTAACACAACAGTTGCATTGTTCAGATTTTTCTACCTTATCTAAGAAAACGTTGAATATAAGTTATTCGCACACATAAATGAGCGTTACAGATTTTGACCAATTTTCCCAACAAAATATCAATAATAGCTCGAATTATTAAAGTTATTAAAGTTATGACAAAGACAACTGAATATGCTATATACTCAAGTATAGAGAATCATGAAAGAATTGTTTTTTTTTTCGAATTTGTTTCCTTCCTGTGTTGATCTTAGGTTATTGAATACTAAAGCTGAAAAGAAAATTGTCAAAAGGCTAGTGGAAAAATAACTGGTCCCCAGTTTACACTAGTGTTGTCAGATAGATAAAGAGAGAAAGAGTCAGATCTTTTTCTCAATATTAGAACATAATTAGACTTTCAAATCTTTAAACTCTTTCGTCTACTAGAATCAGTTAACACCAAAGATGTTTGTGTGAAACTGTTATAAGACCAAAAATGATTTTTAGCTCTTGATAGTTTTACTCTTTTAAGGTTAGATGTATTGTTATAATACCTGACGTTTTCATTATTCGAATTTATATAATTTTTCTTAGCAACATATATGTCAACTGCCAAGAGCATAGTGTAAACCTGAACGTAAATTACGCCAGGTAATCCTGAGAGTGTTTAAAAATTGTTTTACACAAGACATCTACATAGTACTTTTAAACATTTTAATTGTTTTAATGAATATTTTTACCGCACTTTTTAATAAAAGATAAATAAAATAATTATTAATTGGTAGAGTGTCTCTGCACTTTAAAAATTTATTGATATTAAACCTGTTCTCTTACATAATTTTATCTTCAGTGCAGAACAAAGTAAATGTAGAAAATTAATTACAATCGATGGATAATGGATAAAATGGCCAAAAACTTACCATGTAACGAAGAGCATAATATCGTGCTCCACATGGACCTGGTAGTTTTACTTAACATTTAAAACATTTAAAATTTAACAACATTTTGTCTTTTATAAAGTATAATGATAGTCACGTAAATACTTCTCAAATACAATTTCACTCTGTAACCAATCAACGGAAAAATCTCCAAAATTTATGTCAAATTAAAATGAGTTATCAGTAATTGTGTAAGAAAAATCATAGAATCTTAGGCCCTAAAGATTGAATATGCGAGTGAAGCTTTTCAACTTGCTTTTTGATTTTGAATAGTGGTGGTTTGATTGTTAAAAGTCATCTAATATCATTATTAACTCTCTATTCTAGTGTAATTTATCCTAATGGATGACTAATAATGCATAACTCATGATACAAGCTTTAGCAGGATATGTTAGGTTTGAGTTGAGCTAAGGACACTGTACTGAATTACTCGCAATACCTCGATTTTCATCTAATTACACATTAGTGAAATGTCACTTGCAAAGGTATCAGAGAGCTGTGTTTACATCAATGGACCTAGCATTAAACCTATTTGTAACTTCATTTCTTATAAATACTGCTTATAAACTAACTGCTTACTGTCTTAACGACTACCATTTCAACAAGATTAGGAGAAACATTAATAGTAAAATATGGTAGTGTTTCCATAGTACTTTTTTCTTATTAAAGTAATGTAGTTCTGTTTTTTCGTAACTAAAAAAATATTGCAACAGACAATAACCAAAAAGTTTAAGATCCAGATTTTAACTACGAGTTAACTTTTAAAATATTTTAAATTTAACATACTTTGTTTTTGATAAAGTGTAATGATAGACACGTAAGCACTTCTCAAAGACATTTTCATTCTGTAACCAATCAACGGAAAAATTTCCAAAATTTATGGCAAATTAAAATAAATAATCAGTAATTGTGTAAGAAATATTGTCAAGTGGATAGAAGTACAGGTGGAACACAATCAAGAGTCAAGCTTAAGAAATAACACTGTTTATTAAAGGCCAAGCTACCTAGTTCGTACTCAAACAACAACTGCCTCTCTCAGTTTTTACAGAGGCTCTTATTTGGTAACAGAACCTTCTAGAATTATTTTAATGTAACAGAAAATTAGCATAATTTAGAAGTCTTCTTGACTACTTAACAAATCGAACATAAAATTAAGGAAACAAATCTGTCCTGACTCAGGATCGAACTTGAGACCTTCCGGCTCGTAGCCCACGACTCTAACCATTGTGCCCTGGAGCTCGGTAGTTTGGATGGAAATGTGGCAATATCATAGAATCTTAGGTCCTAAAGATTTGAACATGCAAGTGAAGCTTTTAAACTAGTCTTTTGACTTTGACTGGCAGTATTTTAATGGTTAAAAATCTAATATCATTATTTATATTCTATTTTACTCTAGTTTATCTCAATGGATATGACTAATAATGAATAATTTATGATACAAGCTTAAG
>CM063501.1:69038721-69041221 GCA_032207245.1 Pardosa pseudoannulata
GTTAACGCTTTGTGTGATTTGAAATATAATTTGATTACATTCTAATGGTATATCTTGGAACAACCATTACCACTAATAATGACTTGAACGTAGAGATAAACAACAGGATCGCCATGTCAAATAAATGATATCATGGCCTTAAAAACCAATTAATCCTCTAAGCGGTTCGCACGTACAATTCCGCCAAACCGATGATGTCTTCAAACGGTTGTCACGTACAATTTTCGACCTCCAAAAACGTTCCAAAAATGGATGCAATGTATATTTCTGCCAGTGTTTGAGGTAGGAGGGTTAGGTCGATTGTTAGAAACTGCATCCCTCTTTGGACTGACATTTATTGTGGGATGCACCCCTACTCCCTGAGGCACAAAGATGCTGATAGATTTTCATGTCTTTGCAAATCTCTATTTCGAAGTATTTCGTTTGCGGTAACAGATATATCTCTAATTGCACCATTTAAATATCTTAAATAACTTTCGTAAAACAATATAAATAATTCTCTTAAAGAATATTTTTATTTGTACTTTTAGAATCCATTATTTCTTATGGAATGATCTTCGAGACTTGACGAGCTTTATGTATATTAAAAATTAACAATCTATACTATCTATTTATATATCTATTTATAAGGGAAGTAAAGGGACAATATCGAGGGTTGGTTTCCCGTATTCCGTTCTAGTCGACAAAGAGGGAAGTAAAAAATCATAGAACGCTTTGGCCATTGATGCAATAAACCTTTAGCGTAATTTTTGGAGACTTTTTAATCAGTGTGTTCCGCTCGGAGGGTTAAAATCTCGATTTATAAGTTTAAAAACGAAAATTAACATCTATAAAACTCTATTTCGACCTTTTCTGCTCCATGGAAGTAAATGCTGGACAATAACCGAATTGCATGAAAATGAATTGTTGACTTTTGAACGAAAAATATTAAGAAAACTTTTTTTTGCAGTCCAAGAGAATAATTTTTGGAGATCTTTATTCGATTTTGAAATTTAAAAAAAATATAAGCAACCTCATGTTGTTAAAGGCATAAAAATCAATAGACTGCGATGGCTTGGACACCTATTTCGACTCGATGACATAAACCCAGTAAAATAGCCCACTTCCACTAATTCCATGGGGCAGAGGAAGCGAGGAATACCACCAATTAAGTAGCTTGACAGTAGAGAGGGACTTAACTCAAAAAGGGAAACTGTAGGTGTCTTGTAGCAGATAGGAACGGATGGAAAAAACTGCTTGGGACAGCCTTGGCTGTAGTACTTTAGAAGAAGAAAATTCTAATGGCTTAAATTCCATTGTTGGAAGCGATATTTCAAGCCATTTGGGCCGAAACTTGCAAATTTAATCATTAAATACCAGTCTAATTTCCCCTCGCGGTGTAAGATGTAACAGAATCACATTAGATAAAAGAACCAATTAAATAAAGAATGACAGAGGAATATTAAATTATGATATTCAGACAGAAATTTAACGTGATATTTCTTGCTTACTTAAGAACTCATACTGTATAACCAATCATACTCATAACCAATGTGGTAATAATTAACAACTTTAACTATTTTTACGAATTAATTTTCCTTTTCCCAGTAGTCTTATATACATTAATATTTGAATTACATGAACTATTGTTAACAGTTTAATTTAAAAACTGTGTCCAGACACAATTGATTTGCTGCAACGGGATATGATTTCAATCCAATCTCGAAGTTAGATCGCAAAGGGTTTCTAACACAGTTGAAGGTATTGCAGGGGTTCTACAATTTCATCAGCCTAAGGTTGTATTTTGTGGAAATCTTTGTATTTTAGATAACTCTTAGGCTATAGAATTATCGAGTTAGATACCAGTAGATGCAGTTTTGGGGAAGTATTTTATCACTTATTGTCAGAGCTAATCCAAACCTAGTAGAGTTCTCAAAACTGTGTGGTAGAAAGCCATAATGCAATTCTTGAACTTCAGACGTAATTCAACTTGCATGTAAACTCACCGTTCATCAGTACCAATTTAATATTCTATAATTCTTTTCATATCAAAAAAAGGTATTAAAATTCACTGTTATGAGTCTGAGTATCACAATTCCCATTTCTTTCCTCACGTCTGTTAAGATTGGCTACTGTTTTTCTGTTGAGTATATAGTACTTCAAATTTTATATTACTTTGGCTGAAAATATTATATTTGAAAAATTCCATCCACATCAAGGACACTCAGCTTGTTAAACACAACAGAAATCTAAATGATGAAAAATAAAATCTGATTAAATTAATTACCGGTTTATTAAATAGTTATTCTAACCAATTTTAATGGGTATTTACTGTTCAGGACCTTCAGTAAATGATTCAACAGGAATTTTCAGTGAGCATAATAACGATCGAGAAAATAAACAATTAAATAGGAAAGAGGAAAGATGATGGTGGATTTACGAGATCATAACACAAAAGCTACTGATGAAAGATTTTAGGGATAGAAAAAACACGGTATTTTTGCTGCCGGGGACATCTGTT
>CM063501.1:69043721-69081221 GCA_032207245.1 Pardosa pseudoannulata
GTAGACTTAACAATGTAAAAGATAAAAGCAGGATTTTCTATTTCTGGGAAATATTTATTTTAGATGTATGGAAATTGCCTCTGTGACTGATTTTAATATTTTTAATATTTGCAAATATGTAAGTTTATGTATTAAATGTTTATGCAGGGTTAAAGTGTTTAAGAGGTTAACGCTTTGTGTGATTTGAAAATATAATTTGATTACATTCTAATGGTATATCTTGGAACAACCATTCACCACTAATAAGGACTTGGAACGTAGGAGATAAACAACAGGATCGCCATGTCAAATAAAATGATATCATGGCCTTAAAAACCAATTATTAAACCTCTAAGCGGTTCGCACGTACAATTCCGCCAAACCGATGATGTCTTCAAAACGGTTGTCACGTACAATTTTCGACCTCCAAAAACGTTCCGAAAGTGGATGCAATGTACATTTCTGCCAGTGTTTGAGGTAGGAGGGTTAGGTCGATTGTTAGAAACTGCATCCCTCTTTGGACTGACATTTATTGTGGGATGCACCCCTACTCCCTGAGGCACAAAGATGCTGATAGATTTTCATGTCTTTGCAAATCTCTATTTCGAATGTATTTCGTTTGCGGTAACAGATATATCTCTAATTGCACCATTTAAATATCTTAAATAACTTTCGTTTTTAAAACAATATAAATAATTCTCTTAAAGAATATATTTTATTTGTGCTTTTAGAATCCAATATTTCTTATGGAATGATCTTCGAGACTTGACGAGCTTTATGTATATTAAAAATTTAACAATCTATACTATCTATTTATATATCTATATTTATAAGGGAAGTAAAGGGACAATATCGAGGGTTGGTTTCCCGTATTCCGTTCTAGTCGACAAAGAGGGAAGTAAAAAATCATAGAACGCTTTGGCCATTGATGCAATAAACCTTTAGCGTAATTTTTGGAGACTTTTTAATCAGTGTGTATTATCCGCTCGGACGGTTAAAATCTCGATTTATAAGTTTAAAAAAAAAAAACGAAAATTAACATCTATAAAACTCTATTTCGACCTTTTCTGCTCCATGGAAGTAAATGCTGGACAATAACCGAATTGCATGAAAATGAATTGTTGACTTTTGAACGAAAAATATTAAGAAAACTTTTTTTTGCAGTCCAAGAGAATAATTTTTGGAGATCTTTATTCGATTTTGAAATTTAAAAAAAATATAAGCAACCTCATGTTGTTAAAATCATAAAAATCAATAGACTGCGATGGCTTGGACACCCTATTTCGACTCGATGACATAAACCCAGTAAAAATAGCCCACTTCCACTAATTCCATGGGGTGAGGCAGAGGAAGCGAGGAATACCACCAATTAAGTAGCTTGACAGTAGAGAGGGACTTAACTACTGTCAAAAAAGGGAAACAGGAGGAGTCCTTGCAGCTGATAGGAACGGTTTGGAAAAAACTGCTTGGGACAGCCTTGGCCTGTAACAAAAAAAGTGTCTGTAGTGGGGGGGGGACTTTAGCAGGCTGTAGGGCTTTAGAAGAAGAAACATTCTAATGGTTTAAATTCCATTGTTGTAAAAAACGATTATTTGAAGAGCCATTTGGGCCGAAACTTACAAATGTAATCATTAAATACCAGTCTTATTTCCCTCTTGGTGTAAGAATTAACAGAATCACATTAGATAAAAGAAGAACCAATTATAAAGAATGAGAGAGGAATTTTAAATTATGATATTCAGTCAAGAATTTAACGTGATATTTCTTGCTTACTTAAGAACGTATACTGTATAACTAATCAAACTCATAACCAATGGGGTAATAATTAACAACTTTAACTATTTTTACGAATTTTTTTATTCTAACTCTTTCTCAGTAGCCTTATCCACATTTACTATTTGAATTACACGAACTTACTGTTTAAACATAGCAATATTCAAGTGAAGTTGAAGAATTATCAACAGTTTAATTTAAAAAACTGTGTCCAGACACAATCGATTTGCTGCAACGGGATATGATTTCAATCCAATCTCGAAGTTAGATCGCAAAGGGTTTCTAACACAGTTGAAGGATATTGCAGGGGTTCTGCAATATTCATCAGCCTAAGGTTGTATTTTGTGGAAATCTTTGTATTTTAGATAACCGTTTTTTCGGCTATAGAACTTATCGAGTTAGAATACCAGTAGAGATGCAGGATCAGTTTTCAAAACTGTGAGTATCCAAACCTAGTAGAGTTCTCAAAACTGTGTGGTAGAAAGCCATAATGCAATTCTTGAACTTCAGACGTAATTCAACTTGCATGTAAACTCACCGTTCATCAGTACCAATTTAATATTCTATAATTCTTTTCATATCAAAAAAAGGTATTAAAATTCACTGTTATGAGTCTGAGTATCACAATTCCCATTTCTTTCCTCACGTCTGTTAAGATTGGCTACTGTTTTTCTGTTGAGAAGTTAGTAGATAGGTATATTAATATCAACCAGAACAATGTACTAGCCAACCACAGTGTCACCGCATTAGAGTTTTGCAGAAAATTCGTATAAAGTCTTACAACATGAGGAAATTTTTAATACTAGGTTTAAGGGGCATGCCATTTTAAAGCATTTTATAAGGAAAATTACAAAAACGTTTTGCATTTTTATTTTATTTCTTGTACTGATTTTTATCCATTGAACGAGGTCAATATAAATTCAAGTGTATTTTGTTTAAAAGTTTAAAAGTGTTGAAATATTACAATTTTCTATGTGTTATACCTATTTCTACGGTTATGTGTCAATTTGAAGTGATCGTAATGTAGACAAGATTTTTACTAAATTAGCTCTACTCATGCGAATATTACAACAATAATAACCAGCAATGTACTGAAAATACTTCGATCCGTTATTCGGTATTGTCATCTCAAATGAAACAAGCAATAAGCAACAGTAGAAAGAACGAAACGCAGAATGTAAATTGAAGTCAGATTGGAAGATATTTTGAAGGTTTTAGTGGCTTGGTTCGAGTTTTGAAAAATAAAATACTAGAATATTTTTTGAATTAGTAATATCATTGTGAACCTCAATATTATCTCATATTTTCCTTTTTACTTATAGTGTTCAATTACATTGCTTGCTGAGTGTTGTCATACTTATTCGTTCATGCGCAAATTGAAGCTTGTTTGTATAGACATGTATATAAGAAACGATCGTAAACCTATTGTTAAATTTGTGTTGAACTTCCCAGCTAAAAAGACAGTCAAAGATGAACTTTAGAAGAAAAATTAAGCAGGCGGTTAACCATATTAGTAATAATATTTTTTCACAAAGGCTAACATATATGAGAAGTTTGGAGGCAGAGTGAACCAAACGAATTTTTTTTAAATTTCATATGTATGTAAACCATTTTTTTTTAAATTTCATATGTATGTACATACTTCAGAAAATATCCTAATTATCAAATTTTTTAAAAATAAATTTAAATTACCGGAATTATTATTTAGACATTATAACACACAATTTCTGTAAAATATCCCGAATGGAGTTCAATCACTTGGATTGGAAAATTGCCGCACACAAACATACATATATATATATATATATATATATATATATATATATATATATTCATATTTATTACTATATAATAACTCCCTATTCTGCATCATGTTTGGTGGGTATAAATAATTACAAAGTAATAAGGGTAGATTATTTTTCCTAGATGGAAATCGTAACTAATCTCAATATTAGAACCCTGTTAGTAAAGAAATAATGCATTGCTATGCATTAGTGTCACATCCTACCCCATTATATCTTGAAATAAAAACAAGTACCTGTTTAATGTGGGCTCGGCTTCTTTTACACAACATATACTAAATATGAAATATATCTTATTAATAGCTCTCTGATTACTGCAATCAACTACCATAATGCTATTAGTATTTAATAACTTATTTAGGCTAACTATCTAATTATATGTGATTCTTTGTGGGTGATTTGTTTTAACTAATACCGTGATTAGTTCAGGTTGAACACTGTAAAAAGTAACACTGTAAAAAAGCCTAAATGTGTTGGGTATGTTGTGTAAATTTTAGGCTCCTTAATCGAGTATAAACTTATAGAAGAAAATTAACATTCCAAGTTTCATGGATGTTGTAAAGACTTATTATATAACTTATTGGACTTCACAGTTTTAGAAAGTCTTAGTCGATCTTTAAATTTAAATGTGTCTGCCTGATTTACGAATAAACAATGAATTGAAGGAGATGCATACATTACCATTCATTAAGCCTAAAATGGAAAACCGTTTTGAGATGCGGGGGAAACTTTATTGCTTATATTTTAATATATAAGCTTGCGTGTTGATGGAACTGCCCTTTGTAAAGCAGAAGTGAATTTGCATCTTTTTGTTTCTCCTCACTTTTAAAATCCTTCAAAATGGTTGAATTTTTCATTAAAGTTTTTATCCAATTATAAGTATCATAAGTTATGAGATAAGTATCATAAGTTCGATAACTTTTATGAGTGTGTTTCAGATATTATTTCGAAGGAAATTTTTATCAACGTTATTTATTGAAATATAAAGTGTTTTAAGCTTTAAAATAATTAAATCTTTTACTTTATAAAGTTTTAAATTACAAGCAAACCATACTTATTTTGGAGAAAACATTTTCGTAAAATTTCTATTTGAACTAACAGGTTTTTTGTTAATATTTTATGACAAAATTGTTCATATAAGCCGATAAATATATACTTTGAATACAAATAACACTGTTCTTAAGTCACACTGTCCTTAGAACACATAGTATCCTCAAATGATATTTTTTTCCTATATTTTTTAATATGTTTTAGATATTTGTAAAGAAATAAAGCATTTATATACCGTGGAATTAGAGGGACCTACGTTACAATTTTCAAATTTTGCAGGAAAGTAAAATAGAATTTATTTATAATTTGTAAATGTTTTATTATAAGCTGGCATGTTAGAATTAATTTTTGTAGTAATTGTAGTACAAAATCAACAGTTTAACTAAGTTGTTGAATTTAGTAGAGTTTTAGTCATATATCTGTATCAGACATAAGAATAGCTTATTACTTTGTATGAAACTAAACTATATGTAAACTGGTGCAATGACATGATGGGAAATAATTTATGGTCCACCTGTGAATTTTTTTACAAATTCAACATCAGATATTTATATTACTTTTTGTTGAATGTTAACACTGTTATGGAATGAAAATAAGTTTAAAAAATAACGTGATAGTAAAATATTAAATATAATTATTAAATATTAAACTAATTATAAATATTACTAATTATTAACTATCAAGAATATATAATAAACATACAAAAATTACTAATTATTTAATATTAAATTTAAATATGAAGAGCCCTATTGAGATTGTCTATGATCCGTGGCTCATAAGTTCACTACTGCTTTTCTGTGTAACTAATATATTTATGAATCACGGTAGCTCAGACAGCAAAGGCAATGCTCTCTTAAATAGAGGGTTGCGGGTTCGGGATTAGAGCTGACCAATGATCCGCTGTGATCATTAATGGTAACTGGGGTACATAAATTATGTTTGTTGTAATGTACATACAACCTATACACCAGTGTTCGTTACAAGGGGGAAACACAGAATGAATATAATACTTTATATTGAGTTTCAGACATTTATTCTATACATTTATTTACAAATAGATCCTTGGTTATCATAATCATCCATTATTTATATCTTCTATTTACACTATAATTATCACACATCTCTTTATAAGGAATTATTATTATTAACAGAGGCCTACGTTAAATGACTGTAAATATTATTTTATAAATTACCTCCATTAAAGTCACAGGGGAGCAGGCAGGGGCTTTCCTCACGGGCGTACGGGACGAGTTGGTGATGGTGAGCGGTGCGGTGTCGGTCCGGGGGCACGGGACGAGCTGGTGCTAGTGGATCCTTGTCCCACTTCTTCAACTCCACTCCTTAACTTCATTTCCAAACTCCTCACCTCGGTCCCAACGCCCCTTTTTTCTTCTTATCCAATCCCTTGTCTTCGGGAAATTTTCCCACATCAAATGCCCTTCGGGAGTGCAGGTGGGCTCATTAAAGTAGCCCCTTTTTGTTCAAGCTGACATTACTTTTTAGCATATAGCCTCTGGCTCTCCTGCTTGGTTCATTCAAATGACATTGACAACAAAATATATTTGTTCTTCATAGTAAACGTGTTTTGAAAAAACGAAAGACGCACCTCATTGCCTTAATTAATATAGCCTCTGGCTCTCCTGCTTGGTTCATTCAAATGACATTGACAACAAAATATATTTGTTCTTTATAGTAAACGTGTTTTGAAAAAACGAAAGACGCACCTCATTGCCTTAATTAATATAGCCTCTGGCTCTCCTGCTTGGTTCATTCAAATGACATTGACAACAAAATATATTTGTTCTTCATAGTAAACGTGTTTTGAAAAAACGAAAGACGCACCCCATTGCCTTAATTAATATAGCCTCTGGCTCTCCTGCTTGGCTCATTCAAATGACATTGGCAACAAAATATATTTGTTCTTCATAGTAAACGTGTTTTGAAAAAACGAAAGACGCACCCCATTGCCTTAATTAATATAGCCTCTGGCTCTCCTGCTTGGCTCATTCAAATGACATTGACAACAAAATATATTTGTTCTTCATAGTAAACGTGTTTTGAAAAACGAAAGATGCACCTCATTGCCTTAATTAATATAGCCTCTGGCTCTCCTGCTTGGTTCATTCAAATGACATTGACAACAAAATATATTTGTTCTTCATAGTAAACGTGTTTTGAAAAAACGAAAGACGCACCCCATTGCCTTAATTAATATAGCCTCTGGCTCTCCTGCTTGGCTCATTCAAATGACATTGGCAACAAAATATATTTGTTCTTCATAGTAAACGTGTTTTGAAAAAACGAAAGACGCACCCCATTGCCTTAATTAATATAGCCTCTGGCTCTCCTGCTTGGCTCATTCAAATGACATTGGCAACAAAATATATTTGTTCTTCATAGTAAACGTGTTTTGAAAAAACGAAAGACGCACCCCATTGCCTTAATTAATATAGCCTCTGGCTCTCCTGCTTGGTTCATTCAAATGACATTGACAACAAAATATATTTGTTCTTCATAGTAAACGTGTTTTGAAAAAACGAAAGACGCACCTCATTGCCTTAAATTAATATAGCCTCTGGCTCCTGCTTCGTTCATTCAAATGACATTGACAACAAAATATATTTGTTCTTTATAGTAAACGTGTTTTGAAAAAACGAAAGATGCACCCCATTGCCTTAATTAATATAGCCTCTGGCTCTCCTGCTTGGCTCATTCAAATGACATTGGCAACAAAATATATTTGTTCTTTATAGTAAACGTGTTTTGAAAAAACGAAAGACGCACCCCATTGCCTTAATTAATATAGCCTCTGGCTCTCCTGCTTGGCTCATTCAAATGACATTGGCAACAAAATATATTTGTTCTTTATAGTAAACGTGTTTTGAAAAAACGAAAGACGCACCTCATTGCCTTAATTAATATAGCCTCTGGCTCTCCTGCTTGGTTCATTCAAATGACATTGACAACAAAATATATTTGTTCTTCATAGTAAACGTGTTTTGAAAAACGAAAGACGCACCTCATTGCCTTAATTAATATAGCCTCTGGCTCTCCTGCTTGGTTCATTCAAATGACATTGACAACAAAATATATTTGTTCTTCATAGTAAACGTGTTTTGAAAAAACGAAAGACGCACCCCATTGCCTTAATTAATATAGCCTCTGGCTCTCCTGCTTGGCTCATTCAAATGACATTGGCAACAAAATATATTTGTTCTTTATAGTAAACGTGTTTTGAAAAAACGAAAGACGCACCTCATTGCCTTAATTAATATAGCCTCTGGCTCTCCTGCTTGGTTCATTCAAATGACATTGGCAACAAAATATATTTGTTCTTTATAGTAAACGTGTTTTGAAAAAACGAAAGACGCACCCCATTGCCTTAATTAATATAGCCTCTGGCTCTCCTGCTTGGCTCATTCAAATGACATTGGCAACAAAATATATTTGTTCTTTATAGTAAACGTGTTTTGAAAAAACGAAAGACGCACCCCATTGCCTTAATTAATATGGCCTCTGGTTCTCCTGCTTGGCTCATTCAAATGACATTGGCAACAAAATATATTCGTTCTTCATAGTAAACGTGTTTTTAAAGAATTGTATTCTAAAAGTTTTACTTTAAAAATAATACTGAAATAGGTTCTTATATACATGATATCTTATTTTAAATTTTAAACAAATTATGTTAATATATCTTCTGATATGGGGACACCTTTTTTTAGCTTATTAAAATAAGAGCATTACGTAGTTGTAGCATTTAAACGGCATTTAATCTCCGAAATAATAAAAAAACGTTATTAGCTTGTGTAATTTTAATATTTTTCAATAATATTTATTATATGATCATACATAAAAAATTAAGTTTTTAAGCATTTAGTATTCGCCCACACGACATTATGGACTAAAAGACTAGCCTTCTTTGAGAATTGTACCGAAGTCCACGGTTTATAAGTATAGTTATGTATGAGTGGAAAAGAAAACACAAAAATAGGAGAATGCAATTGCTGATACTTAATTAAAGTATTTAAAGAGTTTGTTTAAAGGTTATTTTATTGAAACAAACAGTGTATTTATATTTTAAGAAACGTATAATTTTATATAAATTGAGAAACATTGAAAATAAGAGTATTACGTAGTTGTAGCATTTAAAAGGCATTTAATCTCCGAAATAATAAAAAGACGTTATTAGCTTGTGTAATTTTAATATTTTTAATTAGTATATATTAACAGATCATACATAAAAAATTAAGTTTTTAAGCATTTAGTATTCACCCACACGACATTATAGACTAAAAGACTAGCCTTCTTTGAGAATTGAACCGAAGTCTACGGTTTATAACTATATAATTATGTATGAGTGGAAAAGAAAACACAAAAATAGGAGAATGCAATTGCTGATACTTAATTAAAGTTTAAAAAAAGTTTGTTTAAAGGTTATTTTATTGAAACAAACAGTGTATTTATATTTTAAGAAGCATATATTTTTATATAAACTGAGAAACATTGAAAATAAGAGTATTACGTAGTTGTAGCATTTAAAAGGCATTTAATCTCCGAAATAACAAAAAAGACGTTATTAGCTTGTGTAATTTTAATATTTTTCATTAGTATATATTATAAGATCATACATAAAAAATTAAGTTTTTAAGCATTTAGTATTCGCCCACACGACATTATGGACTAAAAGACTAGCCTTCTATGAGAATTGAATCGAAGTCCACGGTTTATAAGTATAGTTATGTATGAGTGGAAAAGAAAACACAAAAATAGGAGAATGCAATTGCTGATACTTAATTAAAGCTTTAAAAAGTTTGTTTAAAGGTTATTTTAATGAACCAAACAGTGTAATTATATTTAAAGAAACGTATAATTTTATATAAACTGAGAAACATTGAAAATAAGAGTATTACGCAGTTGTAGCATTTATTCTCCGAAATAATAAAAAGACGTTATTAGCTTGCGTTATTTTAATATTTAAGTTTTGTTTCTAGTGTCTGCTTATTACAAACCAACACATAATAGAGTTTTAAAAAGGACTATGACCAAGGACTATACAACAATATTTTTGTTGTTATATGGATACCCAAAACATAATAATTTTTATTCAATTTCTTCGGATCTCTTACAGGTTTTCGAGAAAACGTCTTTAGAAAATATATATATGATATCTATATAATTTTCCACATCGTTTTAGAATAATTCCTCATTTATCTATTTATTTTTAAGATATACTATTTCATAGAATTAATTTTCAACCAGTTCATTTTATTTGTTTTATAGTACGGGCTAAAAGAAAACTTTATATGGCCGTACAAAATTTAATTGTTATTTCATATCTTAGGGGTTATAAACTAGCATTTTAAAGGCGTTCTGAAAAATCGTAGCAGTCATTCGGAAAGTTTGTAAAACCTCTTCTTGAAGAATTTATGTAAGTACATAATAGTATATAAAATTTAAATTTAATAAGTTTTTTTGCAAAAATTTTACTACGTAGAAATATGAGGAATGTATATACAATAAGACAAAATTATAAAAAAATTGAGTGCGATGAAGCGCTATCACGCTTCTCTTGTGTTGTGCCACAATTGCGTAGAAGCACAATAGCACTGCTGTATGTTACTATATTTTTCATTTAATATTACTTGATTTTCGTTGTTTTTTTCCTGGTGGAAAACTTCGTTTGATAGAGGATATAAAAATTAAATAAGGTGTAACTATTGTTTTCTCTTACCATTGTTCTCTACTTTGACGTAGGATATCTACCTTTTTGATGGAAATATAATAATGTTTCTATATATAACTAAATAATGTGTTAAAACTAAAATGTAGTATTAATAGATAGATAATGTAAATTACTTATGTAATATTAAATGAATTATTGGAAATTCCATAATTTCATTATGGAACTATACATTCCATTTGTGATTAATATTACCTATGTTCAAATTAAATTCTATATTTGTTGGTATTGGAATAATATGGAAACAAGTAGTGGCCGAGTATGTAGAGCGCTGTTCTTTGTAACCGGAGCTTATGGATCCTATTATAGATATGGATATTTGAACCCAATTACAATCAACTTTAAGCAGTATGTTAAAATCTCATTAGCCCTTGTGTAGCAAAACTGTAAACTGTTGCTCTCAACAGTAAACGGAATTAATGGGTTTGAGTCACGCTGTTACCATATATATTTGTAGTTATTAGAACTCTAATTTTAGCAGTTAGCTTCAGCTTACTGTTTTCACTGATGAAAACTTAACTTTTATTGAAGAACTGCTAAAAATGACATGTTTAAAAGTCGAAGGCAGATGAGGAAATGATGATCGAAACATGTGCTGGAACAGGGATGGACCCTAGAGCGAGTTTCAAAGAGGAAAATCTTTCCTTGAGAAACGGAAACTTGATAATAAATAATTTTTAAAAAAAGTGGCTTAGATCAGGGGAAAAACTAAACCATCCCCTATATAATAATAGCCTAAGTTATCTGCACGCCTGTCCTCGATTTTGTGAAGCGGTTGGACTTGGAGTGGATAGAGGCATCTATAGTTAGCAAAATTCAAATAGAGTAATGTTTATCTTCTCCTAAACTATAGATCCGATTCTAAAATAAATTGGTATAAATATCCTTCATATCACAGCGAAAAATACTGCCTTCTTTAAAACGTTCGAAATCCACCCCTTTCCCTCTTTTCGAGCTTTTAATGCCATTATTCCAACTCCTATTTTCCCCGGTTAACAGCAGGCGATTAAATATATCAATTTATCACACAGCAGATAGGTAAAAATAACATTTTTCTAGCTTTATGACGTCATTCCTTTAACCATCTCATTGAATCATTTCTTATTTTAAATTGTTTAAATTATGCTTTATTTTCATACTTTTTTATCATTGAACTTAGATATGACATAAATAATTTTCTTTTATATTTGGTTTAAATAATAGATTAGGTACATATGTGATAATTTTAAATTGAATCATCGATTATTTTTTGTTGCAAGATAATTCTCAGGCAAAAAACAAACCATTTTTTTACCTGCCTCATAAGGTAATTTACAATTTTGGAATTTAAAAAATTTTACTGATCCCGTCATATGACGGGCTGTATGCTAGTTTGACAATGACAGCTGGAAAATGCTGTGAGTCGGCAGAAAATTTGCATCTATTACAGAGAAAGCTTTGGAAAATGGATTGGAAGAATTTTACGTCGAGGACACTCCTTTGTAGATATTATAAAGTAAAACAACGTGAATTCAATTATTAAATTAAAAAAATCATTTTACACCTGATGTTAAATTTATTCATGAATTAAAGATAGCGCGGGCAGACCAAAAACTAGCCAAATTGTTGCAGAAACTAAATCTTTACTACTGGAAATGTTAAGACTTTTAGTCACTAGTTATTAAGGAACCTCAATTGGATTACCATGTAGAGTTTAAAAGTGCAAAATATCTTTATATAATCATTTCATGTGTTAAAGAAGTATAACTTCTATTAGTTGATTTTTTAAATTGGTACTGGAAAGTGAAGTAAAACAATATTTTATAGGATTGGTATTTATAATAAAATAATGTACTTAAATTCTTTAATAATCTATTCTTAAAAGAACCTCTTTCTTTTACCCTGAAAGTATTCACCTATTGTTTTTCTCTGCATTGTCATCAAACCTTTTGTTAAGAAAGCCTTTAAAGATTTCATGAATATTTGCTGTAGAGGAATTTCCTTCATATTCTTTAAAAATAGACTTTAGTTTATTATTTAGTTCTGGAATACGAAGTATAATTGGAAGTCGTTTAGTTCATTCAGAAAACGTTCGAATAAATTCAGATATCAGCTTTTAGAAGGCTGTGAAACGTGCTAAACGGCGGTAAATTACTCGAATTTGGGTATCACCTCGGAAAATGTGCTTACAGTAATTATTGTCAAAAACATTATCTGAATGACTGTTCAAATCACTAGTACTCTCGTATTACACGAGAATAGTCCTAGAATTACTAGAGAGTGTAGTTATGAATGTTATATGCTAAATATACAAATTACGGCATTACTTAATTTGACAGCTGATATAATACGCTCTGGATATTAATTTCCAGGTCGTATTATAACTATTTACTTTCTGTTATGCAAGTATGTGATGGGAATTTCACAAAACATGTCAAATTTCCAGATCGTTGATGGTTTAATTCTTATCAGTTTCACTGTGCAATTATAGATCGATATTTAAATTTCACAGTAATGTTGAATTCATTTCAATAATTCTTTAAAGATTATTTATTTTTATATAAAGCTACAATATAAAGTTGAGTGTAATATTTTCAAGATTAAAGATATATTTTCTATTTTCAACGTAGTAACATTATATATAACGCAACAGAAGACATATTATGCTAAGAGGATTCTATAAAAACTATTTTATCTTTAGCACACCAATAGAAGCTAGCAGGAGTGAGCTGAGTTAGTTTGATTATACCAAGCTGACGACGTACTGTCACTGGACCAGCTGAACAAAGACCATATGGAACACAGAGGTAGTTTAAGACAGTCGTGCCTTATACCCGCCAGCCCACGTCATATCATCCGTTATCAAGTTTCAGTTACGTGATCGCTGCCTTTACCGACTGAGTTACTGCGACTCTCAGAAGTAAATTATACCAAATTTGCCTTTTGGTGTTACTTTTGAACGGTTATTGAATACTGTCACTGGCTTTATTTCTATTAGCTGATTATAATTCAAATACTTCTATATGGATATCAGCAGATGTAGTTTATTCTTAGACATTTCATGGGTTTTTTCGTGTACTTTCTTAGCTATTACACCATTACGAACTTAAATATTTCTTTCAAGTCTCCGACGAAATGAGGAACTGCATTCCGTTATCAGAGTTTGTGCTCTCTTAGGACATACTGAAAGCATTGCCGTTCGTAGTCCTTCTCATACAGCATTAGGAAGTAAGGTGCGATTATTCTCTAACATTCGTGCCGCTAAATGTTGACCGCTAAATGTTGGTGTTACTTTTGAACGGTTATTGAATACTATCACTGACTTTATTTCTGTTAGCTGATTATATTTCAAATCATTCTATATGGGTATCAGCAAATGTAGTTTATAGTTAGACATTTCATGGGTTTTTTCGTGTACTTTCTTAGCTTTTACACCATTAAGAACTTAAAAATTTCTTTCAAGTCTCCGACGAAATGAGGAACTGCATTCCGTTATCAGAGTTTGTGCTCTCTTAGGACATACTGAAAGCATTGCCGTTCGTAGTCGTTCACATACCGCATTAAGAAGTGAGGTGTGGTTATTCTCTAACACACGTGCCGATAAATGTTGATATTGGCTTTCTAAACCACACTGTTTTCTATCTATTGTTGAGAAATTTTTAAATTTTTCTCCCAATTTGTCCTATAATAGCTTCTTTAGATAATTTTGAAGTTTATATTGTAATGTTACCACGAGTGATATAATTTTAAAAATGTCCAAAGACATTATAAAATATATTTTGTTATTTATTTGCTTTAAACAACAAGGTTTTAAAGAATTCGAGACTGACTTGCATGAACTTTATATTAAAGATAGAAACAAATGTTTTCATATAAAGATAAACTTATAATCCCCTGTATAATATTAGCCTAAGCTATCTGTGCGTCTGTCCTGTAATTTATGAAGCGGTTGGGTCTGGAATGGATAAGGACATCCGTATTAGATTCTTGATGCGTTAGGGTTGGCAAAATTCAAAGCAAGTCTTTAAAACGTTCAAAATCCTTTTCGAGCATTTAATGCCATTATTTCAAGCCCTATTTTCCCCGGTAAAGAACAGCCTATTAAATTTATCACATAATAATTAGGTAAAAATATCATTTTTTCTAGCAATATGACGCCATTTCTTTAACTGTTTCAATAATTCATTTGTTATTTTAAATTACTTAAATATCGTCTGCAATATTTTCATACGTTTTATCACTGAATATAGATATTACGTAAATAATTTTCTTTTATATTTGGTATAAATAATAGATTAGGTACATATGTGATAGTTTTAAATTTAATCATCGATTATTTTTTGTTGCAATGAAAATTTTATTACCGGTATTAACAACAAATTCTTTTCTTAAAAGTATAAGAGTCTATTTGCCAAAATAGTAAACATCTAGCGTTTAAGTTATATATCTTTGAAAACTAAGAAGTTTGCTCGTTTGCGTGTTTGTTTGTTATACATAACCACACTGTTTGCAATCGATTACTTAAATTTTGGACATCATTCATATATACCTCCAAATAATCACTATAACTATTAAAACCTCTGTTGAACTTAGATATTACGTAAATAATTTTCTTTTACATTTGGTATAAATAATAGATTAGGTACATATGGGATAGTTTTAAATTTAATCATCGATTATTTTTTGTTGCAATGAAAATTTTATTAACAACAAATTCTTTTCTTAAAAGTCTAGCAGTCTATTTCACAGACTAATAAATAGCGTTTAAATTATATATCTTTGAAAATTAAGAAGTTTGTTCATTTGTGTGTTTGTTTTTTATACATAACCACACGGTTTGACTAAATGAATGCAATGTGATTCTAAACTGTATTCACAGTATCGGGAGACTTTAGAGGAGTATGAATATAAACAAAATATTGAGCGTGTACCAGATAATTCTCAGCCAAAAACAAACCACTTTTATAACTGCCTCATACGGTACTTACAATTCTGAAAAATTAAAAATTTTAGTAGTCCCGTCATATGAAAGGGTATATGCTAGTAGTATAATAGATGTATTATTCTAAAATATATCATTTTTGAGAAAATGTTTATGAGGGGTGATTCTGTCGCTTTGTTTCCCCCTGTATACGATATTGGTTTGAGATGAAGCAAAGAATATGCATGCATTTTGCAGACTGATAAAAAAGTGTAATTTCAAATGGCCTGTTACCTTTAAAATTTAGGAAAACACACCTCTTAACTTTGAAAAGAACTTAGGTCACACCTCTATAACTTTAAAAAGTAGTTCTTCGAACCTTTATTATTTCGTTTCGGTTCAGCTAAAAAAATATACTGGTTCATTTCCGGTTTTCGTTCCGCCAAGAAATAATGGTTTTCGGTTCATTTCCGAATGAATAATTTCATTTTATGTATATTCTTATTTGTGTTAAAAATATAATTTTATCATTGTTGTAATGTACATACAACCTATACACCAGTGTTCGTTACAAGGGGGAAACACAGAATGAATATAATACCTTATATAGATTCAGACATTTATTCTATACATTTATTTACAAAAATACTTGGTTAACATAATCAATCATAATTTTCAAGATTAATTATACATCACTTATAAGGTTATTATTATTAACAGTAAGTCAAAGGACTGTAAATTATTATTTATAAATTATATTGATCAAATTTTTCTCACGGCATAATATTTATGTTGACTGTTTCTTTTAGTATTTTGTTATTCTCCTCATTCTAACTCTCAGTTCACTTTTAAAAATTCATAGAGTTATTCTTTAATTTCCAAAATTTTACATCAATCTATGCATACATTAAAATATTTTTTCATTTTACATTTTTGTATATTTTTTCTATTTTATGCTGCCATTCTATTTTCTCTGCGTAAAAAAATATTTTAAATTTAAAAAATATCTCATATAAGATTTGTAAAATATAAATCATAAACAAAAAATGTAATTGTATTAAATTTGAGAAGATTTTATTATTTTTTTAAAGTAGTACACTATGTGAATTGAAACAATTAACCAGCAAGTTCTTCAAGAACCGGGAGCAGAGAACGGCAAGCATTAGCATAGTTATCCATTATCAAAATCATATTTGAGAACTGAACATTCAACTGAATTAAATCTGTATCCCACAAGTAGTTTCATTCGAAACTGAAACAGAAAAGTACTGATGAACATCAAAACAGGAAATCGGGAACCAATAATTACGGGCTATATGATAGTTTATAAAATATGATGTCAAAAGCTTTTGTCGATTTACAGTTATGTCCTACAGTTATCTCTCAGTTCTATTATTAAACACTGCTAAGAAGATAAAACTGACTGTAATTATTTTAAATAACACTAAATATATTTATTTTAAGCAAATATGGAGGGTACAGAAATTCTTTTTTTTAAATATCACTCAACATTTAGTCAGTTAATTTCCCTCCATTTATAATAATTTAAAATTCTCCAAGAAGAGGTTTTACAAACTCCTAAGATATGAAATAAGAATTATATTTTGTTCGGCCATGTAAAGATTTCTTATAATTCTGTACTATGAAGTAAATAAAATGAACTGTTTGAAATTATTTACTACTGTTTGAAGTGATACTTGCAATTCTGAAAAAATTAAAATTTTTACTAATCCCGTCGTATGACGGGCTGTATGCTAGTTTATAAAATATGATGTCAAAAGATTTTGTCGATCAATTTACAGTTACTTAAAACAGTTATATCTCGGTTCTATTATTAAACACTGCTAAGAAGATAAAACTGCTCATAATTATTTTAAATTACACTCTAAACATATTTTCTTTTAACTTTTAAGAAAATATGGCGGGGACAGAATTTGTTTTTTTTATTAAATATCACTTAACATTTAGTCAGTTATTTTCCCTCCATTTATAATAATTTAAAATTCTCCAAGAAGAGGTTTTACAAACTCCTAAGATATGAAATAAGAATTATATTTTGTTCGGCCATGTAAAGATTTCTTATAATTCTGTACTATGAAGTAAATAAAATGAACTGTTTGAAATTATTTACTACTGTTTGAAGTGATACTTGCAATTCTGAAAAAATTAAAATTTTTACTAATCCCGTCGTATGACGGGCTGTATGCTAGTTTATAAAATATGATGTCAAAAGATTTTGTCGATCAATTTACAGTTACTTAAAACAGTTATATCTCGGTTCTATTATTAAGCACTGCTAAGAAGATAAAACTGCTCATAATTACTTTAAATTACACTATAAACATACTTTTTTTTTAACTTTTAAGCAAATATGGCGGGGACAGAATTTGTTTTTTTATTAAATATCACTCAACATTTAGTCAGTTATTTTCACTCCGTTTATGATTCTAATCGGATGAACATATATTTATTTCAACACTCCAAGCAATAAAGTAAAACATTTACGATTGCCATTTCCGCAAAACATGTTTTTATATTAAATTACCCGTAATTTCCGATAACAAGAAATGAAATTTAAGTAAGAAGATATCTATCTATTTAAGTTTTGTTTTCTTTAACAGACCCATTTACGGAGCTTCAAGTTGATTTAAAATAGGGGATAATGTTGATATATCTATAAACTAAATTTTTCGTAAGATATAAGAAATCGTATAGTATTTGTTCCAAAAGCCGGTATCGAAAGTGCCAAATTTTCATTCCATTACATAAATTCCGAGAGGCACGTTTCATCACGTGCTGCAGAAAAAGCAATCAATATCAGAAAACAAACCCCACAATACCGAAAATCCTGAATCTGAAAATGACAGAAAAATAAATGACGAAAATCCCTTCCGGCGATGTAGGCCCATGATTACTGTATTCGTAAAGCCAATACCTGATTTCAAAATACAGTAGAAAATATCCGCAAAATATATTCCGCTAAAATCAGTTTATATCTGAGAATAAACTATGTATTTTGATAGAATTCGTATTTTACATTAGAATGAGCTTTTGCTAAATTCTTTAAAAAACATTCGTTGTGTTATTATTTCTAAAGAAACAAAGTAAAATGTATCAGATAAAAAATGTTATATAAATTGAAAACTTGCTTTCAATGTAATGTAATATAGTTACATATTCAATGTTCTTAATAAAACTATTTAAGTTTCCGAGTGGAACACACCGAGGAAAAAAAGTCTCCAAAAAGTACGCTAAAATTTTATTGTGCAGGTGACCAAAGTGTTCTATGATTTTTTACTTCACCCTTTGTCGACTAGATTGGAAGACGGGAAACCCATCCACGTTATTGTCCCTTTACTTCCGGTTATAAATAGATATATAAATAGACATTATAGATTGTTAATTTTTAATACACATATAACTCGTCAAGTCTGGAAGATCATCCCATACGAAATAATGGATTCTAAAAGTACAAATAAAAATATTCTTTAAGAGAATGATTTATATTTTTTACGAAAGTCATCTAAGCTATTTAAGTGGTGCAATTAGAGATACATCTGTTACCGCAAACAAATACTTCGAAATAGAGATTTACAAAGCCATGAAAAGCTAACAGTGTCTATGTGCCTCAGGGAGTAGGAGTGCATCCCTCAATAAATGTCAGTCAAAGAGGGGTGCAGTTCCTAAACAATCGACCTGACCCTCCTACCTCAAAACTCCATGTTGGAAAACACTGGCAGAAATGTACAATACATCCATTTTCGGAACGTTTTTAAAGGTCGAAAATTGTACGTGCAAACCGCTTAGAAGATTAATTACTAAAAACGTATCAGTTGTTAAGTAATTAATTATATATATTTACTAGCATATAGCCCGTCATATGACGGGATTAGTAAAATTTTTAATTTTCCAGAATTGTAAAGTACCCTATGAGACAGTTAAAAAATGGTTTGTTTTTTGGCTTAGAATTATCTGCTACAAGCTCAATAATTTGTTTATCTTCATACTTCTCTAAAGTCTCACGATAATGTGAATGCAGTTTAGAATCATGTTGAATTCATTTAGTCAAATTGTGTAGTTATATATAAAAAACAAACACACAACCGCACAAACTTCTTAGTTTTCAAAGGTATATAACTTAAAGCTATATATTTATTAGTCTGTGAAATAAACTATTACATTTTTATGAAAATAATTTGTTGTTAATTCCGGTGATAAAATTTTCATTGCAACAAAAAATAAGGTTGATTGAACAAGTTTAGAGGTATAACTAATAGTTGAGAATGTTAAAATCTATGTGAAATTTTACTTAATAACAAGCAGTTAAACTAGTGATAAAATAAATTTGGGTATATAAATTATATATGTAAATACCATGATATGTAAATTCCTTTGCTAATGAGAAAAAAATGTAGTCATGATTTTTCCCATTTATTAAATTTAGGATCAAAGTAATTTTTTAAACTTTCATAATTTAAGTAATATATTTAAAATCTCAATTTTATGTATTGTATAACTATCTCGAAAATTTGTAACTTACAAAAAACTATATATTGAACAAACGTAAATATTAAATAATTATATTCATTAATTTATTAAATGAAATTTCAGCTATTCGTATTCTTCTGATTCGTTATCTAACTTGGGAAAACATATACGATTTTTATGATTAAACGGAAACTTTTAACTGGAATTAACAAAATATGTGTCGTTTAAAATGTTAAAATGTGGTAATAGTTTAATGGAATGTATTTTAAATGTAAAATATGTTTTAGTTTTGAAATTTTTTCTAGTAAGAACATAAATTTTTATACATATCATAAATTATTTAAGAACGATTATATTGATCTAATAAAGTCTTTAGTTTTAGCTAAAAATTGTTAAAATATATAGAAATTAAAGCGAAATTGTAGACGATCAGATAAATTTAAGAAAACAATAATTGTGGAACTATACTCTCTAAAATATTTTTCAAATAAAAATTTTCGGAACACAAACTACTAGTTCCAGTCGTATTCTATTAATTATTCTGGGTGTGACCCTTCATTTCAATAATATAGACATAAAGAGATATCTTTACTTAGATTTGTCAAAGGGCTATTTAGATTTGTATCATATGAACAGTCAGAAAAGTTATTGAACTTACTTACAAATTCCTCATCGAGGCATATTGCCCTTTTACTTGGACTTCTAAAGGAATTTTTTTAAACAGTCTTTGTTAGAACAGGATTTTTTTTCTAGATTGAATGGTCTCATAGATCTTGTCGAGGTATGCAGACAATGGGAATGTGCAACAAAACAACAATCATTAATCAATAGTGACATTAGCTCTCATGTTGCAAAATGTAGACTGCTGCAAACTAAACATACTGTGTGTTTTAGAAAAATTTCAATTTCAATAGTCTAACATGATATTGTTTTGACAGGATAAAGAAAAGAGACGTTATGTTAAAGTATTATAAAAACCTTAATTAAACATTGTACAATTAAGTAAAAATGCAAGTTGTGGCTTTACTAAAAACATGAATCTTTAATCGTTTACATATAAATAACGTTGGTTTGTCTTTATAACATTTTACTTTACAGTAATTCTAAATTTTTAACTGAACCAGAAATTCATAAATAATCCTGTAGTTTACAAAAATCGTAATTTAATATTTATCTGTTAGTTAAAAAACTTATTAACAAATATATGGTTGATTGAAGAAGTTTAGAGGTATAACTAATAGTTGAGAACATTAAAATCTATGTGAAATTTTACTTAATAACAAGCAGTTAGACTAGTGATAAAATAAATTTAGGTATATAAATAATATATGTAAATACCATGATATGTAAAGTCCTTTACTAATAAGAAAAAAAATGTAGTCATGATTTTTAACATTTATTCAATTTAGGAATAAAGTAGTTTTTTTTAGATTTTAGAATTTACGTAATATATTTAAAATCTTAATTTTATGTATTGTATAACTAACTCGGAAATTGTAACATGCGAAAAACTATATATAGAACAAACATTATTAAATGAGTGAAAGTTTCAGCTATTAGTATTCTTTTGATTCAATATCTGACTTGGGAAAACATATACATTTTTTATGATTAAACGAAAATTCTTAGTAGGAATTTACAAAATATGTGTCATTTAAAATGTTGAAATATGGGAATATTTCAATGGAATGCATTTTAAATGCAAAATATGATTTAGTTTTGAAATTTTTCTAGGAAGAGCATAAATTTATATATATATATATATATATATATATATATATATATATATATATATATATATATATATATATATATATATTTATATATAAATATTTGTTCTATTATATAATATATATATATATATAAAATCTTTAGTTTTAAAATATATATATATATATATATATATATATATATATATATATATATATATATATATATATATATATATATATATATATATATATATATATATATATATATATATATATATATATATATATATATATATACATATATATATATATATTTTTTTTTAAGATAATTTCATTGTAGAACTTTACTCTCTAAAAATTTTTTCAAATAAAAAATTTTGGAACACATACCACATGTTCCAGTTCTATTCTATTAATTATTCTGGCTGTCCCACTTCATTTCTATAACATAGACATATTCAGATATCTTTGCTTAGATTTGTCAAAGGGTAATTTAGATTTGTATTATATGAACAGCAGTCAGAACACGTATTGAACTTATACTAGATGTGACCTTAAAAATGTTTCACCGAGGCATAATGTCCGTTTACTTGGGCTTTTAAAGGATTTTTTTTAAACAGTCATTGTTAGATGATGATTTCTTTAGAGTGAATGGCTTCATAGATCTTATCGAGGTATGCAGACAATGGGAATTTATAACAGAACAACAATCATTAATCAATTTTGACCTTTTAAAAAGTTATCTCTTAATTTAGAAAATTTATGGTCGTATATATAATAAAAGGAATGTTGCTTAGCTTTTCATGAAAATTGATATTTTTTAATAAATATTTTAAAAGTTATATCATTGTATTTAATAGGGAGTTTTAAAAGATACTAGACACCTTAAGTATGTAATGACATCCTTCTTTGAAAATTTGAATTTGGTTAATATACTTTACAGTTAAAATAGCCAAAAAACATAAACTACATGGTTTCATGATTTTAAAGTTATTACGTCATAGGATAAATATTTGTATTGTACTTTAGTTCATTTATCTCAGAATTTTTCATTTCGACAAGTAGAATCTGGAATGTGTGTTGTGATGTTAAATGTGATATTACTTGAACAGATTTTAAGATAACAATACACAGTTAAATTTAACAGGACACTTTTGATTTTAGAGGCTTTATTAAACATTAAGAAAAACACTTGAATTATGGTAAAACTTCAGTGGTGTATAATATGTTAGACGTCAAATCTTTCAGCGGAAGTTTTGATCCAATCCGAGTAGGGGAACGAAAACATATTGTATTAAAGCATTGTTGCCAACATTTACAAAAGGGAAAACATTATTAAATTTGTAAATTTTGACTAAATAAGAAAGCATTCAAATGATTAATTGCCAGACACATGCGAAAAAAATTTATATTGGCAGGAAATTAAAGAAATAATAGTAATTCGCATTGTACAATAATTTTCTAATTTCGTTCACCTTCCTTCCCTTATTTCCTAAAAATTAAAAAAGGGCAAGTTTTGTTCTTTTAATGATCTTTAAAAATTTTTAGGTCTAATGGAATTAAAAATCAGTTTGCACATTTTGTATATGGGACGCCAGCCAGCAGATAAAAGCAAAATTTATAATTTATTCTACCACAAACTCTTTTACATTACTTCTCAGGAATTGATAATGCGTTGTTAGCATATTAATTCAGATTTGCAACTTTTTTTGTTATTATGATAAAATTAAATTATAATTTAAAACTATAAGTTATACCAACATAAAATATCATTTTTAGCTTAAAATTGATTTCATATTTTTTGGTCCTTCTAAAAAATGAATGCTTTCATGTGACGAATATTACATATATGAATATTGATGTTTTAGAAACTGAATTGTCATTTTTTTAAAGCGCGTATGTATATACTGTCCGAGTATGTGTAAAGGCTATAACTCAAAAACTCAACATGTGCAAAAATAAATTCTAGACACATGTTTGCCAGACTAGTAGTTCAAAAACAGGATGAGTCTTTCGGATGAAATTTGACATGTAGTTCTTGCTATAACATTTGTAGATAATATTGATAAGATTTTCATCTTACAAAAAAAATCCTACTATTGTAGCTTAAATAATATTTTGTATAAAAAAGTACTGTAAGTTAATTGAATAAAAGTATAAATTCAAGGAAAACTTGTAAGGGACAAAAAGTAATATCTACTGATTTATTCTTTAAGGGGAAAGTACTAGGAAGATTAACACTCAACAGCATTAAATGTTTACACGTTAAGTTACAATCTCCTCTGCTGCAGATCTGCACAGCATTTAGATATTTTGTGTATAAATAATGACTCATCAACGTTGGTATTTTATAGTCGACTTTGAATAGATGCCATGGCTTGGTAGATGAAATATTTTGGGTCAAACTTCGGAGGCCAGAAGTATAAGCTTCATTAAAGTTTGTGATGATATGACACATAAGATCTTCTACCTACTTCTTCATATCCGAAGGTTCTTATTAAATTAGATAAATTAGGTAAAAATATAAATTATCAGCTATTTACTTTTTCATTGTTAACAAACTGTAATGCTGACCATTGATGATAAAAATGTTTTGTCGGATTGGTGATTTGATTCACTCTCGTGACTACCCTCCTAAATGCATATATTCTGTGGCTCTAAACAGAATGTTTTTTCTCTCTCTCCCTTTATTATTCTGTCTGTTGCGTTTAAGTGTGAATCGCGTTCCTATTTGAGTGCCCGGATTTGAATTCATGTAATTTCCTTATGTTTTCAGGGGATTTTGGTTGACAATTTGTTTCCCCACTTATTGTTCTGGCAGCTCAGTTTATCCGCAGATCTTATTTTTAGGACTTGAGTCTATATTATGTTCATGTGGCTGTAAACTGACTTTTTAAAAAAATTACAGCTAAGTCATCAATATGTACCACCCATAATTGTTATCTTTATTCAGGAACCCCAGATTATAGTTTTTACATTATCTTTTATGAAAAGTCTACACTGTCAAAGGTCCGATAAGCGGTCTCAGATGTTTGAAATTGATACCATTACAGTGTAAATATATTCTTAGTTTTACTTTCAGTGACTTTATAAAATATTTTTAATGAATTTAACCATTAAATTTTAAAAATATAAGGGATATTAGTGAAAATTATACCTTTGAACGAAAAAGTCGTTAAACTAAATATCTGGCACATTATACGGTCTTTAACACGTGTTTTACTAAGAATGTTTCAATGCAGTTTTTCACATATTGAAAACTATTTGTAAAAAAATAAAACCTTTATTTTCATTTCTTTTTGTAGGTTTAGTATCCTGTGATTCCATAAGAATTTGGATTAAAATGCACCAGACATGTTTTGTCCCTAAATTCAAATTTTCTTTTAGTTTCGTCTGGTTTCGTTAGAATTCTATCACTTTAATATGCTGTCATTCAAAAATGCCATTTAGGATTCTTTTAGAGAAGATAAATCAGAATGTTTTATTGATCATTTTATTTAGATTCTAATTATGTTTAGTTTTAGATAAACTTTGATGTTTTTCCCTATATTTATAAAATTATCATTAAATTATTTATTGATGTTTTTTAGTTCTGATATTTTATAGAAATTTATATATATTATTAAAATATATATATTTATATATATAATATAAAAAAAAAATGTATTTAGATATAATAAAATATATTATAAATATTATATGTAATGTATTTATATATATTTTTAAAAATTATATATATATATTTATAAAAATATATATATATATATATATATTTATATATATATATATAATATATATAAATAAAACTCTTACAAGTTACAAAAGTTATTGAAAATGCGATAATGCAAATTTTTCTTTCATTTATCGTTTTGTTGTAGTTATCTCTGACTTTTTATTAAGTCACTTACATTACAGTTCAGAGTCAGAGGAAATGTTTTCAAATATTATATGCTATTCAGTTTACTACTTTTTAAATCATGTGTGTACTTGTGCTTATTGACTATTTTGTCTCTTCCATTTTAGCGCAACAAAATTAGTAGATTAAATTCCATGCTACTAATCTTAATATATCTTTTTTTATAATTCATTTAAAACATAATTGTAGTTTTAAAAGTTGTAGTATTAATAATACTTATTTTTTTCATCACACTATTTGTTATTCAGTGTTTTTGGCTCAGTTAATAATATTTAAGTAAATAAATAGAATGTAAATGATAAAAAAGTTAACAAGATATTTATAAAACATTAAACATATAATGAAAAATCGATCTCAAAACTCGAATATTTTTGTAATATATAACGTCTAATCTTTACCACTCCAAATTAATTTCACAGTAGTCTGCTCAAAAGTTTACATTACATCAATTTAATGCCGACCTAGCTATTTTAATTAAATTAAACAAGTGCAAACAGTAATTCTTAAATTTAAAATCTGTATCGAGACACCCTCGATGTTGTACTTCCTGTTAAACAAGAATGTTTTCTAGTTGGACTCAATAATGGGGCCCAAAGGGTTAACTGTATTCTCAAGTAAAGAGCATAAATGACTTTTGATAAAGTATGTAAGACAATAAACTATATTAAAAAAGAACTTTTGATTTAAGCACCAAACTGAGCCTAAATTTGAGTCGTCAAGTATATTTATACAAAAATGTTTCTTGATCAGTACAATTTGTTTTTATTTTTTACTATATATTTACATTTTATATAGAAGGTCGAGGTCAAAGAAATTGGGTTTAACGGAGTACCTAGCGAAGTGTAAGGTTTCTACTTTAAACTCTGAACGTAAGCAGAACAAAACACAAATTTAGGCCTCTAGGCTAAAAGTGATCCAAACAAAATTTAATACACTCCAGCTCACAAGGAAGCTAGGAGGTGAGAACGTTCTTATAAAAAATTATGAGTAACCAACGCGTTGTCTAATTAGGGAATAATTAGACTGTAACCTTGACAATGACCATTCGGTATGGTTAACAGCAATTCATGGATTCAACAAATTGAAGCTAATTTATATAGAAGTAAAGTGTATCAGTAGATAAAATTAGGATATTTTTAAGTAGATACTCCACATCAATTTATGCGTATATTATAAAACACAGTAAAACTTGAAGCTAAAAAGGTCATTAAAATTGAGATCATTAAAAAATATTAAATTACACACTAAAATATGTTAACTTTTATTTTCAATTCCCCTGAATCCTCGAAGAGACTATTTTTCAATAAGTAAACATACATTCAGAATATTCATAGTATGGAAGAGTTAAACATTTTAGGTAGGTAAACAAAATAAGATTTACATTATGTAAACTACAGTACATAGTACATTATGTACAGAAATTTATCGTTTCTAAAAATGTGAAATATGGGTTTTTTTAGTAGAAGAAGTCTGTTTTGTGAACTGGAAACAGTTTCATTTACATTTGTTTGTCCTTCAATGAAGAAGCGTCTCTATCAATTATGGATTTCTTTACAACTATAGAGGGATGTATAGAGGAATACTGAAGCGGAACAAACTAATCTTTAAAATGATCCTTTGATCAAAACGTTTTTATTAAAAGACTAATAAATAAATAAAGAGAAAAATGTAAAGTAAAAGGCATCAGTGCGTTGATAACGGCTTGCAAGTGACAAACAGGCGAAAATATTGTTTTACTCCAGCCGAGAGTGATTTCCCCTTCCGACTGAACTGGGTCTCTCACCTTACTGCAACATGCTCGCGCGCTCAGCATCTAGGGAAATTTGCATCCATGTCAATATGCATTTGATGGAGCTTCTTCGATGCGCTACACAACTGATACATATGAACTCGTATTATTCAACATTTCTGGTACAATTTCTAGACTTCCCAAACTTTCACGTATCAGGTCCAAACATTTGAGTACATTTTCTTCTATTAACTAGTCCATTTTATTTATAAATCCTTCCTTACAAAAACAGATTTCTATTGCTGTTTACGTTTTTTTTTTGCACTGTGACGTTTCGGACAAGGGGGGGAAGAGTTCTCCGTTAATTGATTTTAACAATGAAAATTCAAATATTCCTTATTATTCAAAAGTCTCTATAAAATACTTCGAATTATTCGCGATATTTTAACATTAATTTAATGAGAAATGCAAGGAACTAAGAGGAACTATCTTTGATTTAAGGAAAATTTCGAATTAGAGATGCTTGTTTTATTTAAGTTGGACTATATTGGTTTGGTTTGGAACTCTACGGTCTAATTAGACCGGGACCTACATCTTAAAGCCGACTCCGAACAGCTACATAAAACCATGCCCGCAGCGGGCTCCGAATAGTAGCGCTCTACCATTCGGCCATCATTATGCAGGACTATATTGGATTAGTGTTGTTATGTATTTAAAACCTCTAAGTTAACAGCTAGGATTTAATACACTATAAGAATAATCTGTTCTATAGTATATTTCAATCTAAATAATCAATCTTGTTGTTCTAGAGTTGGATATTGATGTAAATAAGTATCTGTACCTATAGATGTTTTGATTTGGTACGGTTTGGTTTTTGGAGTGCTACGGTCTACTTTTTGCAACACGAGGGCTAATAAGACCGGGACCTACTGCTTAAAGCCGATTCTGAACAGCCATGCCATAGTGGGATTCGAACCCACGAACTCCGGTTCTGAAGGCTAGCACAAAAACTACTCGGCCATCACCTATAGATTTTTTGAGAAATGTAATTGCATTGTTTCATGGTGTTGTATATACTTGTCAAAACACTCAGTATTTTAGGAACGTATATCCTGTTCGTGGGATCGAATCGAATGGATTACATAAATGTTCGTAGCTGATCAGAATCCACTTTAAGTGGTAGGCCCTCATCTCATCAGCCGTCGTTTAGAAATTCTGTAGAATATAACGCACCAAACCAAAGCAAAAACGGTGCCTACCTAATTTTCGGTTAAATGCATCAGTAGAAAATGTCCAGAATTATCGGAAAACTCGAAAAAAAGTAATGTACCTCCCATTTGGAAGACACTGGTATGATACAATGGTTATCACTGAATTAGAAAATTAAATTTAAATTATGATGTATGTGACAGACTTGATATTTTCTGGACAATAGAAAATTTTATTTATTATATTGATTTCTTTCATTCTTAAGGTATTTTATTCCTTTAAAATATTATATAACTCTTTTAATAGTAATTTCTGTAGTTAAGAAAAGCTGTTGCGATTATAGAAAGGAGTCCTTTGTCCTTCACTTTAGCCTGCTGAATTTGAAAAATCTCAAATTTAAATGTATTTCTACAAAGTGCATGATGTATTATTTCAAATATGTATGTGATAATTTTTAAATTATTAACATAAAAATAAAATTGCATTATAAAGGTAAAATCTCATAGTATAAAAAAAGGAAATTATTATGATTATTGCAAATTATTTCGCACAAAATTTTCACATATTTAAAAAATTTTTTTTGGCGAGAAATCTACTTCTGACATTCTCTCATTTATTTATTTTACAAATCAAAAACTATTTCTGTAATAATAATATCTATTCTGATCAAAGAAATAAAAAAAACAAAGATTAAAATTAGTTTTGCCATTGATTATAAGAGTAAATTACATTCAGTGCCACAATTAACAAAACAGTTGTAAACGTCATTATAAAAATTATTAATATATGTGTATGCTGTAATATTGTGATCTGCAACAGAATGACGCAAAGAGTTAGCTACAAAACCATAGTTCAGAAGAAATTATTGAAATATCATACTTTACTACAAATGTTCTTCAAATATCTTAACTTCCAAGTCCATTAATGTAGATATACGTCTTCCATGTTTCTGTTAACATAATTGCTTTAGTTCAGTCCTTACATAGCTTTGAATACACCATGTCGTGCCTCATGTTCTCAGAATTCCTAGCAATTAATCGGCCGCAGGGCTGACATTTGGCAAATAAATGCTATTGTAGAGTCTATGCTACTTGGATATATGCAGATTAATGTCTAGGAAATCCAATCAACGCCCCCTATTCAACGGCATACTATTAAAAGGATACCGCTGACGATATCACTGCAATTTCCTATAATTTGTCTGCTCTTCCACTAAGCAAATGAAAACTTGAAGGAATTGGAATACTTGAAAGTTCCACATTCCTTTAAGATGTACGATGGAAGGAAAATGGAACATTTTGTTTCAATTGGGTTCTAACACAGAACTGTCACACCTTAATATTAATTAAAGCTAAATTTTCAACATTTGTAAATTGGTATTAACTTAAATTATTTTATAATAAAAATAACGTATGTTTAATATATGTTTGACTCATGTAATTTTGGCTGTATATATATATATATATATATATATATATATATATATATATATATATATATATATATATATATATATATATATATATATATATATATATATATATATATATATATATATATATATATATATATATATATATATATATATATATATATATATATATATATATATATATATATATATATATATATATGTATATATATATATGTATATATATATATATATATATATATATATATATATATATATATATATATATATATATATATATATATATATATATATATATATATATATATATTATATATATATATATATATATATATATATATATAACGTTCATTTACCTCGTGATTCCAATTTTAAATTTATTTGCATTAGAAATATCGTGTAATCAGTGTAAAGAAATTTAAAGGATTACTTTTTAACTACTACCTATTTTTAAAATAATGATCATTTAAAAAAATTCTATATAGAGTATAGAACTAAAAGATTTGTATGGTGAAGAGATTCTTGAGTAGTGAAGGGTTCACACACACACGCGCACTCAAACACAGATATATATGTATATATGCTACAATCTAACAATCGTAAACAGAGACGTATGTGTATGTAACAATATTTTTAGTATTTATATTTGAACAAAATATTATACTTACATTCAATGGCAATTGATTAGTATTTGCCTGATGTATACGCAAAATTATTCCTAGAATTTTATAGTTATTTTGAAAAAACTTTGAACCATTGATGATTTAAAATAAGATTTCTATTAGCTTTTTTTAGGTTGATTTCTGTGATTCAGATATTGTTATAAATACTATTTAAGTATAGTAAGTTCTTTTCCCTTTACTGTTACTTTAAAATATATTTGTCATAAATTTACTAAAATATAATGTATATTAGAGGTAATGCCTTTGAGATATCAGAAATTCTGTGTATATGCATGTATAGAAGCGAACTCTAAGTTTATGTTTCCTTAATTGTTTTACTTTAATCCTTCCATAACTTTGAATACAACATGTCATGCCTCATGTTCATGGAATTTCTAGCTGTTAATCGTTGCAAAGCTGACGTTTGACAAATAAATGCTATTGTTAAGTCTACACTACCTGGATATATGCAGATTAATGTCTAGGAAAATGAATGAAAAGCCCCTTTTCGCTGCTATACTCTTGAAAAGATTGTGCCAATGTAAATTCCTCTAATTTTGCAGCAGTTCTTTTATGTGTCAGAAAACCTTTATGAATCGGATTACAAAACTCTGGTATTTATTTTAAGGTAACAGTTAGGCTGAAAAGTTCGTAGGCTAACATAGAAAAAATTTTTTTTTGATAAAATTTGGTTTTATTTTTCAATGTAGTTGCCTTCAAGGGTGATACAACAATTATAGCGGTCATACAATTTTTCGAGACGATTTTTATAGTACAATTTCGAGACGATTTTTACAGTTGATTTTTATAGTCTTTAGCCTCAAACTAGACCTTAGTTTCGGTGATTAATTCTTCATCGGTGCTAATTTTTTTTCCAGCGAACATTTTCTTCATATCTAAAAACAGGAAAAAGTCGCTGAAGGCCAGATCTGGAGAATACGGTGCATGCGGAAGCAATTAGAAGCCCAATTGATATAACTTTACCATCGTTTTCATTGACTAATGACATGGTACATTGCCTTGATGAAATAACACTTTGTTCTTCTTCAAATGGGGCCGTTTTATCGTCTTTCAAAAGGCCCGAAAACACTATGTAATAGTCTCTATTGATGTTTTTCTCCCTTTTCAAGATATTCTATGAATAAAATTCCATGCCATCCCAAAATACTGATGCCATATCCTTGCCAGCCGACTGATGCGTCTTTCCATGTTTTGGAGCTGGTTCATCACGTGCTGTCCACTGGGCAGACTGTCGATTGTACTCCGGTGTGAAATAATAAAAAAATGTTTTATCCATTGTCCCATATAGGAGCATAAATTTGGATTAATTGCAATTTAACAGCTTCAAACAGACCCCAGAATCATCGATTGTAAGCTCGCGCGGAATCCACTTTGCACAAAGCTTTCGCATACCCAAATATTTATTCACGATAAGTACAACACGTTACTTTTATACCTTTAGAGTCTCATATACCTAAATCAACTTCACTTTACGGTCACCCAAAATTATTTTGTGGAAGTTATTGATATTTTCTTCGGTAACAGCCTCCTTGAAGCGTCCACTGCGTCCATAGTTCCCGGTGTTCATTTCTCCTCTTTAAACTTACCAAACCACTTCTCAACTTTGAATTTCCTCCTGCAGAGTCCGAATAATGTTTAACAAGCCAAGTCGTTTCTTCAACAATATATTTTTTCGCTAAAAAGCAATGCTTTATTAACACATGAAATTCCTTATTATCCATTGTTTTCACACTAACAAAAATTGCTTCCCCCAAAATACTATATTTCACAAACTAATAGTCCGACAGCTGCCAAATTTATACACGTGTCTTTTAAAGGTTAGGACTAACTGAAAATCATATGTATTTAATACTAGTAGTGCCATCTATGTGTCAGGCTACGAACTTTTCAGTCCACCTGTTACATTAAATTGACGATTTAAATTCAATTGAACATTTTGTTAAAATTGGGTGAGCAATGTTTTAAGTCTTACTTATTCTACATTTTCGACATTTTTTCTGAATTTATTTTTAAAATTCACCATGTTTTTTATAGAACAATTTCACAACAGTTAAAATATTATTTTGTAATATAGGTATTTTTTTATGTCTCTATGCATTTAGCTTATATATATATATATATATATATATATATATATATATATATATATATATATATATATATATATATATATATATATATATATATATATATATATATATATATATATATATATATATATATATATATATATATATATATATATATATATATATATATATATATATATATATATATATATATATGTATATATATATATCGGTTTTATATATATATATATATATTGTATGCCATCCGTGGAAGGATATTCAAAACATAGATTTTGTTTGATGACGATTACCAGGTTGATGACGATTACCAGGGTTTAAGCGTTGTACTACATCATTATAATTTCCATACGTTCTGCTAGAAGTGCTTCAAGACTGTAATTTTATTTCAACTTTCTGAATCAACAGTTCACTCTTTGATTTCTCATTATTCATTATTTACGATTGTATGTCCAGAAACCAAATAAAACATTACTATTAAAAAATTTTAATCGATTAATTTCTATTTCTTTTATTAAAATTTATTAAGAGTAATTTTAAAGAAAAAAATTAAGTCTAATGTTGTTAACAGAGGAAAGTGATGTAACTTTTATTAGAAAATTTTCATAATGTAAATCACACTATTAGACGATTAAGATTTTACATAATTAGTATCTGAATTATATTAAGTACTATAATTTTGCACAGAGAAACAGACAATAAAGGAATATATTAAAGTAATTTAGGTATATATTTTTTCCTTTGGAATTTTTTTAACTTTTAGATAAAAAAAGTTTTGGAGTTATTTTTTAATGAAAACTTTTCTCAAAAAGTTTAGCAAGCTAGTTACGAATAGAACTGAAGATTTACCAAAGATACAATATAAAACTGCATGTTTGTAGTAATCATAAACACATTTAGCGGCTACTTCTCTTTATATATATTTAAATGATCTTCGTTTTTAAACTTACTTGCTTTAGGGAATTTAGTATAGCAGAAATGTGTAACTCAAGTGAGAGTCACGTGGCCTGGAACATATTTAGATATTACCAATAATGTCTCCAAGTCGATACAGTTGGCGACGCATCTAATTCTCAAATAACTTTTTTTTGTAAAAGTTTTTTTTTTTTGGTTTATGCTTGATTGTTAAGAAAGTTTATGAAAGTTTATAGAATGATTAAGTTATATTTTTAAGCTAGTATTTAACCCACCAATTATTAATTTCTGAAAATTTCTATTTAAAAATTATTTTTACAAAAATTCATATTTAATTTAAAAAAGGAAAAAAAATCTTTCAATGCTTTGAAAGTGAAAAATAATTTTTGAAAATTAAAACATTCAATTATTGTAAATATTATTAAAGTATCTTTTAAAACATTAAATACAAAACATACATAGCCAACATACTTCCGAAATAACTTTTTTTCATTATGCTCCAAACTATTGCTTTTCACTCATTTAATACTAATTAAAAAAGAAACAATTTTAAGTTTAATGAAAAGGTCCTTCATTTTCTTTTGTTCTACTTCAAATTACTTGTGTTCGCTACTAAGTTATACTTTACACGATGTTACCGAAATTTAGGGTTAATAAATTAATATATTTTAATTATTAACAATATAAATTGAAATTTAAATCTTAATATAAATTGAATTTTAAATAAAAACATAAATTAAAAATATCACTATATTGTTTAAATGTTCCATGTTTATTTTCTATGTAGTTCTGATATCACTAATCTGATACCTGATGTGACTTTTGCAAATTCACAAATGGTCCATTCTTGTTACGAAGAGAGAAAAAGTAATTGTGTATATAGAGAAATTAAATTCACAAAAGTGTTTAATAAAAGTGTTTAATAAAATAATATATTTTAATTATTAGCAATATAAATTTAATTTTAAATCTTAATATAAATTCAATTTTAAATATTAACAATATAAATTAAAAATATCACTAAATTGTTTTAAAATTCCCCATGATTATTTTCGAGGTAGTTCTGATATCATTAATTTGATACCTGATGTGACTTTTGCAAATTCACAAATGTTCCATTCTTGTCACGAAGAGAGAAAAAGTAGTTGTGTATAAAAAGAAATTAAATTCACAAAATAATTTAATAAAAGTGTTTAATAAAATAATATATTTTAATTATTAACAATGTAAATTGAATTTTAAATGTTACTATAAAATTAATTTTAAATATTAACCATATAAATTAAAAATGTTGCTTAATTGTTTTAAAATATTCCATGATTATTTTCTAGGTAGTTCTGATATCATTAATCTGATACCTGATGTGACTTTTGCAAATTCACAAATGTTCCATTCTTGTTACGAAGAGAGAAAAAGTATTTGTGTATACGGAGAAATTAAATTCACAAAAGGGTTTAGCTCAATATTCTGTATCAAACGGTTTTAGGAAGCCGTAACTTTAACTGAGTTATGTAAAGTATTAACTGAATATTTTATCTAAAATTATTTGATGAAATGCGTAAAAGCTGAATGTATCGTAAAAATATATTTTTCAAGTTTGTTCGAAAATAAATGAAATTGTTAGGTATGTACTAAAGTGTTAAAGGTAACAATTTTACATTTATTGTTTTACCACGAACCATAATTTCCAAGAGTTATTTAAACTGGGTAATCAAAGAGTAAATAAGTTATTATAATAAGAGTTATAAAATTTATGGTGTAATGTAAAAATTCAGTGTATAGGTAAATTGGAAAATCCAACATTAACTTAGGTAATGCTAATAAAATATTTGTATGACTTATCTATAATTATTTGATGAAATACTATAAAGCTTCGGGTATTGTAAAAATATCTTTCTCAGATTTGTTCGTAGAGAAAGAAAATTATTTGATATTATTTATTAGAGTGTTGTAGAATAAATAGTAACAATATTTTGTGTGTAGTAGTAACAATACGTTTCACTATTTACAATGTTTAACAAAATTTAAAACTGGGTAAAATAAACAGCAAATAATTAAGAGTTACACTTAGAATATTTATGGAACTCTAGAAATTAAGTTTTAATGCCACAAATATGCGTCACGTAACCATTTCTTGAAATAAAGATTTCCCGTTTTGCAAATATTTCTCGGCAATTGTCATTAATATCAGCTGGGCCCATTAATACGATTTATGACTGTGGGCACGTGGTTACTTGAAAATGAGAATCAAGGGATTAATATGAATAACGAAGGTAATTAAACAGATCTAGAGCACGATTCTTCATTGAATAAGAGCAATAATGAATATCTCTATCGTTTCATCTGTCACATTTTTAATTTACTGTTTGAGTGTTCCCAAGAGTTCAGTAGTTGCTAATACAAAACCTCAATGCTCATTTTAGATAGTCTGCTGCTTCGTTTAGTTTTTTTTAAGATAGGATTTCTGTTGCGAATATTTGTATTATTTTTACATTCTTTGTATTTTTTGCTTAGTTATATTTCTGAGTGGGATGCAACAATGTTTTAAAGATCTTTTTATAGAAAAAAATGTTGGGTAAACTAAATTTATAGCGATTCTTAAACCAATTTTCTAGGTCTAGTGCACGATTCTTCATTGAATAAGAGCAATAATGAATATCTCTATCGTTTCATCTGTCACATTTTTAATTTACTGTTTGAATGTTCCCAAGAGTTTAGTAGTTGCTAATTCAGAACCTCAATGCTCATTTTAGATAGTCCACTGTTTCGTTTAGTTTTTTTTAAGAAAGGATTTCTGTGGCGAATCATTGTATTATTTTTAAATTTTTTGTATTTTTTGCTTAGTTATATTTCTGAGTGGGATGCAACAATGTTTTAAAGATCTTTTATAGAAAAAAATATTGGGTAAACTAAATTTATAGCGATTCTTAAACCAATTTTCTAGGTCTAGTGCACGATTCTTCATTGAATAGTAGCAATAATGAATATCTCTATCGTTTCATCTGTCATATTTTTAATTTACTGTTTGAATGTTCCCAAGAGTCCAGTAGCTGCTAATACAGAGCCTCAATGCTCATTTTAGATAGTCCTCTGTTTCGTTTATTTTTTTTTAAGAAAGTATTTCTGTTGAGAATATTTGTATTATTTTCAATTTTGTTTTATTTTGGACTTAGTTATATTTCTGAGTGGGATGCTAAAATGTTTTAAAGATCTTTTATAGAAAAAAATATTGGGTAAACTAAATTTATAGCGATTCTTAAACCAATTTTCTAGGTCTAGTGCACGATTCTTCATTGAATAAGAGCAATAATGAATATCTCTATCGTTTCATCTGTCACATTTTTAATTTACTGTTTGAATGTTCCCAAGAGTTCAGTAGTTGCTAATACAGAACTTCAAGCTCATTTTAGATAGTCCGCTGTTTCGTTTAGTTTTTATTAAGAAAGGATTTCTGTTGAGAATATTTGTATTATTTTTAAATTCTTTGTACATTTTGCTTAGTTATATTTCTGAGTGGGATGCAACAATGTTTTAAAGATCTTTTATAGAAAAAAATATTGGGTAAACTAAATTTATAGCGATTCTTAAACCAATTTTCTAGGTCTAGTGCACGATTCTTCATTGAATAAGAGCAATAATGAATATCTCTATCGTTTCATCTGTCACATTTTTAATTTACTGTTTGAATGTTCCCAAGAGTTCAGTAGTTGCTAATACAGAACTTCAAGCTCATTTTAGATAGTCCGCTGTTTCGTTTAGTTTTTATTAAGAAAGGATTTCTGTTTCGAATATTTGTATTATTTTTAAATACTTTGTATATTTTGCTTAGTTATATTTCTGAGTGGGAAGCTAAAATGTTTTAAAGATCTTTTATAGAAAAAAATATTGGGTAAACTAAATTTACAGCGATTCTTAAACCAATTTTCTAGGTCTAGTGCACGATTCTTCATTGAATAAGAGCAATAATGAATATCTCTATCGTTTCATCTGTCACATTTTTAATTTACTGTTTGAATGTTCCCAAGAGTTCAGTAGCTGCTAATACAGAACCTCAATGCTCATTTTAGATAGTCCGCTGTTTCGTT
>CM063501.1:69086221-69088721 GCA_032207245.1 Pardosa pseudoannulata
GGAGGATTTATAGCTGATGGAGTGGCACGAATGTAAAGGTCAAACCCAGAGAGGGATGCAGCCATGAAATATAGGGGCGGGGGCTAGGCAATAATGTCAACTTTTACCAAAGGGAAAATTTAATGAGCGCACCTGCAACTCCGAAAGGGGTGCAGATGTGGGAAAATTTCACTCACATGTGATTGGAATAGAGAACAAAAGGGATTTTGAACCGAAGTGTAAAGTTGCGAAAAAAAGTTGGAGGTACAGAGGAAAAGGGGGAATCCAGATCCCGTGGGCAAGCCAGAGGGCCCGGGCCAGCTCCACCAGCACTGACGTCAAGCAAACGACCTTTACGCTTACTTGCAGCCCTGTCCTTCCTCCCTGTAATTACTAGAGGTAAACCGACTTAATATTCATGATTATTACCTGGGTCTTATAACATTTTGATAAGGAATATCAATAGAAAAATATTGATGAATATAAAAACTAAATAATTGCAAGTCGTGTCATATATTAAGCAAGTGCTATATTAATTTGTAAATAATGTACATAATAAATGTTTTAGTTTAATGTGTTTCCCCTTTGAGACCGAACACTGATGTTTATATCGTAAGTACATTGCAACAGTTATAATATCAATATAAGGTACATAACGTTAATTCACCTAATCATTATATTATACCCAATGTTTAAAAATTGTTTAATATCAGAAGACATGTTGGGGACATGTATAAATCTTTCATCAAAGTTGCTAATGTAGAAGTTTATATTGATTATGCAATTTGTTGTCTTATCCACATTTTGGTTGCAAGAAATATATAGGCAAATCTGTGAACATAACAAAAAGTTTAATAGGAGGTAAATGATTAGATGACAATGAAAAAGGGGAAAATATCATCAGGGCTTCATATAAACAGTGACCTTTTATTAGCTGAAATACAAATCGTCGTAACTCGATACAGAAAGTGTTAATATTTAACAATGCTTCTTTGTCCGTGCTATATTATTCCATTTACACGTTAACTTAAAACGTATGAGGGAATTAATTACACAGCTAAAAAGTGTACGGTTACAAGAATTACATACGCTTAAACATGTCCACACATATCTTTATTTCCTACATGATATTCATATTTTCTAAATGTAGATATATGCTTAAAAACTGATAAATGGAACAAAAGTTGCGCCTATTTAAGTGCATTCCACCATTTTCTGCTGTTACTGCCCATTTGAAACAATCATTTTTTATAACCATTATTTTAAAATACTAGATAAGAAAGCTTTTAACCCCACTTACCTTCCAAATTCTCCAAAACTCTCCCGGTAGGTGTATTTTTTAATTTTGAAGGTGTACTATGCAAAAATTAATATAAAACAAAAGGTTTATTTGGTTACCCTACAAGACGCAAATAAAAGTGGACATACCTATACACTTCAGTTATATAGATACTTATGGTTTTAAAAAATAATAGTTTAAACTAGATTTGAGATTATTTAATTCCTTGGCATCCTTTAATATTTATTAGTTACTATGCATTTAAATGTCTAGAAAATAAGATTTTTATAAACGGAATCCTAAAATGTCTAGAAAATAAGATTTTTATAAACAGAATCCTAAAATATCCCAAATTTTGTGTGATTGTGTGCATATTCCTAAATAGTTGTAAAAATGTGAAGTATGTTTTATTTTACTTTAAAAACATTTTTATCATTTTTTTTGTGTGGAAGTCAAATTTGAAACAAACAAAAAAAAAAAGATTATGATATACAAACCTCTTAACGTTTTGCATTGTCAGTTTAGCGATCTATTTCAATTCTGTGGTTTAAGAATTTCTGATGTATTAAGTGTGAGCATAAAAATTTCTTAAATTTGATTTCTTTCTGTATGCTTTATTATAAAGTAACTCAGTAACTCAATTTCAAACCAATTTCGTTTGGAATTTTTTTTCCATGTTTTTAAGAGGTATTACTTTCGAAAGTAATGAAAGCTATTCATTTCTCCAGAATTTCTGAGTCAGGAAACCAGTTACAAAATTTGAAATAATACTTTGAATAAATAAATGAGATAGAAGAGGATAAAAATAAAATTGAATTCAGTATTTCTAGCAGTTTAAAAGAGTTTTCGAACCAAATTTATTCGTCAAATACGGTTACTGCTGTCGATTGTTTTTGGTACATAAATAAATTAAAAATTAAGACTAATTAAAATTATATTTTATTTTCTTTATAAAACTTTATTCTATTCAATACTTATGTTTTTTATTATTTGTTCATTTGAATTTAAGTAAGTACATAATACACATATATGCCTTACGGTTTAAAATATAGGAATTACGTTACGAAACTAGTTAAAATTTTCTCTTATTTTTAAGAACACATAAAAGATCTTCAATGTTTTTGACACTTTAAACAAGCAATAAATAGTAGCTTTATATTCAATTTATTTTTCCTTCTGCTGTATACAAGTTTAAACTTGCTTTACATACAAAAATTAGGAATTATTATTGCCAAAAGACAC
>CM063501.1:69093721-69103721 GCA_032207245.1 Pardosa pseudoannulata
AAAAAGCCGATGAGAAAAATATGCAAAATTAAAAATAATACATAAATAAAATAAATCATGCACGTAATCTAAACTACTTTATAAAGAGGTATAATAGCTTACGTTCGCTTAGGATAACTGCAAACAAAAACACACTGAGAGAATCGTAAACAAATTTTAACATAACTTATGTATCATATACGAGAGCGCCATGACGTACATTACATTTTAAATTGTTCTTCATTTTTCTATCATTCTATAGTCAAAATGCATAATTCGGTTGTTTTCATAATGACATTTTTTACCAGTGTGCATTTATTCAGGGAATAATAATATGTCTCCATACACCGTATATGGAAACTGTGCATTATCTCCTTTCCAGTGTTTTGAAAATGCGTGGGAAAATTCCTAAGAGATGTTACAAAGTATTTTACTATTGTATGTTTAAGCTTAAGATCTGTACATCTGAAATTCTGTAGTATTTCAGATTTTCTAAGTATTCCTATCTTTTTCACTACTATTTCTAATTTCTTGCCAATTTAGTTATATGATCTTCATATTCTAAATATTACTTTCATGTCCGAAATATTGCATAAGGGTATCTTAATTTATTACATGTCTTAAAGGACATGTTACCAGCATGATACATTACTCATTTCCAGCACTGGGCTTTGATTCAAAGCATTTTTATATGTTTATTTTTAAAGAAATGCAAAGATTATGCATTATTTATCAGTCCTCATTTTAGTATTTAGTGCTTTTGAGTTGGTATTGCTGATATATTATACTATTTAATATGAAACCAAACTATATCATAATATCTTTTCGTGTAGTCTTAAAGAGCACCTTAGCAGTGTATTAGATTACTAATTTTCAGCACTGGGCTTTGATTCAAAGTATTTTTATATGTTTGTTTTTATAGAAATGCAAAGATTATACATTATTTATCAGTTCTGATTATAGCATTTAGTGTTTTAGAGTTTTCATTGCTGATATATTATACTTATTAAACCAAACTATAGCATGCTATCAGTCTGGTCATTTAACATCTCGTACTATATTTTGTTTTAAACACTAAATGAAGAAGTTATTCCGAAGCTGTTGAAGATTGAAAGCGATTGAACTCTTTGAAAGTCGATGAAACTCTTCTTTCAAAATGCTCCAGACATAGGAAAAAATGTCTTAAACATCCTTCTAAATTTAAGAGGTCTCGTGCTTTGTAGAAGAGTCTTAGTTTTTGAATACTTCATAAAATTATACAATCATTTGAGTTATTCATAAAATGAAACTAAAAAATTGCACACTTTCCCACCGAAGAAATTACACTTTTCTAAATAATAGAGCACATCCGTTTTTGAATATAGCAATAAGTTTTTTATTATATCTAACGTGTGTTGGTACAACTACGTTATCATACAACAACTTAATATGATTTTTTCTTTATTTTTTTATTGTGCTTCTTTTCTGTCACTTTACTCCTGTGCTTACCGGATTTCGAATTCACGTCACAACGGCATCAAACTCAGAAAAGTGTTATATCGTATTTCTTATATATATTACTGTTAATCTGCAACAGAGATTTTTGAAGTATCATAACTGTATTATATGGCAAAATATTGCATGTTTATTCAAGTTATTAAGGAATGCAATTATTTAAATATATTTGGAAATGCATATACAGTAGAACCTCGGTATAACGACCCCCTGCGGGACCAACGTCATATGGTCCTTGTAACGAATTGAAAAAATAATAAAAAGAATGAGCAAAGAAATGATGCAACAGTACATACCTAGCGAACACTTCTATTTATTAGTATTTCCATTACTGAATTTTTGAAAAAAAGTCTTTGATTGACGCCTGTTTCTAGTTCATTTGAGAATTTTTCATTATCACTGATTCCATATCCGTTAGATTTTGAAGAATATCTTCAGAAATTGTCCTTCAAAATATTGATATAAGGCGTTAATTGTATTAAAGGCTTCATTTTCATTCATTTTTTCAAAAGTTTGGTAAATTTCTTCATTTCTGGTAATACTAACGATAAAATCGTCTTCATTCAAATTTTCTTCTCAGCACTGTAAAGTTTCGTCTACTGCAACTAACTCATCAAAAGATAATTGAAGATCTGGAAATTTGACACTGGGGAGCTGGGTCATTTCATTAGTGTCTGGAGTGTCATCTACCTAGGACATAAATGTCGTACGTGACGAAAGGGTCCATTCCAAACACAAAGAGAGGAGTACAGGTTCCTTGAAGTTGCACCCCAGTACAATAATTTTAAAATAGCCCACTTGCTCATGAGTTCTGCGGTCTAAAATTGGCGGTCGCTCTAACGAAAAATAATACGCTTGGGGGTCTTTGAAATGATTCAAATTTAACATTATTCCTATGGTAAAATAATTGGGACTTTTTAAGATGGTCGTTCTAACGAAAGGCTCGTTGTATCGTGGGGTCGTTAAAAAGAAGTTCTACTGTATTTTAATATGCAAGAGTTGATATATCATTAATAATTTTTACAACTATGAAATTATTTTATTTCAGTAGACACACTGAAACAAATTATAAAGAACTCAATTGGTGTAAAAAATAAAGAAAACTAAATGATATTTTGGTTTAATTATCAAACACGCTCCTTAAATATTTTTACTTCAGAAAGTTTAAATTAAAATTTAAAAGAGTAATTAAATGCAGGAATCTTTACCAGAAGACGTTAATTAATGATATTTGAAAACAAATTATCAGCTAATGATGCTTAAAATTTCATAAATATATTAAATGTTTTTCAGAGTTTTTTTTAATGTCAGATGCAAGGTATGAGTCTACATAAAATCTTTTTTTTTTAAATTTTCTTTAAACAAAGTTATTATGAATGCTTAAATATTTTTCAGTTTTAATAACAGAAAATTAATTGTAAATTCACATTTTCTTATGCTTTTTAAAAGGGGGCTTGGAACATTACAAGGTTTTTGTGAATTTAGAGTTATAAAAATTTCTACAGATATGCATCCCCTATGGAATAATAGCCTAAATTTTCTATCCGTCTGTTCTCGATTTTCTGAAGCGGTTGGACTGGGAATGGATAGAGGCAAATATATTGTATTCTTGATGAGTTATGTTAGCAAAATTCAAAGAGAGTAAAGTTTACCTTCTCCCAAACTATTTATCCTATTTTAATATAAATTGGTATAAATATGTTTCATATCCCAGCGAAAAATACTGTCTTCTTTAAAACGTTCGAAATCCACCCTTCCCTCCTTTTCGAACGCTTGATGCAACTATTTCGAGTCTTTTTTTCCCCGGTTAAGAGCTGGCGATTAAATTTCTCTTTAATTTATAACATAATAGATAGATAAAAATAACATTATTCTTCTAGCATTATGATCTCATTCTTTTAACCACCTCATTTAATCATTTCTTATTCTAAAATGTTTAAATACAGCCTGCATTAATTTCATAGGTTTTATCACTGAACTTAGATATTACGTAAATAATTTACTTTTATATTTGACATAAATAATAAATTAGGTACATATGCGATAATTTTAAATTTAATCATCTATTATTTTCTATTTTCAAGATAATTCTCAGCCAAAAAACGAACCATTTTTTTACCTGCCTCATAGGGTACTTTACAATTCTAGAAAATAAAAAAAATTCTGATTCCGTTATATGACGGGCTATATGCTAGTTATATTATAATTTAAAAAATCGGAGAAAACAAATAAAATCTTTTTAATATTCAATTAAAAAATTAAATTATACAATATCGTGTTTTATATCTCATTTTTCAACTAAATTTCCCTTTTTTTTTGCTTTAAAAGTTTTTGAAGATACTGTATTTACTCTTGTATAACGTGCACATTTTTTTGAAACATTTAAAGCAAAAACTCAAGGCACATGTTATATACCAAATATTTTACTGATTCCTTCACCCATTATACTTATAAATAAAGACAGGTATTCAAGGAAGCAAATAGAAAGGTAAATATTTTATTCAACAGAAGAAGATATGGATCTATATTTCTTACCAATTACACTTTATATACATTAGTTAGATTATCCCTATTTAACATTGAAGGTACGAAGGTACTTGCAAAGTAAATGATACATTTATAGGTAATTATGAAAATAATGTAAACACCTGTGAATGGAAGAGGCATTACGGAATGCACTTTGCACGCTTTAAGTTATGCTTTTAGCTTCTATTAATAAAAATGCTTGAACGAAAAAAAGCATATATCATGGTAGCAAGAGGTAACTTTAGTAATTTTGTGTACGTGTTGAATTTTTGTCATAAGCGTAAATTTTCATAATTTTCATACTTTCAAAGAAATTAAATTGTAGGAACCTAGCTAAATGCAGCAAATGTGATATAAAAAAATCCTCCTTTTAGTAGTTTCTAGTGGTAGGATGTCGTAACAATCGTACACAGACCGCGGCAATGCGAAATAATGGACAGAAGGAGTTATTGAATGATACCGACAGGTATGGAAGTAAATTGTGATGTTTAAACGAAAACAACTGCAGCAAATATGATCGAATCACTCACTAAGCATCTGGATTCTAAAATGTCAATAAATACAGTTCGGAGAGATCATCATAAACAAAACATTTATGGAAGAGGAGGAATTCCCAAGCCATTTGTCCCAAAGGCTAATGTTAAATGCTGTTTACGGTTGTGCCACAACATATTATATTGATAAGTACAAAACATAGTATATTGATAAGTTAAGAAATTTTAATGGTCAGTAGTATCAGTGTTCCCAATTTCTTCCCACAACAGGATAGACACATATTTGCTGTGCACCTACCCAATAGTATAACCACGATTATCTCAATAAAAATAACAATCAGGGAGATAGATCTGTCATGGCACTGACAGCCGCGTCGAGGAGTTCCCATTCATAACAATAAAAGGCAGGATCACTAGGAAGAAGAATAGAAATGTTTTCCTTAACAGGCCCATTCTATAATGCAATCCCTGTTTCTTGCAAAGATTAAATTTCCAAGGTGATAATATTCCTAATAATTGAGAGGAACTTGTTCAATCATGTTTGAATGAACACCAGGATTAAGGGAAATATCCACCTTGATCATACATTCTCCCGATCGTAATGCATTGTAAAGAATAGGGTATATTTTAGGACGTTCAATCTAGAATTGATATCATCTACCGTCATCACACTTCGAAATTTACCAATATCACCATAAAGGATAGTATAATATTCTTACAAACACTATTTAATATTTGTATGATTCGATTCCCATCTGAATTCGAATTGTGTTACAATCTAAAGGCAATCCTACGTCCTATTAGCAAATGATTCTTAATAAATCGAGTGTTTTCACTTTTTTGATAACCACCTGAATATGTCTTTTTGATATTATTGGGACATCTTCGAAAAACACCATGCGTCTACACGGTAAAAAAATAAAGAACATACAATCCCTTGAATAACATCATCTGAAAGAGGTGATATAATTTCAATTAGAGCTCGCGATCATCTCATACTAAAAACCATTCTCCAATGACACGAATCTAACACTAACAAGAGTGAAGAACTTTTTTAAAGGTGGAATTACATTTAGAAGAAAATCGAAAGTAGTTGAAATGTGATTCATTAGCTTTCTGTAGCAATAAATTTTACAATCTGAAAAGTCACATGTATTTCTAACTTGAGATAACTGTTATACACCTAATTTTTTACCATTTTGTAAAAATAAAAATTCATGAAGGCAGGATGCTAAGAGAAAGTTTGTTTGCTGTATAAAACGTTATACATAAGTAAAAAATATATATACACTATTAAGAGATTGAATAGATAATTTATAGGTAATGTTTGTTAATTTAGTTAAAATAAGTCTGTCGATGTTGTTGAGTTTTGTTGAAAACTTCGGACTTTTCTAAGTATAATTTAAATATGATAAACCAAATATGATCGAAAATTAATTAAAAAACAATGGCACATTTTAAAGCAAGTTGGAATGCTTGATAAATAGCAATCGATGTGCAACAAAAATTTTTAAAAAATAACAATTTAAAATTGTAAACATCTGGTGATATGAAACAAAAATAAAGTGATTAATCTAGATGTATTTGAATGTATAAAGGAAAAAAAAAGTTCCAATAGTTTATTAGAACACTTCATCGCATCTTTAAAAGGGAAAACTTGAGTAAATAGGGTTAAATGTTCAAAAAATAAAAAAAAGTCTACAATGAAAGATATTTTATGCAATTATTTATCATCCTATTAAGTTCTTACATTAAGACAATTCCTGTAAAAATCGAGTTATATTCGCAGTTAGATATAAAGTACAATAAATTTGCTAATTACCGGCTTTTTTTCCTCCCTATTCGTAAGTTTTAAAAGAAATGTAATAGATCAATATATTTATTGATTAAAAAACTTACAAATAAACTAGTTATAATTTTATTAGAAAATATGAAATGCTGTATTATAGCATGGTATTTATTCTCTATGCTTGAAAAAACTAAGATGGGTTTTTCTTTTCAAGTTATATGTTATTACTTTCTCTAAGAACTTAAGTATGGTCATAAAAAATGGTAGAAATATAAGTAGCGTAATGAATGCTTTTCAACACCCATTCACTAGGGGAAAATATTAAAATATTTCCAAAATAATCTATTCATATAAGAGGATTTGACAGATGTTTACGCAGTTTTGAAATATCTTTTAAAATTATTGAAATAAAAGTCATCTTAATTTAAAGTACATCATTCCGTTTCTTTTAGCTACTTTACAAAATTGTAAATTAAAATAGATTGGTAATTAAGTGATATTTCTTTTGAATGCAATTTAAAAGTAATTAATAATGTTTTCGGAAAAAAAAATTCGAACAACATTTAAAAACTTAAAAATGTATTTATGTTTTATTCCTTTGAAATAAATCGGTTTGCTTTAATTTGTCTTTCTATTCAGTGCACATAAAGTAACCTTTTTAATTGAAATTCTGTAAAAAACAGTTTTTTATTGCGTTTTAATTGAAAATATTTGAAATGGTGACAAATGAATATTTATTTCAAGTATGTTAAACAATGGTAAAGGTACAACATTAAGTAATGTTAAATGTATAAGCTAAATTCCTCTCCTGAACATGATGGAGTGTTCAGAGAGTAATTATTATTTAGAAGTAAATTTAACAGATTTAATATTTCGTATCATTCACATAGATTTAAAATATGAGATTTTAAGTTAGATAATATTTTGAATTGAAAAGATGTAAATGATGTCCTTTTACTTCAATGACACTAACTTTTAAGGGTATTAAGTATAAATCTTCATAATTTCAACGAACACCAAATTATATATTTTAAAGGCTTTTTAAAACATTAATTTTCTGTTATTAAAGGAAACACTGTTTTCCGTAAACACATATACGTATTTTAAAATAAAAATGATTTATGATAGATATGGGTTATATTTATGATATATATAGATTAAGTCTAAAATCTAGTTTTTTAGAGATTCTTAGATTAAAACTTTGAACATAATATTTAACACTAAATATTCTTGTAGTACTTTACCTGTGTTTTCCTTTCATAATGAAAAAACGTTAGTTTATCCTTGGATCAAATCTATAAGATATCTCAAATTAGTTAAATAGTTAATCTGCCACATTTATAAACCAACACCTTTTAGAAAATTGGACAACTATTTAGAATTTTTTTCATTTTTTAAAATTTGTTTTAATTGCACGGCATCATAGAAAAAGTAAGTAAGGTTTTTCTGTTCTCTATAACAGTGATATACATCCTGCAAAATTTTCTTTTCTTTTTTAAGTTTTTAAGACATTTTTTGTTATTAGACGATTAATATGTTGCTCCATACATAAACTTATTAGTATATAGAAGACTAAAGCATTTCTCTCATAATATTAAACACTGACCCAATTTTATTAAAATTTTATTACCAAAATTATTAGCCTCAATCCACTTTTAATTTTTTTGTCTTACTCAAAGTTGGATGAATATATGTATACCGAAATATCATACATATTTTATTTAAAGGAGTGAAATTTCTTGCAATTTATATGTTTTCTATTCTAATTTCTCGTATGTATCGAGTGACGATAAAAGATATATTTGCTTTCTGAATTGTGTGTGATCACATTTGCTGGGAGAAATGGTTGTACTTATTCCGGATAGTCTTTAAGATTTATTTATCCATTGTTTCATTTCTTTGAAAATTAAATGCAATAATAGGAATAAGTAAAAAAATAATTTCCTGGTTGGAATTATTCAAGATCAGTGTGTCTGACTATTTGTACTAATTCTGTAGTTTATCTATTGACTAATTTGTTACATTAATTTAAGTAATATTCATCGAGATTTTGTAATGAACTCAATTTAATCTAACACTGGAATCCCTATTTAAATTTTTTTTCTTTAAATTGTTTAAATTTAAAAAAATGAAAAATTATAATTTTTAATATATTTTAATTGTTTGGAAAGTTACGTTTGAAGTAAGCTAATCGAAGTTTAATTTCCTATGTAAGACTTCAACTTCTACAATTGGTATAAGAATAGTAGGTAATTAATTACTCTACAATTATGACAATTAATGGGTGATTAGTTATAATCGATAAGGATGAAACGGGACCTAGAAATACTTCCTGTTACAGCGTCGTAATTTATTTCTAAGGTCACATAGAGAGGTACAAAGGTGATTTTCTACCTCGTTTAGCATGGTTGATTTATTATTTCTAATTTGTATATTTCTGCCATTTATTTTGAATTATATGCTTCATTGTCATTTTCTCTGTTTAAGGAAATAATTCATGAATAAGTTTTTCTACGACCACTTGCTTAAAGTTTTGCCATACAAAAAGAAGATAGACAACATTAACAGCTCTTCAATATTGCAACAAGAAATTTTATTATTAAAAACATTGAATACATTTTTAATATACTTGCGAAGCATATATTAATTAGTATAGCGAACTACCTTTTCAGTTTCTTTAGACTTTTATGAGAAACTTTTATTTGCTCGACAGAAAAAAAAAATCTCTTTTAAAGGAAAGAATTATTGGGTTTTACATAAAGAACTCTGTAGTGAGGATTTAAGTTACTTTTTTTCAAGTTTTTGTAGATAAACTTTTATAATGTCTTGCTGGTAACTTGTATAAAATGTTGCAAACACTTTAATTAATTTTTATCATCTCGTCTAGCTCAATGCATAGGTTCGCAATGGACCGATAGATAATGAAACAAAAATAGTAAAATTTGGTGCTATATCTGAGAAAGACTGATAAGTATAATGATTTGAACCTGATCTTCATTACATTGAGGTATTATTATGCTGTTGAAATATTGATATTTTTATATCGAGGTATAGACTAGGATTTTCTTTTGTAATTATACAGGTTATATTTAAAAATAATTAAGTAGTCATGAAGTTTCATGTTTTTTAAAAATTTGCCTAAGAAAATACACAAAATATTAAGTAATGACGGTAATGAAAATGTATTCGTTAAGCTTATACTTATTCCTTATCGGTTTTAACTTAGTAATTAATACTTTTTGCTTGAAAAAAATTAAATTTTTACATACTTTTAAATATTTGCCTAAAAAACACATAAAACAAGAATTAATGATGATAATGAAGAAGTATAAAAAAATGAGAAAATCTAAAAGCTGTTTCAAAATGTCGATTAGCACCAATGCATCTAAAACTTTATGCATTAATGCCGTGTCTTAAATAATTTAGATTATTATAGTATTTTTCAAATAGTTTATAACCAAAGGTAGTTATTTGTAAGGTCAATGAAAGACACACTCAGAATTTTTATAAAAATAATATTCTAATTTTTCCTTTAAAGATACGCACCTTAGTTCGCATTTTATACTCTCATACATGGTAACTAGAATCCTTATCATTTAGAGTCTTTCATCTGAGTTTGAATAAATGGAAAATTTGATATATACTAAAAAACACCCAACATGGCTGTCATAATAGGAGTGGTGTGAAAGGTTTTGATAGCTAAACTTCCACTTTTCAT
>CM063501.1:69108721-69121221 GCA_032207245.1 Pardosa pseudoannulata
GTAACATTACAAAACTTTATTTTATTCAAATGTTTTAATCGATTCTTCAGTTTGAGATGTACTTCTTCAATCTATTCCAAATGAATTTTTAGTTTCTTTTTTTACTTTTGCCTGTCTGGCAGCTTAATTAAAAAGCAATGAGAATAACATATTGAGAGGAATATGAACTCATGTCTTTACTTTGATTTTCGACTGGTTATAAAATTTCCTTCTATTTGTATTTCTGTAATAAAAGATTTTACGGATAGTTATGTGAAAATAGCGTCATTAATGTATACGCATTTTAAAAAGATTTTAAGGATAGTTTAGTCCAATTATTGTTATTAATTTATAATGAATTTTTATCTCTTCCGTATTGAATATTAAATTTAAAAACTCCAATGATAATTTAATTGAATATTTTCAAAATACGAGGGTTGTGGCATAAGTCATGACAATCATTTTATTCTTGTAGATATGTAGACGGATCACAAACGCATATGTATGATGTGGAAGTTCTGCAGGCATAGTGTGTATGCAGAACAACAGATGTCTCTGTGATAGCTAGTAGTAGTGCAGCGAAAGCTGTGAAATCAGTTGGTGAGTGTTGAGTGCATGCTTATATTAAAATAGCCGTTCTTCGAGAGAGAAACGCGATGAAATGTCACAGTGAATTAGTGGAAGCTTTTGGGAATAATGTCCTACTATACTGAACAGAAGCACTGTGGGTAGGAAAGTTTCAGCAAGAATGTGTATCAACCAGTGATATACATATATATATACAACCAGTGATATGATATATATATATATATATATATATACATACATATACATATATATATATATATATATATATACATATATATACATATATGTATATATATATATATATATATATATATATATATATATATACATATACATATATATACATATACATTTATATATACATATATATACATTTATATATACATATATATACATATATATATATATATATATATATATATATATATATATATATATATATTTATATATATATATATATGTATGTATAAATATATGTATATATATACATATACATATACATATGTATATATATATATATATTATATATGTATATATACATTTATATACATATATATATTATATATGTATATATACATTTATATAAATATATATATACATATATATACATATATACATATATATATATATATATATATATAATATATATATACATTTATATACATATATATATACATTTATATACATATATGTATACATATATATACATTTATATACATATATATACATATATATACATATATATATACATATATATATATACATTTATATACATATATATACATATATATACATATATATATATATATATATATATATATACATATATATTTACACATATGTATATACATATACATATATGCATATACATATATACATAAATATATATATTATATATATATATATATATATATATATAAATATATATATATATATATATATATATATATATATATACATATATATATATATACATTTATATATATATACACATATGTGTGTATACTTACTGTATGTATTTAGAGTACAGTACACACGTTACTCTTAATCTGACAATAAAAATGAAGAAAAACAGGAAAATCAATATTTACATGCTTTAAAATTTTTGTTTTAGTAAAGAAATTATCTATTTACAACTTAATGTTTTTGTAAATTAATACTGCATGATCCTGCATGCCTAAAAACATTGCACTAAGATAAAAAATTGATAAAATTCGGTAAATTCTATGCACTTGCATTAGGGTCAATGAAATAATTTGAAAACATTATTAATAAATTTGATTGCTTTATGCAATTAATTTGATTCTGAGAATGTCTGAGAATAAATGCATTAATTTTTAATATAATATATTGAAAAAGATTACAGTGTTTTACAAATATAAGTAATGAGATAGGGATCATTTTCAGAACTGCTTTCGAATGTTTACTGGTTGCATACTTTTTTCACACAATTGTACGTATTATTGTACGTATTAGCAACACGAATTATTTCCATCTCGCACGACACTCACACTTCACAGCCCTCATTGCTCTACTACAAGCTATCACAGAGCCATCTGTTGTTCTGCATACACACTATGCCTACAGAACTTCTACACTATACATATCAGTTTGTGATCCATTCACATGTCTACAAGAGAAAAATAGTTAACATGACTTATGCCACAACCCTCGTATTTTTAAAATATTCAATTAAATTATAAATGGAGTTCCTAAATTTAATGTTAAATACGAAAGACATAAATATGCCTTATACATTAATAACAATAATTTCATTTAGATATCCTTAAAATCTTTTATTACAGAGATACAAATAGAAGGAAATCTTATAACCCGTAGAAAATCAAAGCAAAGACATGAGTTCCTATTCCTTTCAATGTGTTATTCTCATTGTTTCTTAATTGAGATGCCAGACAGGCAAAAGTAAACAAAGAAACTAAAAATTCATTTAGAATAGATTGAAGAATTACGTCTTTAGCTGAAGAACCGATTAAAATATTTGAATAAAATAAAGTTTTGTAATGTTCCTTTTATTTTTTTTAAATATCCTTCCTACGCTATTATTAAACTTCAGATAAGTTTAGAATATAAAACTGGCCTTGAAAATAAATTTTTGAGAAAAAATTTGCAAACTTTTGTATGAATACGATTTTTGCATTTTTTTGTATTTTCATTACGGAAAAGCAAAATATAAATTATATAAAAGTACAAAATAAATGCTAAACTGAATTCTATAATAAATATCAACGTACAAAATATTTTAGATATTTGCTGTCAGGTAGAGTAATTTGAAAGATATATTTTAGGAACTAGCATTTTTGCAATTCAATATTTTTATCAACTGGCTTTAATTTTATATAAGAGAATTATAAATAGTATAAAGTGGAAAATGGTACTGAAATTTGATAGTGCAAAGATTATTGGTATATGATGAAAACTATTTAACCCTTTGACAGTTTCATTTTTTTCCAGAATTCGGTCAAAAAATGTCACATTTTTATTGCATTTTTTTGTTTATTTTACATTTTTAAGTAAAGATATGTTATTAAAATTAACATTTCTAATATTTTTAAGCATTTATTACAACTTTTTACTTTCTATGAAAGCATCATAGAACTGAAGTTTACCTTTAGTCTCATCGATATCCAAGGTAATTTTTAGAATTCCAGTGAATGCAAATCTGGGAGGCAGATCCGAAGGATTATCACAATTAATTTAAAAAAACTGTCTTGCTTGACTGATTCCATCTGTACTATCAGAGTGACTACTATCTAGGTTATCTAGTAAATTTTCGCTACTATCATTTACAGATAATTCAGTTTCTGATTCCGAGTCACAGTTCGAATCACAAGAAATTAGCTCCATACGCTCTGAATTATCCATTATTTAGAAGTAAAAATATATTATTCAACTCTTACATCAATAAAATTATCAGGCGGTTAGTAAAATATAACCAGAAAGCTATACACTGAAAGATAACAATTCGTCTTCTGATACAAAACATGCGAAAAAACCCGAGCTTTTGAATCAATCAGAGAAGAAAATACAATAAACTGCAAACTATCATTTACTGGACAACTATCACCATCTATACGAATAATTTGTTACTAAAATTGGAAAAAATACGGCTGAAACAGTGCAAGCGAAATAGAAATCAGATTGACCATACGCCGTACGGGCAAATCAGTAAAGGCCCGAAAGCTGTGCCCGTACGGCGTACGGTCAAAACAGGGAAAGGGTTAAGAAAACTGGATGTTTCCGAGTTCACAGAATGTAAAATTCCTTAACTTATAGAATACTTAATATTTTTAATTAGACAAAAATACTTTAGTAATGTAATCATGTCAGTCACCTTAGCATTTAAATTTAATTTTGCAGAAAAAGTCAAAATCGTTACAAAAATATGTGAATCTCCTTAGCATTTCAGACATCTAACAACACTGGACCCAATACATTGGACACATATACATTTGGGATCCTTTCACATATCTACAAGGAACAAATAGTTGTCATGACTTATGACCCAACCATCGTATATTCTCTCAAAGTGATTAAAAACATAAAACAGTTATAGAATGCTATTTAGGATAGCTGAAATACCAATTAGGCATAAAATTAAAGAAGGTAAAAAGAGAATGTCTAAATTATATTTCATTTATAAGTTTTTCTCGAAGACACAATTAAAAATATTTTTTATCTTACTAAAACAATCTCTAGCTTCTTCTTTTATTCAGGTAATGCGACATCCTAATTATTAAAAAACGTAGAGAGCATACTAAGAATAAAAATATCAATTCATTTTCTTCATTATATATAAAATGTCACTGCCATTTCTTCTTCATTATATATAAAAAAAAAGCTAAACTCCTCTGCGCAATAGCCCCTAGGGGTTTCCGAGAAAAAGGACCCTGAGATGCGAAGCATATGTTCCTGTTAGGTGCTCAACCTTACGCGGAAGCCCAGTATTTAGTTCTCAAGCATGCTTGATCCTCAGTTCACCTACCCACTGAAGGGATAAAAAGTTGAGCCAACCTTGTCCAGTCCGGGGATCGAACTTCGGACTTATGTTGCGGGAGAGCGAAGCGCTACCCCAATGCCATCGGGCTCCTTTGTTATATATATAGAGGAGATATTGAAGCGAAACAAACTAATCTTCAACATGAGCTTTTGATCAAAACCTTTATCAAAACACTAATAAGTAAATAAATAGTAAAAAGGTAAAGTATAAGACATCAGTGCATTGATAACAACTTGCGGCTCGCAAGTGATTAACAGGCGAAAAGTTGTTCTACTCAAGCCCGCCGATTGCAAAGCCGAGAGTGATTTCGCCTCTCCATTAAACTGTGCCGCTCACCTTACATACTGCAACATGCTCGCTCTCGCAGCATCGTGGGAAATTTGCATCCATGCAATTTGCATTTGCAGGAACTTCTTCGATGCGGTTATCAGAACGCCACATATACATTAATCTAATTACAGTTAAAAAATACTTAAAATTTTCTTAATTAGTAACTCTGCAAATTATTTATTGGACGTATTCAATATGGGATTTCTAAACTGAATTTAGAGTCTAGAAAAACAATCATTCGAAAGTTATCAAGTACAGCTTAAATGCTGCCTCGATATTAAACTTATCAATATCACCGACAGAGAAGATTTCAAGCAAGTAGAAGTTAATTTCAAAATTTAATTTCATTCACTTGTTTTCATCGATCCCCCAGTTGGAGACACATTTTCTGTTCCTAATTACTCAAAATGAATCTTCAGCTTCTTCTTTTAGTTAGCTAATGTGGCATTCCAATTAGAAAACCGCGTGAAGGACAGACCGCACTACCAACTAAAACTACGCTTTTGCGGATATTCTGTTGGATATAAAGTTACTCTCTTTATTTGTGTTTCGGTTTAATTACTGTTTTTAAGTACAAATTTCTTCTGTGTTTTTTTTAAAGAACAATGTGGATTGTTGGTAGTTTTCAAACACAAAGTAATTATGAGGCAGCAGGAAAACTTTAAGAAAATGTACTTCGATAAGAAATGAAAGTAAGCGTAAAAATTCTAAAGTAAACAAATAAGTTGTAATTTCAAAAGAATTAAAAATCTCTGAGTAATTTTCACTTTAGGTGTTATGTATTCGAAGAGCGGGAAAGGTAGAATTTGTTTCATTTATAAAGGATTAGTAGTCAGTCATTTTTTAAACGAATGTCAATTCTCCTAACTTATTTTTTATTTAAGATATGCTTGAATATTTATTGCAGCTAATAATGTATTCACGTACAAATCGTTTAAATTGTCTGGTATAATATTGTCTATTAGCATTATTTAAAAATTGTCTTATTGATAATATTCCATATGATGTAACCACTTATAAAAATAGATATTTTTAGACATAGATATTTTTAAAACTTATTTTTTCTTATAAAATTGAGAAACAAATATTAAGAGAAAGGAATAATATTGAAACTATCTATAGCTGTACAAAGTTAATTAAAATATATTCTTTTAAGCAGAGAAAAAACAAATTTTATCAAGATATTTGAAGAGGTTTTTACTTGGTAAATAAATAATTGGAAGTAATTGGGACTGAACCTACTTCATATAATCGAATATTTCGGATAAATGAAAATTCATCAATAATCATCTAGTTTAATATGTAGTACAGTCATTGGTGCAATAATATTCGATTATTCCGGGACTCGGTAGTATGAAGTTTCAAATTTCGAAATGGGGGTGTGTTTTTGTGTGTAGAACAGGGATGTTTGAAAGTGGGAAATATACACTCATACCGAGAATTGTTCTTGCAGGAAGGAATTCTAAAAAAAGGGAATTCCAAAAGATTTATATACACTCGTAGTTTAGAAAGGATGGCTTGCATACAAAAAGAATAAGTGAAAAAAGAACACTTCAAAAATGCATGTTTGTAAAGAGAAAATATTAGACGATAGTAGAAAGTGAAAAAAATTGAAGAAGAAACCGACTCAGATTAAAGCAGAGTTTTGGTTAATCGAGGTTAGGATAATTGATGTTCTACTTTAATAGCCTGCAAATAAATATGGATGTTACACAACAAGCACATAATGGGTTTCAAATAATCATTAGATACAAGAAACATGCTCTAAATTTATATTCTTATACTTAGTAGTACTTTTATAGTATGTTGCGGTTATAATATTCTTTGTAAGTATTAAAATATTTTCTATATCAAATTCAATATCGGAAATAATTCAGTTAGAAAGAAATATAAATAACTTAACCATATTTCACAAAATTGGATGTATGTTTTCACCTTAAAATTTATTGTAACTATTCGCGTAAGATTATATTTGTATTTGAAATACATAAAACTCTGAAATGATTTTTAAGAAGATATATGTTTAGTAGTTGGAAGAAAGTTTCTGTCATATATCTCTTAGCTACGTAATGGGCTTCTTGGGAGATATTGAAAACGAATAAACTATCGGAGACTTATAGTACAATGCCCCATATTTAACGTGAATACTTCCTTTTTAGTATATCTAAGGGTAATAAACATTTATTTTATTTTTTTATAAATCCTGCGTATATAATAGTCTGCAAGTGTTATTCTGCCTACTCAATTTAGAAACTGGTATTTCTATAATTATTAAAATTTACGCAAATAACTGTAATTTGTCAAATAAAACTGAAGGTAATGAATCCTAATATCATTCATAATTTTTAAAACCAAATCTTAAATGGCATTATTAGATGAGCAAAAGTGGGTGAAATTAATAGCTAACGAACAAGCTATTTGTGTCTGATTAAATGTTATGCAATATTTAATCAATAAAGCTTACATTTTAGAATTATTGGCAATTATGTGCTCAGTGAACAGAAAAATAGAGAGTTGTAATATTATCCAAAATGTTTTGCTATTAATGTTACTTCAAGTGGCATTTTAATGGGGAAAGATGAAAAAATTGGCAAAAGTGAGAAAATAGTTCATTGTATAAAAAATTCTTCCGATTTTGTCAATTATGTTACATCACTCTTCAGCGTGTTTTTCAACAAAAAATAAAACCTAACAATTATATGCATAGACATATTAATCTATTAAGTATTAAAACTTATTCATTTTAAAGGTCATATTCTGTATTTAAAATTTAAAAAAGTGCATAAATTCTGTCTTCTTAAAGTCGATACATCATCATATAAGTTTCTAGCAAAAATATTATAATTTTGATCGATGGTTTGGTTAAAAAGTCTGCTTTCTTTTGAAAAATTAGCTCAAGAGTTGAAATCCCACTTCTTGCCTAGTTACTTGTATCTGTTCGAAATCAATAGGAAGGGGTGTCATCCCTTCTAAAGGAGAATTGATGCAAATTTAAAGTATATAACCCTGTATCTTTAAATACCTAACAGACAAAAGTTAGACGTCAGAGGGACAATCAACAATTTGGCAATATCTCACCAATGCAGTTACCTATTGTCCAATGTATTAGAAAGCAGTATAGTGTCCAAAGAATATTTGGCTTAACAGTCCTTTTATGTGACGTCATTCCCTTTTTTATTTCTCCAAACATTTGCTTTCTTTACTCTATGTCGTAAAAAAACTAGGCCTTTTTAAGTTAGTTCTTGCAAGGAAATTCCCACTTCTTATTTCTTTACTTTATCTATACCAGTGTTATAAAAAAGGTAAAATTTGTTTGAGTGTATGGATATATTCTGTGTAATAACTAAACAGAAATAAGACAAACCTACTAAAAAAATAGTAGACGTCTAACGCACAATCAACCCTGGGAGAAATCGCATTCCAATACTTTAAATGCAATGCAAAGAATTAGTTTTAAAACTGATTTTAGAACTTAGGTTACAAAACTTGTTTATTCTGCTTTCCTTTTTAGTAGTGTTAGGGTGCAATACTCACCATGTCTGTTTCCTCGAGTTACGTGTTGAAAAACATATGATTGGTTATACAAATACTATATATACAAATGGAAAACATCAGCAATTAGATGAGTCATGTTGCAGGCATGGGACCCTTTAAAATGAGATTCAGGTTTAATTTAAATTCATAATCCACAAAATAGAGAGGAATCATAATTTATATAAAAATTGAAATAGAATACATGGACAAACACTCTCAAAATCTATTGACTACTTTGAGATAAGGGTTGTAATTAATTGTCATATAAAAGTTGAAATAAACTTATACCATACATATATTTTTCCGAAATTTAAATTTTCTATAATTAATATTTGTTGCTTTGCCTGAGTAACACATCTTTTACCATTGAGATTGTAGATGAGATTATATTGTCCATACTAATATTCTGCTAAAGTTTTGAGTTGAAGCTAAATAGTACAAGTTAAGATTACCAAATGTTATGAATATTCAATGCAATTACCGCCAAAATCAATTCACTTTTGTAGGAGAATTTCCCCAGGTTTAAAAGTGTCAGTCCATTCATTTCTTAAAATTAATGCAGAACACATTTTGGAGTTGAAATGGCAACTACGTAGTGAAGCATTTCTGAAGACACATGAATTACCATGTAACTGAAACTATTTCTTATCACTGTGAATTGTTTCGACCAATCTTGCACTTGTGAAGAAAAAAGGAAGAATACGTTTTTCATTGATCGTTGTCTTTTTACTATTATTGGTTTAGGTGCATCTCAAAAGATCCGATTTTCTTAATGTGTTAGAACAGAAAAAAATGGTAGTACGTTTCATCACCATTTATGATTTAAAAAATAAAGTGGTACCCACCACCGTTAAGTAAAATACGTTATTGTCCGTTCCATCGTTAAGTAATCCATTGTTAAATTCTCCTTGAAAGATTTAAAATGGATTTTTGATGTTCTGCTAAATTATGGAGAACCAAAGGCACGCTAATTTTTTTCATTTGTAGTTGTCTGTAAAAAACATTATGTATGGATTGAGATTGAATGTTAAGTTCTTTCTGTACCGTTTAAAGAGTGCAGTGGTCACCATTAATTAACAATTTACGTATAGATGACAATATTTCTTAGACTACAGCTGACAAAAATTCTCACGAGAGAACTTCGACCAAATTCTGTGAAACATTTGAACACAGTAGCATGAAATGGAGCTTTATTTCTAAATGATAAATGGTTAAAGACATTTTTGTTTTGATTTGTTTTGACATTACTTTAAAATAATAGAAAATTATAGCAGAGTAATAATCCTGCATTAATTTCATTTTTCTATTTCTTCTATTATTCTATTATTTTACTTAAATTACTTCTGCTGTAGCCAAATTGAAGTTATCGACGTAAATTCTAGTTTGTGGCCATAAAATATGTTAAATGTGTTTACAATGAATGAATCTCTATGCTTCTAAAGTTTTTTTATTTCAAATATACATGGAACGTCACTCGTAATGTATTGCAGTCAATTTATTTTGAGTGCGTGTAATTTGAATATAAATTATTCCCATAAAGTGTTTATAAAATCTGATAATTTATATACTTTAGTTACAGCAGGGCAAATTTCAGACTCTGTTTTAAAGTAAGTTTGCAGACAAAATAAAATTTAGTTAAAACAAATATGGTTTTCATTCTGTAGAAAAAAACTCAATTTTTAATATTTCTTATTACTCGGACGAAGGTACAGGCATTTGCCTATACAGAATGCACTTTATCTTGTAATCTCATCGGATTTTAATGTATTCTAAAATCTAATATAAATTTCGCAATAAATATAACATTAGTTAGAAATATCAGTTATCTTGCATGAAAACTGGTGTAAATTGGGTTACATGTAGTACAGTTAGTAAATTTGATTATGAAGGAAATTAAAATTCACATATTTTCTAATGTCCTAAAGTTAAACCTAATGTTCTTACTGACAAAAGTAAAAAATATATTCATTTAAAAAGAATAGTGACGGAAGACAAGCTAAAGTCTTTAAACTGGTGAATTTAATTTAGCCCTCTAGATAGCTGAAAAGATGTAAAAGTAGGTCACAGGTATTGTAGTTTTCTTTCTGAAAGACACACTGTGAAGTATTTCTACGTTAAGAAATTTTTAGGTAGTGTAAAACTTTTGACTGTGAGATTCGTTTCATTTTATTGCATTTTTTTTCTTCTGCGTAGCTCAACAGAATGACATCTCACCCCTCCTTGACTATACACCTGAAGTCGGTGTAAAAGAAACCTTAAAATAGTTAAGATTTTAGAATAATGTTTAATCTAAAATTCGTTATTTTGTCAAACTTTAGCCTTTTTGAAGGTTTTGGAACAGTATATCTAATATAATTTTAACAAGAGGTTGAAAGTTAAATATAAGTTAGTATATACTTTGAGAACACTTATAGTTGAATAAATATTTAAAGCAAGACCTATAAACAGTCTTTTTCAGTGTGATTGCATTTTTCTCTAATACAGCAAACATTTTTCCAGTAAAAATTAAGTTAATTATTTTTTATAATCATAATAAACACTCGTTTTTGTACCAGCCTTTTTATTGCCATATTCTAGTTTAAACTGCAAAATGTGTGTGACTACCATCTTGTAAAAGCTTTTTCTTTATATCGAGAGACTAAAATGGAATTCTAACGCATATGAACCATCAACTGTAAGAGGAAGTGTGTAATTTGTTAGTTCAGATTATTTACTTAAAATATTGACCACAGATTTACAATAAAACAAGCAAAGTATTCCAACTGGTACGGTCTTGTACTTTCCCACGATGGTCAGCACGTGCATACACAGCTGTGGACTAAATTTCCAAGAAGAATTTAGGTGCAGCTGTCGACTTCGAGTTTTAGTGGGGACCCCTGTGGAGGAGTTATAGCTTAAGGAGTGGCACAACTGTAACGGTCAAGCACAGGAAGGGATGTAGCCGTGAGATATGGGGCAGGGACTAGGCAATAACGTCAACTTTCACCAAAGGGGCCATTTAAATGAGCCCACCTGTACTCCCGAAGGGATTGCAGATGTAAGAAAATTGCACCAACAAGTGATTCAGACAGAAAAAATGGTGTAATGGTGGGGAAAGAAAGTGGGAAAATGACTCGCTGTCGGGATTCAACAGTTGCTGGACATCCAGATCCCTTGAGCAAGCCAGAGATCCCGGGCCAACAATCCATTACCAAGTCCACATGCTCATGATCGGCACACCAGCATAGATGTTCAGCAAAATAATGGCCGCTACATCAGTACCGACTGTTGACAGCCCCAGCCTGCTCTCCTATAATTATTGTAGATAAACTTAATAATATTCATAATTATTTCCTGGGTCTCATAATCTTTTGATATGGAAGACTATTTCAAGAGTATTGATGAATAGCAGAACCAAATAATTACAAGTCATGTTGGAAACTAATCAAGTGATGTATTAATTGTGTAAATATGATACATAATAAATGTATTAGTTTAAATATTAGGTATTTTCCTTTAATTCCATAGCTTATATTTTGCTGTGTTTCCCTTTTGAGAAAGAACACTAGTTTGTGTTGTAAGCACATTACAACAGGATTATTCGTCATTTACATTACCTTAATATTTTATACTAATTTCATTTTTATTATTTGCAATTTTACAATAATTTTAATGACTCGTGAATTCTTTAAATTTCAACAATTTTAACGATGTTACTCCATTAACGTCCTAATAATCCCGCATAATATAAGTTTTTATTCTAGTATATTTCTAGGTCTAACCTAAGAATTGATAGAAATTTTTACTACACATTCTAAAATACTTTCCTGTTGTCGCAGTACGTAAAAGTGTATTCAAGCACACATAGAATAGGGTTGAAATAAACAAAACGAGAACGGAAACATAAACTATAGTGAAAAATAAATCTCTGAAAGAAAGAGAAGAGAAATGCTGAAATGGAGCGATAAAAGAACACAGAAAGGAAGAAAATCCAGGGGCCTGGAAAATATTTAGAAAAATTTAAAAGGTTGTAAGAAAATAGGAAAATACAAAATAGACTGTAGTTTAAAGT
>CM063501.1:69128721-69156221 GCA_032207245.1 Pardosa pseudoannulata
TATATATATATATATATTTATATATATATATATATATATATATATATATATATATATATATATATATATTTATATATATATATTATATATATATATATATATATATATATATATATATATATTATATATATTATATATATTTATATATATATATTTATATATAATATATATATATATATATATATATATATATATTATATATATATATATATATATATATATATATATATATATATATATATATATATATATATATATATATATATATATATATATATATATATATATATATATATATATATATATATTTTTCATCCATTTTAGAGTGGACATAAAGAGATTATAAATGTGACTCCTTGCAGAATTTTTTCATAGAAAGAATTACAGATTTCTTTCAGAAACTATTAAGTGCTTCTTCTGACCTTAGACTAAACCGAAATTTAAACGTTTTGGGTAGAAAACGGCAATGATAAAACAATAGTTTAGAATGGTTACTTCCTTTCTTATAGTTTATCATGTATTGAAATTTATCAGAATGTGAACGTCTTTCACTCACCGATCCAGATGTAGAATTTTACTTTCATGAGTCTTTTGGCTGGGAAGGGAGGGGTCGATGACGGGTTGGCCGTTTCTGGACCCAGGCTTATGCTTCAGGATATCTATCACATCATTGACAAAACTCTAAACCTGAAATAGAAACAATCAAGAATGGTTACATAAGATGCCATGGCCATTTAAAAACACAAAGATCAACAGTGGGATACATAAGTTCTTTAATGTTTTAGCTTACTTCCAGTATTTCAAAAATATATTAACTGATCAACTAACTTTAAATGTTTATTTTATATGAAAAAAAGAAATGATTAAGAACAATACTTGTTGATTCTATATCTCTCTGTAGTCCGAGTTAAAGAAACGAATAGCCGTTTACAAAATTGACAGTAAATTCTTGTTTGTTTAGAATTTAGAAACGTGAATGATCTACTCAAAAATATCTCCCTTAAAATTCATCTACCTGATTTTTAAAGGTATGCTTGATCTATTTTTAACCATTAAATCTAACTATATACCATAAAAAAATTTATTTGATTTTCTACTCAACTATGCATGTTCGATATTTCTGTTGTTGAAAAATTTATTAATTCTTTCCCGTCTTCATCATTTGGCACTATATAAAAGTGTCATACTAAAGATAATTATACTAGCCGGCTTCTTAACTTCTCCCTGTTGTTGTTGCCCACAAAGTCACATGGATAAACTAAGCACATTAGTAAGATACCTTACGAATTAATGCAAAGGGGTGCACTTTTTGTTTGATAAGATAGGGTAGTTTGAAAGAACGTTTCAGATGAAGTGGGTCATCATAATTTAGAAGCAAACTCCAAGTTGAATATCCCTAAGCTCTGTTTGACACACTCAGAGGTATCATTTGAGGCTTTGGAGGACACTGTGACCTTGAATATATTTTAAGTGCTCCAATTACCATATCCCAGTGCTCCAAACCTGCAACCCTCCAGTTCTGAGATCGTTGTCTTTGCCGACTGAGCTACCACAGCTTTTTCCTTGACTAAGCTTATTACCAAAAATGGAAGATATTCAAAAGCATGCAACTATTCATTTACAATGCTTTTAACCCTGCTTTACACTTGCATAGTATGTATTACCAAGAGGAGTTTCTTTCAATTTTCAATAAATCTATAAACTAAATTTTAAAAATTGAGAAACCGAGGAAAATACATATATAAGCATATTTAACACGTAGACTGCCATGATGGTCACCGATGATCGGCACCCGAATTGGCGTAGCGCCTTGAGGACCACCAGTGACAGTAGAAGCAGCAAATAATAAAAGTACATAATTCTATTTAATATGGATACTGATAAATTTTCCAATAATACCATTCTTATTACAATGGTTTGAAGAAATTAATGCAATATAGAACTTACAAAAATAATTTTACTTGTACATGAAAAATATACTTTTATCAGTGAATATTGCGATGAGTCAGATTGGAACATTCAAGGAAAAAAAAGGTGAATCAACGCAATAGGAACAATATGTCACCACTTTTTTAGTCAACATCTTTGCTATATTTCTCCTTACTTGCTTTGAATGCTAAAGAATGAGAGTAATCACTTATCAATCGAATCACGATTGTTTGAACTAAAGGACAATCGTAACAATTGCCTACTTCGCCGTGGGAGTCACCAGTGATCCCCACCCTGAATACTGCTTCATGCATGATTTTATAACTCATTTTATATGCTTCAAATAATATTTCAGCATCACAAAATGAAAAGTTCACGTCTTCGCCTAGGACAAGCTATAAAATTGGGTTAGGCAGTCAACGTGTTAAAATGTCATTTACATTCAATTGCACATTCCCGGAAAATATATTCCATGCTTTTTACTCATATTTTGTATTCAAATTTCCAGAAAAAAATTGGTTTTCTAGTTAGTTTTATTTGAGAATTCTAGACATCTATGATTTATTCTTTAATACATATATCACCTTTTTCGGTCAAGAAAGACATTCTCTAATTAAGTCAATGGAAATGTAAGTGCATTTTAAAACTATATATCATTTTAGACGATGTCTTTATTTCTAAGCAGCCAAAGAAGTAAAGATTTTCAAAATGCATATATATCTAGAAAATTTCTGGGCTTTAAGTTGTAGGTGTCGGTCTCATTAGCCCTCGTGTTGCAAAAAGTAGACCGTAGCACTGCAAACCAAACTAAACCAAACCAAACCAGAGAATTTCGTGATAGTATTTTTCAAAGGTATCTTAACATTGGAATTGGATTTTTCTTAGTTCCATTCTGTGTTAGCTTCCATTCCTAAAAATAATCGTTTACATTTGAACACGCGTCTTAAATTTTTTCATCTGGTTCGATTTTTCTTTTATGAAATAAGTTTACTGTTATATTCCGCAAAATCTGGCCCTGCTTAATCTTCTTTGAAAATATCATTACTTGAACTTATAATACCCTATAAACTGAAAAATATTGCATTTTCTCATCTTAATTGCACCATAATAAAATGATATAAAAGTTTCTTTACTCAAGAAATGTAATAAACACGGAAGCATTAGTTATCACAAACCTATGCAATGCTATTCTAGAATATATATTTATAGAATTCATTTGGCCGATGCTTCCCATGGAAAGTTATAACCTTAAAGTCAGCTACACGGAAATCACCCATTTTCGAAATAAGATTGGAAAGAAATATTGAAATAAGTGAAGCGATGAGTATATACTACCCTGTGCGAGCATTCACGGGTTAAATATTTTATTGTAAATCTCAGCTGGGCAAAATGTTTACAGAATACCCACCTAGATGAATCGATTTATTTTTATTTATATTAGAGAATGATATCATTTGAAATAAGTGACACAAGAGAGAGTATAATATAGAAAAATGTAATAAGAGAAGCAAAATGCCTTTGCGTTAAACATTTTTCATGAGTATGTGAGATTAGATTGTGGAATGGAATTGTGAAAATAAATAAAATTAGTCAATAAATCCATTTGAGATGTCAGATCTGCAGTCATAGCAAAATAAAGGTGATAATTTTATCTTATTTTTTATTTATTGCAACAAGGTATAATACATAAATTAGGAGTGTGATTCATTTTTTTTTTTTTTTTAATGGATGATTAGAGAAGAGAGAGAGAGAGAGAGAGAGAGAGAGAGAGAGAGAGAGAGAGAAGAGAAGAGAGAAGAGAGAAAGAGAGAGAGAGAGATAAAGAAGATAAATCTAGATATTGGAAAAGCATTTGCTTAAACATTGTATGTGAGATTAGATTGTGGAATGGAATTGTGAAAATAAATAAAATTACAAAATCCATTTGAATGTGATATAGATCTGCACGTAAAGCAGTAATAAATTTACATAAGAGGAAATATATTTAAGTTACAAGTACAAAATAAACTTTGCAACAAGGATACAAATACATAAATTATGTGATGTTATTCCTATTCAGGTTTTTTAATATAATTTACAAATTCTAGAAATACTTTATATGAAGGCGATATTCAATACATAGTATATTTATATGCGAGTATTTCTTGAGGGAAATATATTTTATTAATTTATGTTGCGTTACCTAGCAGATAATTTAACGATAACTATCTAACGATATTGGAGACAAGCATCTTCCTACTACATTTTTTTTCTGTGACACTCTTGATTCCTATTACACATGTCTATTTCTAAATAGAATAATTTTACAAATTCTACTTTAGAAATTCTACTTTATACTACTTTTTAAGAATGTGATATAGCTATCTTAATACACGTAAAAGCAGTTAATATGGAATTATTTAATCCTTTTATATATGAGGAAATACATATTATTAATTTATGTTACGTTAGCTAGCAGATAATTTAACGATAACTATCTAACGATATTGGAGACAAGTATCTTCCTACTACATATTTTTTCTGTGATAGTGTTGATTCCTATTATATATGTCTATTTCTAAATAGAATAATTTTACAAATTCTACTTTAGAAATTCTACTTTATACTACTTTTTAAGAATGTGATATAGCTATCTTAATACACGTAAAAGCAGTTAATATGGAATTATTTAATCCTTTTATATATGAGGAAATACATATTATTAATTTATGTTACGTTAGCTAGCAGATAATTTAACGATAACTATCTAACGATATTGGAGACAAGTATCTTCCTACTACATATTTTTTCTGTGATAGTGTTGATTCCTATTATATATGTCTATTTCTAAATAGAATATTTTTATACATGTTACTTTATTGTACAAATTCTACTTTATACTACTTTTTAAGAATGTGATATAGCTATATTAATACATGAATAGGCAGTTAATACGGAATTATTTAATTTTTTTATATATGAGGAAATATATATTATTAATTTATGTTACTTTAGCTAAAGATAATTTAACGATAAGTATCTAACGATATTGGAGACAAGTATCTTAATACTACCAATTTTTCTGTAATAGTGGTGATTCCTATTATACATGTCTATTTCCAAATAGAATATTTTTACAAATTCTACTTTATTGTACAAATTCTACTTTATACTACTTTTTAAGAATGTGATATAGCTATCTTAATACACGTAAAGGCAGATAATACAGAATTATTTAATCCTTTTCAAACTAAAAAACTGAGAAATTAATTTAATTTACTCATCAACTGCTACATTAATTGCCTGAATAGACAATTCTTAATCAAATTCTAGACGTTCAACGTAATGTAAATGATAAAGTGGTATTAAGTAATTTTAACTCTTAATACGGCATGTATGGAGCAACTATGAATTATTCATTTGACCTTTTATCATCTTACTCTCAGTAACTTGATTGATCTCAACAAATAAATTATAGTATCCATAGTAATTTAGATCCTCCGGAAATATTTGGAGCACATCAATTAAACCGAAACCTATATTAAATCACCCTTCACTGTAGTTCGCAGACGTTTTTCTTTTATCAACTGGAATAGAGTTAGGACATTAATTAGTTCTAGGAATGAATTTTTTCTTTTTCTTCTGTTCTTAATTGCAAACAAAAGGAGAAAAATTAGTTTTTCTTTTGCTCTCTACAATGAAATGTGCAAAAATGTGTATTGTCTGGAACTGAAGAGCAATGTAAGTGCATCATGTAAGTGTAATTCGAGTATCTGTTTTTAGGGATAGAATGAAACATCATTTGTAGAGTGTACTATTGTCATTTGAAGAATATGCATCATGTGTATAGATACCAGGCATTTCTGAAGCAAAATGTACATACGAGATGTGTTAAAGATATAGAATTTGTGTATTGCTAATTTTACGCTATTCTAAGTACTATCCCTGACAAATAGTGATTTGTACTAAAAATGACTCCGTTTCCAAGGTTTTTTTTCCAGTCTAGGAAAGTTTTCACTTTTTGGGACGTCTTGATGATTTCTATAATTTTATTCTTGAAGGTCTCTATAATTTGCAAATGGCGTCCTTCAAAGATTATTTTTTAAGTTTGAGAAGCAGGAAAAAGTTTGCAATTTTAAATTTAAAGATTAGGGCTTATGAGAGACATCAAGAGTCTGAAGTTTCGACAGATAAGTATGGATCAGGAGTGACACATATCCAGCGCATTGTCACGGTGTACAACCAAATCTCGTTTTTTTTTTAGCGTTCAGGCCTCTTTCTGCGCAGAACATCCCTGAAACTTTCTAAAACACCCTTATACAATTCTTCGTTTACTATTTGACATCTTGGTAGAAACTCGTGATGAACAATGTCTTTGCAATCAAATAGATACAGCTAACATCATCTTAATCTTTGACCAGTATCCTCACTGATCAATATTCTATAATTTTCAAAGCATTTATCCTGTTTGAAGCGGCATGTTTATCCATGTTTGTCTACATATCAAGAGTGTCAGGTTTAGTTTATTTAAAAAAATATGAGCAATTTCTTTGATATTGCCTCTTCTCACAATAATAAGCAGGATTGAAAGAAATAAAGTGCATTTTCAGAGTGTGTAAAAAGTAACACAACAGAAGTACGGCAGAAGGTAGTAGAATATTTATTAACAGTGGCTATGAACAGCACCGTATGACAGCTGAACATTGGGTAACGGCTAAATGTAATGCTTGGTGCATATTTCAACCAAGATAGTTCTTTTGAGGTTTGCAAATCTTAATAAAAATAAGGAGCAGCCGTATACAAAAAGCTAAATTAATCACAGAACTAAATTTCAAGCAAACTGTGTCCCCCCCATTTTATTTTTTAAATGACTTAAATGTTTTGAAAAAATTGTAGCAAAATTTGACATGGACAAATTAGTTGTTCTTCAAACTCTCTCATTGTTACATTGTAATTATGTGACTAACAGCTTGTCAATAGATTTAGTTTAGAGACTTTAAATCTGCTGCTAACAGATATAGCGAATGTAGACGAATGGCAGTTTGGTAGATAAACATACCTCTAGATAACATCAGTAGTAGATTATCAACTCTTGTTATGATTAAAGCACTATTTTACATTCCTTCTATCAACGTTTCTACAGGTATAAATGCATAAATATATTTAATACATGTTTGAGTGTTTGTAGAAGTCAGTTAAGTGGAAATTACACGGAGATGGTAGGCTTCTGCATAAATAACAAATACAATCACAGGCTCACTTTCATATTTACTTAAATAGTGGTAAGCACTGAACACATTCATCGATTTGTTAATAATCCGTGATTCTTATATGAATAAAAATGTTAGAAATCTCTTCCATCATGACATCACAGCTTCATTCATACACAGCCTTTTCTGTCTTATGAATATTTAAAAAAATATTTCAGGATTACAACAAAAAGTGCAGATTTAACGTGTTACGTTTTGTACGAAATAAAATGAAGACGGAGTTTAAGTTGTATAGTGAGATGAATTTATTCTACTAAATATTTAACACTTTTTCACAAAATAATTATTTTTCTATTAGTCAATAGTCATATCGGACACAGATATTTTTTTTTATTTCTACAGGGATACTTAAAGCATTTTAAAACCATGTCTGGTGATGATTATATTTTTTTTACCACTTTTCTGATAAAGAATATGTTACATGTTCTATTTACGATCTAAGAAAATATTTAAATATTATTGTAAATTGCTACATTCTAAAATATAAATTAATCATTCGTTAAAAATTATAATATACATGGAAATAATCGTAGGCTTATAGAAATATTATTGTTAGTGTGCTTCAAGACTTTATAGGGTTTCGCAAAAAAAAAGAAAAAAAAAGGAAAATGTTTAATTTATCTGAAAGTAAACACTTTTACAATTTGCATTTCTTTCAGAAAATGCAAATTGTAAAAGTGTTTACTTTCACTATAGCTTTTGCTCACTAAACACACCAGTTTTACTCAATCTTTATGAATTTTGATTGAACAATTTTTTAATATACCAGAGGTATGGATAACATATTGCACATCCTTTAAAAATGTCTTTAAACTATCGGGTTTTAGCAAAGTTTTCATAAGTCCAATTACTTTTTTGTAGATTACATCCTTTGTTCTGTAAATCGATCATATTAGTCTTGCTGTTACCAAATGTTCGAAATATCAGGGAGTTAATGTAATTAAAAATAAAGTTTTAATTGGCTCTTCAAATAAGTATAATCCTGAAAGCACTGTGTCATTATCACATACTGGTTTCTTATTTCCATAACAGCTATCGATGAATTTGGAGTATTTTCAGAAGGCTCGGATCGGATTTCAATTTTTCTTAGAATGAAGAAATCAATACCTTTCATATGATATAAATTTGAAAATGTTTCACGTATTTCTCTAGTACTATTTTTAGTCTGGAGATTATCTTAAATTTAAGTGCAATTTTTCCACAATTTACACAAATGTTCTGCTGATTTTCAAATATTCATCATATTGCATGTTAATAGAACAACAACAAAAAAGAACAATAAAAAATGCGTCTCTTCAATTTGAATATAACATTATAAATATTCTCATTTTTGATCACGATATATCTGTCGAGTCGCCTGTTACCACAATGTATGGGTTAGCATTAAGTTATACTCTAGCTTGTGACTTTGTAGACAGCTCAACTAAAATAAAAAGTATAATTATTACTATTCAAGTATTCTCTACTTGTTAATCAAGTTTCTGAAAAAACATGCAGTGCGCCAATAAAGAAGTGAGTCACTATGAGCTCGGTTCATAAAATATAGGTCATGGTGTCCAAGTGTTTAGATACACGTATTTTATACGTGATCTTAACCCTACGTAACAGAATGATGGGCTAATGGTTAGGGTGCTGACCTTCGGAACCGGAGTTCGTGGGTTCCAATCCCACTATGGCATGGATGTTCGTAGCCACTCGAAATCGGCTTTAAGCAGTAGGTTCCGGTCATATTAGCCCTCTTTCTGCAAAATGTAGACCGTAGAGCTCCCAAACCAAACCAAACCTAAGTACTACGCATACAAGTATTCTTAGATTTAAGACTCTTTTATATTTATAAAATATAACGGAGACTTAAATCAAAGTTTTCCGATAATTAGTGAAAAAACTATGTTCAAATGATTTTAAAAAGGTAAATATTTCCTAATGTTTTTACTTTACATTGGACTTTACATTATATTGTGGTTATTGTTTAAAATTTCATATTTTATTTTATTTTTTGCTTCTAATCTCTGGAATAATTTCTTTTATATGTTCGAGTATTATAAACTAATGTATAAATTCAAGTTTTAATCCACTATTTCTTCTCAATGCTAATCGAAGTAGAAATTATCTTTAACGGTTTTCTTTTATTAAATATTTTTAAAAAGTCATTCCTTTGACATGCAAACAAAAGTTTGTGTTATAAGTATTTTCTTCATTATTTTGTAATAACTCAATATCTAAAATATTATATATGGTTTTGTTGAAATTATAATGATGTTATATAATTACGCTATATGGGAGATAAGTTCCATCATGGAAAAGTAATATTATTAATAAATAACTATTAGGGTTAGAATATTGAGAGTACATTTCATTGGGAGTATATGAATATTCATATAAAAATGAAATTAATAGCAACAGAAGATTTTATATTGTGTTTATAATGGAAAATATGTTTAAAATATCAATAAAATATAAAAAAAAAGAAATTTGGGATTTTAATAATTCATTTTTGTTTTCCTATAATGATATATTTTACAGTTTAAAATATCTGAAGTAAAAAGTCTGGAGCAAAGGTCTAAAATCTGAAAGTTTTCAAAGCAGTGAAAAATGAACTAGATAAAGAAGGAAAAATATAGTTTCATGGAACATATACGATAAAATAAAATGCATCTGTTATTTGTCAAACTTTTCTTTGTCCGTTAAATGTAAACTTTTTTTTAGAAAGGTAACATGTAAAATATGGATTAATAGTATTATCAGAATGTAATGTGTTTTGAATTTCATAATAAATGTGAATTGTTTGCTAGATTTCATTTTGAAAATAGTTATATAACTTTAAAAAACCAAAAAAAAATTTGTTTGTTTTTTGGTTGAGAATTATCGTTCTACAAAAATTTGCGATTAAAATTATCACTCAAGAACCTAATCTATTATTTCAGCCAAATGTAAAAGAAAATTATTTAGGTAATAATACGTTTAGGGATAAAACATATGGAAATCATGCAGAAGATATTTAAATAATCTCAAATAAATGATTAAATGAGATAGTTAAAGGCATGACATCATAATGCTAGAAAAAATGTTATTTTTACCTATTTATTATGTGATAAATTGATAAATTTAATAGCCTGATCCTAAAATAGGGCTTGATATAATTGCATTAAATGCTCGAAAAGGGGGACGAGGTGAATTTCGAACGTTTTAAATATGACAGCATTTTTCGCTGTGATACGACGCTTATTCATACCCATTTATTTTAGAAACGGATATATAGTTTAAGAAAAAAATAAACTTTACTCTCTTTGAATTTTGCTAACCTTAACTCATTAAAAATCCAATATGGATGCTCTATCCATACCACGTCCAACCGCTTCATAAATTCGAGGACAGATAGACAGATAATTTAGGTTAACATTACATTACGAGAAGAAATTTTAAGTCACAAGAAGTTGAAAAAATAATAAACAATTATTTTAAAAATAATAAAACGATTTTGAAAATCATAAAACAACTTTAGGAATAAGAATTTAAAAGAAAAATCAGAAAATATTAATGTAATTAGACATTTAGAAAAATTTGGCTGATTCGGGGACAGAACCGTCCACCCGATAAGTACGCTGATCAAACGGGCAGACCCTCTACTGAACGTGCTAGGCCTACGCCCGATGAAGGAACTAATTGGAGTATATGAGGGTCGAATAAATACAGTACACTTTTTAAATATTACGCTCCACCCTCGCTGCTCCCTCTTATTCTATACTAAATTCATATCAAGAATGAATTTAGTATAGAATAAGAGGGAGAATAAGACTTGAAATAATAACATTAAACGCTCGAAAAGGGGGGATGGGGTGGATTTCGAACTCGCTCTGAATTTTGCTAACCCTAAATCATAAAAATCCAATATGGATGCCTGTATCCATTCCAGGTACAACCGCTTCATAAATTTGCGGACAGACAACTTAGGCTATTATTATATAGGGGATGGAAAAATGGTAAAATACTAAATCGTTTGTCTATTGTAATGGGAAATTAAAAATATGCTTCCACTTCGGAAAACAATACATCTTTTTGACATATGCAATAAAAAATTTTGAAAATAGTTATATAACTTTAGTATAGGTATTTCGTATATGGAAAAAATGGTAAAATACTAAATTGCTTGTCTATTGTAATGGGAAATTAAAAATGTGCTTCCACTTTGAAAAACAATACATCTTTTTGACATATGCAATAAAAAATTTTGAAAATAGTTATATAACTTTAGTATAGGTATTTCGTATATGGAAAAAATGGTAAAATACTAAATTGCTTGTCTATTGTAATGGGAAATTAAAAATGTGCTTCCACTTTGAAAAACAATACATCTTTTTGACATATGCAATAAAAAATTTTGAAAATAGTTATATAACTTTAGTATAAGTATTTCGTATATGGAAAAAAATGGTAAAATACTAAATTGCTTGTCTATTATAATGGGAAATTAAAAATATGCTTCCACTTCGAAAAACAATACATATTTTTGACATATGCAATAAAAAATTTTGAAAATAGTTATAAAACTTTAGTATAAGTATTTCGTATATGACAAAAATGGTAAAATACTAAATTGCTTGTCTGTTGTAATGGGAAATTAAATATATTCTTCCACTTCGAAAAACAATACATCTTTTTGACATATGCAATAAAAAATTTTGAAAATAGTTATATAACTTTAGTATAAGTATTTCGTATATGGAAAAAATGATAAAATACTAAATTGCTTGTCTATTGTAATGGGAAATTAAAAATATGCTTCTACTTCGAAAAACAATACATCTTTTTGACATATGCAGTAAAAAAGAGTAATTTTTTTAGTTAAATTTGAAATCTAACTAGAAATTCTATCATGCTTAAAGTGGTTGGAATATATGCTTTTTCACTTATTTGGAGTGACAGCCGTTATTTCTAACAACAAGACAAATACATTTGTATTTTATCATGGCAAGTCATTAATCTTCTTTTCTTGCAATCACATAACAAATAATAGTACTCTACAATTTGCCGAGAAAGGGAAAGGAAAAATTTCAACAATAGCCTTACAGAATGCTAGTAAAAAAAGACATGAAATATAGTGATACTCTTAATCAAAACAAAGACATTCTTGTTTTATAAATAATCCTTTTAAGTGATTCTATCTTAACATTTGTATTTTTCAAGATGATAAACTTCCTTCAGTTTTTTTAATGCAAAGGATATTTTAATTTAATTTAACGGTTGATGGAATTCCGTGTTAACGATAAAATTTAAACTTAAACGATATATATTAAATGGCAGTATAGTAATCTGTAAAAAGTTTTAATAAATATTTTCTAAACCTATATTTTTAAAAATTGTAATTTCTAAACAAACCCATTTAATCTTTATGCATTACATGAGTATTTAACATTTATGTAAAATCTTATGTTAATAAAATTTTTTTAATGTGCTTGCGATATGAAAATTGTTTTTTTATATTTGTATCTATTTTATTATCGTTTTTGTTTTCAAACATATGATATTATAGAGAATTAAAAAGAAATAAATTATGTAAATTAAAAACTTTTATGCTTTGATTTTAAAATTTTAAGCGTACATAAAATTTAACATCCATCCTAAACCAATATATATAAGATATATTTTCTTCACTTTTGAGTAATGAAAATCAATCTTTGAAATGGTTTTCATTTAGGATGTTTAAATGTATATAACAAAATATTTAATAGCAACTCAACTAATAGAATCAGTTTTTTAAAGTTATTTATTGTTGCTGGAAAATTATTACCAGATTATATTATTAAGTTTATTGAATTATATAACTGTTTGATCCTCGACAACAGGTAATCTCTAACATGATGTATGCGTATTTCCAGTTCATGTCACTAACACTGAGCACGATCCCTTCCTCTAGGAGTATTATCCATAGAGTGACAATATCTCATTGATACATATTGCTGTGATTTATAATTCACCACGTGATCAAATTCAAGCACTTTATTTAAAGATACATTTTTAAAAATGATAGTACAGTGAACTCAAATTAATGTGATCGTAGTTAATGTTATCAATCGCTTAATGTTATGGAAATCACTTGGTCCCGATTTTCTCTATTCATTTGTATGTTAAAATTATTGCTTAATGTGATTGTTACATTGGTTAATGTTATCAGTTTTCGAACCTCATTTTAACTGGCAAAGGAATATTCACAATATATTCAGAAAGAACCCAATTTTTTCTTTACTTTTGCTGTTGTTTGAATTTCCGAGAATTCTCCCTCATCCACTTAGAAAAATAGGGAATGAACAAATGAGTGGGGTTTACATGTTCCTGGAATTTTTGAGAAATACGCACACCCTGCTGGTGGTCAATGGTTGTCAGATAAGCAGTAGGCAACACATTCTTATCGGAACTAAGAAGGAGAGTATTCACATTTAATGTCTTGATTTTACGAAAACAATTACCAGAAATCTTAAGAAATGATAGAAAATCCTTGGGATATAACCTCTTAAAAGTTCTAGTCATGGTTGAAAGTAGATCAAAATATTTCAGTAGCTTCCACATTAACAGAATCTGAAGAATGTCAGATTGTCATAGGAAAATAAACGAATGATGGAACTGTTGAGTCAGATAAAAAGTTTTGATACAGAGCCATCTCCTACAAATGCTGAAATGAGAAATGCATTGAAAGTGTTGAAACGTGTAGTACAACACCGGTTCAATGATTTATAAAACATTATCATTTCAAACAACAATTAGGTGACCGAAGGTTGCTTTTGGGACAGAATCATCACATCCCATAGTTTTTCCCACATAGAAATTCATTAAAGGGAATTTCGAACTATCCAAACTATATTTGTTATTAATTAGAGTAATTGACAAATATTCATTATATAGATTAAACCCTAGTATTTTAAATATATAATTATTTGAACAAAAGTTAAACTTAATGTTTAATTTTCATACATTATTTAGTTTAAGCAGTCGTTTTTAAAATCTCATTTTCTATCTTCAACAATTTTAAATGGAAGTCCATTCCACAAATAATCTTCCTATCGCAACTAACGTCAACAAAAATTAAAATATCCTATTTACTATATCAGTTTTTTAAAGTTAGATATCATTCTTATATCAAACATAATATTTAAAGTTTCTATAAATAATTTAAAAAATCAAGAAATATTTTGAAAATTACTCTCCCAAGTGTTAAGTCTATTAAAATAGTTTTCAATGAAATAAAACATATATAATAAAAAAACATATATAATGAAATAAAACATAAAACATATGGTATCAATAAATATATCCCTATATAAATATTACTTTTCAGTTGATTCCGTAATAATTTCAAAATATATGAGAAATCAATTATGATAAGTGATAATTGGCTATGAGAAGTGGTTTGCCAATTGATAGCAAATAAATCTTATGGATTGTCGAACGAATAAGGCTGTCAACATTAGAAAAGTCCGAATGGGCTGGCTTCACCAATAACTAATATTTCAAAAGAGAACGGAGAAAGCTACTTGGTAAAATGCCAGCCATATAAACAATGATTAGGTGACCGAAGGTTGCCTTTGGGACAGAGTCATCACATCAGCTAGTTTTCCCCCATAAAAAGTCGTCAAACGAAATTTTGTTCTATTCAAACAATACTTGTTATTAATTAGAGGAATTTCCAGATATTCATTATAGATATAAATTAAACCCTGATATTTTAAATATATAAGTACTTGAACAGAAGTTAAGCTTAATGTTTAATTTTCATATATTATTTATTTTAAGCAGTCGGTTTTACAGTCCCAATTTCTACCTTCAATTTTAAATGAAAGTTTGTTCCATAAATAATTTTTCTATTACAACTAACGTCAACAAAAATAAAAATATTCTATTAACCATATCAGTTTCTTAAAGTTATATATCATAATTATATCAAACATAAAAATTTAAAGTTTCCATAAATAATTAAAAAAAGAAATATTTGGAAAATTACTCTTTCATGTTTTCAGTCTATTTTAAAATTTCCAAATTATTAAAATAGTTTTCAATGAAATAAAAGATATGGTAGCAATAAATATATTCCTGTATAAATATTACTTTTCAGTTGATTCTATAATAATTTCAAAATATCAGAAATCAATTATGATAAGTTCTAATTTGGTATGAGAAGTGGTTTGCCAATTGATAGACAAATCTTGCCGATTGCCACATTCATAAGGCTGTCAATGTTAGAAAAGTATCAGTAGGCTAGCTTCACTGACAACTAGTATTTCAAAAGAGAAGGCAGAAAGCTACTTGGGAAAATGCCAGACATATAAACAGCTATTAGGGGAGTGAAGGTTGCCTTTGGGACAGAGTCATCACAAAACATAGTTTTCCCCACATAGAAATTCATCAAACAAAATTCTATCCAAACTATATTTGTTATTAATTAGAGGAATTGACAAATATTAATTATAGATATAGATTAAACCCTACTATTTTAAATATACAATTATTTGAAGAGAAGTTAAACTTAATGCTTAATTTTCATACATTTTTTATTTTAAGCAGTCGTTTTTTAAATCTCATTTTATATCTTCAATAATTTTAAATGGAAGTTCATTCCATAAATAATTTTCCTACTACAACTAACGTCAACAAAAATAAAAATATGCTATTAACCATATTAGTTTCTTAAATTTAGATATCATTATTATATCAAACATAATATTTAAAATCTCCATAAATAATTAAAAAACAAGAAATATTTGGAAAATTACTCTTCCGTTTTTTTAATCTATTTTGAAATTCCCAAACTATTAAAATAGTTTTCACTGAAATAAATGATATGGCAGCAATAAATATAATCCTGTATAAATATTACTTTTCAGTTGATTCTATAATAATTTCAAACAGGAAATTTGCAAAATAAGTAAGATTCCTTCTTCCTCAAACAATGAGGAGGAATTTTATTTAATATACTCTTCATATCATTTTCACTCCATATTTCCTTATTTACGGAATTCTTATTTTCTTTTATTCCTTGCAAAGCTGTTTCTCTTTGCCACTCATTTTTTCACATCATTATAGCTCCGCATAATAAAACTCTATATCGGACGCACTTTGTATCTTCTTTCTTTCATTATCAATGCATCAGATGCTGGGCTCTTCAGAGCGTTATGTTTCTCTTTAATCTTTCAAGAAAATATTTATGGGAGATAAAAATTTCCGATTTGAAAAGACTCAGTCCACTTCTTATCACTAAAATATTCGTGTTTTTTCTTTTCACATTTTCTTATCTTTGATAAGTTAAAATTTATAGCTCTTTATCAAATAATTTAAACTTGGAAATAAAAATTTTCAGTTTTGAAACAAATCCTAATGAGAAAAATAATATGCGATTATTTGCATGGCTATATTTTTCTGTCAAGCGCAAATAATATGTTTGCATTCTATATTAATTCCTGTATGTGTACAAGCAATGAAATACCTCAGTACGATATCACATTTATTTATATTTTAAATACTACAAAGCATATATATGTATATGTATATATATATATATATATATATATATATATATATATATATATATATATATATATATATATATATGTGTGTGTGTGTGTGTGTGTATGTATAAATATATATATATATATATATGTATAAATAAATAAATATATAATATATATATATATATATATATATATATATATATATATATATATATATGTATATATATATATGTGTGTGTGTATGTATAAATAAATAAAAAAATAAATAAATAAATAAATAAATATATATATATATATATATATATATGTATGTATATATATATATAACTAAGTATATGTAAAAAAATATATATATAAGTATATTTAAAAAGGTAAGCATTCTTCTTTAAATGGTATAAATAATTGCTTTTTTATGCTTCATTATGTATATTCAACATGTGTGATTCATTATATTAAGAAAATACTATCATGATGCAAAATTAATTAGTGAATGATAAAACTATTCAACATATTTAGTGGTAGTATATAAAGTTCTTGACTTAATTTGGTTAATTTAATGTACTTAAATTATTTCTGAATTACTTAATGTATTATTTCTTAATGCGTTAACTTAATTTTTTAATTTAGTTAATACACTATTACATTTTTTTAATATTGATATGGGCACCACACGATTTCCTTGAACACTTATTATATATTCTTTTCTTTTCATTTGTATTATGCGCTATAAGAAGAAACGTTTCTTTCAAGATTAAAAGTAGGTTTTGTTTCCTATGGTATCCATGCTATCTGTGTAGAATTTATGTTTAGCCATCTAGAGGAGACTAGCAGCACTAATACTCGTTATAATGAGAGTTTTTGTTATACTGATGTTTGGTTCTAAATATAAAATTATTTAAATTTAATACTTACTTTAATACTTACTGTGCAACAAATATATTTACTTTATTTTCTAAAAATGTTTTAAAGGTTTAAACACTGTTTTAAAGGTTTAAACAGCCTTGCTTCAACTGAGTGTGGATACGATGATATCTTTGATATATGTTATTGTAGATATAAATTACACCTAGTTATCTTTGGGATAGAACACTAAATTTTGTGTCTTTCTCATGAGAGGGAATATTAAACATTAAATACAGCTAGTTTTGTAAATTAAAGTTTAATCACTTTTAGTTTTAGTTCCTTAGTTTTGGCTCTTCGTAAAAACTAACTGTTAAAGTAAGGATGATTTTGGGGAATACCCTTTATAATATATGAGATAAAAAATATTTAACTCAGCAGAATAAAACAAAAATATTAGATTCTAATAAAATATAATCTATTTCTTCTATTTATAAAATTTATAAAATATAACTATGCATATAATTTATTAATACTTATATAGAGTTTGTTTTATAAAATTTAATTTGTCTATTCCGCAAAAAAATTTAGTTTGATCTGAACTATACAATGAAAAGGATTTTAGAAGCATGTTGTACATTTCATATTTTTTAAAATATAGTTCTTAAATCCTATTATAGATAATTCTTTTATAAATGCTATTATACATCAAAACTTAGAAAATTAATAAATAAAACGTTTTTCAGTGTTAGTCAAATTAAAAACATATATACATTTTTATATTTCTATTCTACATGTGGTTATAATTAAACTTCTAAAAACGGCATCTTACAGCAATAAAGTTTGAACGGAATGTAACTAAATTTTGTATGCGGGCCTTTCATTAGATGCGCTCATGGAATTTTGAAAAAAAATACTTCCAAAATGTCCGCCACAGGGAAAACATGAAATTTAACACAATAAACGACCAAAGCAGGATAAAGAACTAATATTAATATTTACTGACAAGTTTCTAATCACCTTGTTATCGAACCATATTAAGTAAAAGTAACTCTGGTGTCTGTGACTGTGCGTCAGCAGCTGTCTTAACGTCACCAACGAGTATCAGTATGATTCGTTTAGGCCTCTTATACGTTGAACTCCTAGTTTCCTCGACTCTTCAAATCTTTAATATTTCAACGGATAACTTTAGTAGACATTGGTCCAAGCCGTATGTTCTTTCTACGACGAAATTCATGAACTGCAGCAGAAGCATTTCCCTTGTTTTCGTAAAACAGCTTCACCAATAGCTCACGTTCAGCTAAAGAGAACCATCATTATTGCAACCGAAAACATTGATTTAAACATGATAACATCTGCAAACATTTTATACCTTAACTTATTTTGCATAAAGTTTCTTCTTCTTCCAAACCATTCAAATCTCTACATTTTTCTTCTACAACTGACATCTTTTCTCGGATATACATTTTATTAGTCCTAATTCTTCATTTGGATTGTTAATATCATTTCTACATTCCATTATGGTCGTTTATTGTATTAAACATTTTTCCGAAAAGGCGCCCTCTGTTGGACATTTTGGAACAAAAATAATTTTATCGAAATTTCATGAACTCAACTCGTACATACCTCTTATACAAAATTGCGTTGCATTCCGTTCATCCGCTTGAGCTGTAGGATAGCGTTTATAGAGGAAATTTATTTATAACGATACGGTATGTTACAGATTAAATCAATGACGTTAATTTTAAATAAGTTACGTTTTTCTTAATAATGCAGATTATCCAAAATTTTATATATTCCGTCTTTAAAACCTTATGAAGGCATAGTTCATAAACCAATTTCACCTCATCCTTTACTCTAAACAATTGTGCTTCTACAAGAAAACATCTCCTTTCTCTAAACCAAAACTTTACGTTTTTTATCTGTTTTCAAGTTCACTGTAATCTCCACCTAATTAAAATTTATGGATGCTTTATCTTCTTACCCTATTATGAAGGCTTCTAACTTACCGGTTAACAAAAATATTTTCTCCTTAAAGTTTCATAGTAAGTGCTGTCTCTGGAGTAGGAAAATGTCTTTACAAATTACACATTTATGCACTATCTTTATATATGACTATGGTATTAAGGCTTTTACGAGCATTATATCTTAATGCACAAGTTTTGAAGCGAAATGGTGTTTAGGTAATAAAATAACAGTGTGTCAAATTTTCAGGTTGTGGGTTTTATTGATTGTAAAGATAATCTATAGACATGCCAAATAAAAATATTTTATTACTTAATTTGTGTCCTATAAAAATGACAAAGTGAATACTATATTTAAACTTTCGTTATTAGAAAATTCTACAATATGTCAACTTGCATTATTTATATTTTCTTATTATACTTAAAGTCGAATGATGGCCGAATGGTTAGGGTGCTAGCTTTCGGAATCGGAGTTCGTGGGTTCGAATCCCACTGTGGTATGGATGTTCGTAGCCGTTCGGAATCGGATTTAAGCAGTAAGTACCGGTCTCATTATCCTTAGTGTTGCAAAAAGTAGACCGTAGCACTTCAAACCGAAATTATTATATTTAAACATCGAGATTGTTACTATACTTTACAGTTATCATTAACATAAATAACTTTTATGGAAATTAAAAGATGTGAATATGTTTAATAAATAAATGACTATTATATTTATATATAAGTTTCTTCTGTCCGTGTGTTCTTAATAGAACTCCTCCTAAACGGCTGGACTGATTTTGGTGAAATTTTGTAATTTTGGTCCATTAAAAATTGATTATCCTTAAAGAATACAGAATTGCGCAGTTATTGAGATTATTATAGTGCCACTTGAAACCCGTGACTGCGTACGTATCTGTGGCGCAGTGGTGAGCTCAACGGAATGCAGTACGCGAAATCTCAGGATCGAATCCCAGAACAGGCTATGTGGGAGTTTTAATTTAATCTAATTACGTTTGTGATGACTGTACGAGTGGTGGTGTCAAGTATTTTTAAAATAATTTTTGCTTACTTTTCTATCAAAATGTTCTAATTTATAATTCATTTAAAAACTTTTTACAATTTTTGGATTTACAGCGTTAAAACGGGACAAATTCTGTCGGGTAATTATGTGTTATCTATAAGAAATTTCAAACTTTATTTTACAAATGTTAGAGGCTTTTCATATACATTAAATTTTAACAAAAGTTTCTCTGAAATATAACGACAGTTCCGTATATACATACAATGGGCGTGCAAAGCATTCTTTTAAATTAACTTAGAGTTATGTTACCTTCTAGTGACCTACATTTAGATACATCTTAATCAATTATCTTAAAGTACTATTTAAAACCGTATAAATGTTTTGCAAATTCATATTTTTTGTAAGTTTACCTCTTTTGAAATGATCATTGCATTTATGACTTGAATTATATAATAAACCATGTTATATATAAATTATAAAATAGTTTCAGCTTCATGACGTTTATCAAAATTGAAATTAAATTTAGAGAAGTGGGACTCGTAAATAAACTATATCAGTAAAAAATATCTTAAAATTAAGCTTTTTAATTAAATGACTAAATGGTACTCAAATATATTTAAAGACATTATAAGTAAAAAGACAAAAGAAAATTTAATTTAATTTAAGGTAAACCTGAAAAACTAACGAAACGTTTTATTAATTTATTTTAATATAATTAAGAATTTAAAAATTATTTTAAAAGGGTTGAATTTCTATTTAACTCTGTAAAGAGTAACAATTTGTAAAAATATTTCTTACGTACAGTCTCTCCTTAAACGCTACTGACTCTTTTTTAATTTATAGAAAAAGATTGGGATATAACCAAATGAAAACGAATTGAATGTTAAGTACAATTACATAACTAAAAAAGTATCACTAAATTATTTATATTGTAATGAATTTACTAACATTCATGAAATGTTTAATTTTTAGAATAAATTGTGAAGTTATATAAGACTAACAAAATGTAATTGTATAATTTCAGATCTATTAAGTTTTCCTTAAAAATTTATTACGTTTCAGGTCAAAATATAGTATTTTAACAAAGTACCAAAAATGCACTTTTAAATAAAGTAATTGAATTAATTCACATGTTAACTCATCATAGCAACATTAATCACTAATTAGTTGTTTGTCTATTCAGAATATTACCGTAGCTACCTCTTAATGACACGAAATAGAAGTACAGATATATAATGTTCGAAATGGCTTCCTGTCAAAAATTCAGAGCTAATTAATTCACCAAGCCTAATATAGTTTAGTTATAAAAGCAGCATACGATTTGTTACTGTACGTTATTGTGGTGATAGCTTTTAGCAGAATTTTTTTTTCCTGTAAATTAAAAAGTAAGAAAAAACATTGCGTGTTACTGTGTCTTCTGAAACTTTGAATAGATCAGGTATTCAACTTTCTAGTTATTACAATTTGAATTTTCTATCACAATAATCACATAAAATACGAATAATGCTTAAAACTGTTATTTATTTTAATTACTATATACAAAAATAAAATTAAAATATATTATTAAAATTAAAATTAAAATTAAAATTATTAAAATTAAAATTAAATTTATTAAAATTAAAATTAAAATTATTAAAATTAAAATTATTATTAAAATTAAAATTAAAATTATTAAAATTAAAATTATTATTAAAATTAAAATTATTAAAATTAAAATTAAAATTAAAATTAAAATTATTAAAATTAAAATCAAAATTATTAAAATTAAAATTAAAATTAAAATTAAAAAATTTAAAATTAAAATTAAAATTAAAATTAAAATTAAAATTAAAATTAAAATTAAAATTAAAATTATTTGCCTGACCTTTAAAATTTGACTAACTTCTAATCTTTATAATTATTGGAGTAAATTATCTGTACTTAAACATCAATTAAGTCGAAATCCAAATTCTATCTTCTTTTCAAAGCACAAAATATATATTTTATAATAAAGTGCTTCAATTAATCCACATGGTAAGTCATAAATCATAGCAACATATATCGATGATAGTTTGTCACTCTATGCAGAATATTCCCGAAGGAAGAGCACGTGATTCCTGTTAGTGACGCGAGCTGAAAACGCGTATACATCATGTCAGAAATTGGCCCGTGACGAGAATCAAACTGCCATTAAATTCAATAAAGCCAATAATATACTATAGTTATAAAAATAACGTATTATCTTTTAAAATGTTTTGTAGCTATGGAAAAATAATAAAATCTAAAAGAAAATTATTTTGCGAGAGAATTAAAGTTTCAGAAAAATTTAATACATGTTATAAAGTCTTCTTAACCTTCAAGTAAACATCAAAGTTAATATAAGCAATTAAATGTATATCAAAATTAATATATGTAATTAAAATTTAATATCACAAACAGTGTATAATCATATATATTTGTTTATTTGTAGAAGTGTATGTATTTGTGTATTTTTGAAAGTTATATATTTTATATTAAAAATCTTTGGAATAATATTTCATGCTTCACTTCAAAATTTATAAAATAGATTTTATTGAGCTTAAAAAGATATAAAATATATTTTTAAAACATATAAAATGATTTTACTCTACTATATAAATTTAGTCTACGTTTTTCGTTATTCCTCTATTTTCTTCTAAATTATAGAATATAAAAGAATATTTCAAGTTTCACTTCGCAATTTATAAAATAGATTTTGTTGAGTTTCAAAAGTTATAAAATATATTTTCAAAACATATAAATTGATTTTACTTTACTGTCTAAATTTAGTCTACATTTCTCATTATTTCTCTATTTTCGTCTAAATTATAGAATATAAAAGAATATTTCAAGTTTCACTACGCAATTTATAAAATAGATTTTGTTGAGTTTCAAAAGTTATAAAATATATTTTCAAAACATATAAATTGAGTTTACTTTACTTTCTAAATTGTGTGTATATATCTCTTTATTCCTCTATTTTCTTCTAAATTGAAGAATATAAAAGAATTTTGAGCTTCATTTCGCAATTTATAAAATAGATTTTGTCGAGCTTTATGAGTTTTAAGAGTCTACTGTCTAAATTTCATCTTCATTTCTCCTTATTCCTCTATATTAGTCTCAATTTTAGAGTCTCGGTATCTCAAAAGTCAAAGACATCGATCTCATAACTGCAGGGTTGTGAGATCGATGCTTGAGCTGTCCAAAGATCCATCGTGTTTATTAATGGACGACGGTGAGAGGGAAACAAGTTCCCATTCTGCAAAATCCCAAACGATACATCAGTAGATAGAATACCAATCCTGGTGGTCTTCTGCTGAGTTTCTTCTTCTAAATTCAGGAACTCAGTTTGTTTACTTGTGCTACCATTTAATACCACCGTTTTCCACAGGGTGTAATGGTGGCTACTTACATGGGGCTCCAATAATAAAAATGTTAAAAATATTTTTGGTATTGTAAATCTAAATGATTAACAGGTAAGTGCCCTCGCGTTTTTTACAAATAAAATTTTAAAAAAATATATTTTTTTACTCTATATTTTTGTACGTTCTAGTCAGCTATTTTAATAGTTGCTACTTCCTTAGTTATTATTATTAAATATGAACTTGCTGTGCATTCGTAAATACATACCAGGATATGTTTCAAGGATTAGTATATTTAACATTAAGCAAGAATAATATAAAGGTTATCTTCAACGATAAAATACTAATATATATCCATGTACCCTCTAAAACAAATATATGATATTTGATGTTTAATAAAATTGTGATTTTAAATATAAATTGATAAAAATAACCATTATATAATCTAGATTTGTTTCTTTTTCCTCTTTTTTAAGTAGAGGGTAGAAATCAATACCATCTGATTGTTTCAGATTTAGAACACGTTCTTGATAAGAACTATTCCAGAAACAAAGTTTGAGGTTAGAAATGTTGCTGACTCAGTGACTTTTATTTCAAATAAATATATTTATATCATAACAGAAAACAAGAAGGTTTAAGGGATAGTATAATGACTAAGGAATTTTCTATGTATATGTATATATATATATATATATATATATATATATATATATATATATATATATATATATATAAATATATATATATATATATATATATATATATATATATATATATATATATATATATATATATATATATATATATATATATATATATATTATATATATATATATATATATATATATATATATATATATATATATATATATATATATATATATATATATATATATATATATATATATATATATATATCTGAAACTATCAGAAGCTATTGATTTCTCAAGTCTAATATATATATATATATATATATATATATATATATATATATATATATATATATATATATATATATATATATATATATATATATATATATATATATATATATTTATATATATATATATATATATATATATATATATATATATATATATATATATATATATATATATATATATGTATATATATATATATATTTATATGTTATACATATATATATATATATATTCATATATAATTTCGTATAAATATATGTATGTATAAAATGTTAACTGAAACTAATCAACTTCCTTTTAATTATATTCAAAAATACATATCTGGGGATTTCATTCCTAAAATATATACTAATTTTGAAAACCTTTGTTTCTCTTTTAGTTGCTTTATACTTTGGAGACTTGAGAACCTTCAACTATACTTATATAATTATACCTTTACATAAGCTATACTTATATACTTTCCTTACGTAACTTGGCTTCACTTCAAGCGTCATCATGTCATTAACAATAGCACAAACATTTGGAGCTCACTTGCATTCTCAAATATTTATATAAGCCAATGCAAAACGTTTTGGCAGGAGAGAGCTACTTATGGATAGTTGCAATAAATCCAACATTCTTTATCTTCGATTTCTGCTTTTTTATAGTCTAAGCGAATACTGTATCCAATGTTAATACCTATCTAAATTTGTAGTGGATCTATATAACCTATTTTATTCTCTCTCTCACGCACACATATAAATAATTATATACATATCTATCTATCTATTTATATATAATTATATATATATATATATATATATATATATATATATATATATATATATATATATATATATATATATATATATATATATATATATATATATATATATATTATATATATATATATATATATATATATATTTATATATATATGTATATATCTCTGTGTGTGTGTAATTTAGCATGTAACATTTTACAGGATATACAGGATAGTGGAAAAGCATCTTGCCTTCTAATTATACAGCAAGTAAGGTAATTCTGAAAGATCTTACTTTATAAAATTTTTGAATTAGTATTAAACAGTACGCAGAGAAAGTATGAGAGAAATTATGACTGTACCTATAAATCCTGGAATTCATAAAATCTGCATATATCAATATAAGCTATTTGGTTGAGGTCTTTAATACACTCTTTTTGCAATATTTGAACTTAAAAAATAATAAAGAACACATTAATCTATTACTGATCTGGATTTTCTGGTTTTTGTTTTGAGTGCTACGGTCTACTTTTTGCAACACCAGGGCTAATGAGACCAGGACCTACAGCTTAAAGCCGATTCCGAATGGCTACGAACATCTATGCCACTGTGGGACACTAACGCACGAAATCTGGTACAGAAGGCCAGCATCCTAACCAATTGGCCATCATTCGGCCTAAGGCTGATTTGAATACATTTTGTTTTCTTTCGAATACTTAGTTGCGTAATGAAAATCACTTTAACATCCTCAAGAATGATCATATGTTTTCTTTGTTTTAAATAAAGGTATTTTTAGTGTGTAATTATACTAGTTATTAAAATTAAATTTCTCAACTATTCATTAATATATTATTTTTGTTATATTTTTTATGATTAGAGCTACATTTTATTCAAATGAAAGATATAAAGTTAATACTTTCAAAAATGAAAGATAAAAGTTGTTTGGCAGATTTTCTTAATTTAATTAAAGCTAACTTAAGACTAAGTTAAGTCAACTTAACAATATAAAATAATTGAGTTTTTAAATTAATTCCGTTATGATAGATATTTACCTGCATTTAGTATTACTATATTAAAATTATATACATTCATAAATCTATTCATGAATATAGGTAAGAAAGAAGTTCTAAAAACTGTACGAAAAAATTAATATAGTTATATGTGTGTGTATAAAGTACTTTAAAATAATTATTTAAATTATTTTGTCTTATTTATTTTATGAAAATTACAACTGAAAATTGCTATCTAAGTAACAGTAGAAAATTAATTTTAATGGCTCCTTCTTTTTTAAATGGTTATCACGTTTTTACATTCGGAGTACGCTTAGTTAATTTTTTATTATCTTGTAAGCTATAACAATCCGTCTTCTATATAAATTATACATAATAATAACTTTGTACCACTATCTATATTAAAATCTTTATTAAGGGAACTTTGAGTGTTGGTTTGTACTTATGCAAATTATTAACTTGCTTGCCTTCTAATTATACAGCAAGTAAGGTAATTCTGAAAGATCTTACTTTATAAAATTTTTGAACTAGTATTAAACAGTACGCAGAGCAAGTATGAGAGAAATTATGACTGTACCTATAAATCCTGGAATTCATAAAATCTGCATATATCAATATGAGCTATTTGGTTGAGGTCTTTAATACACTCTTTTTGCAATATTTGAACTTAAAAAATAATAAAGAACACATTAATCTATTACTGATCTGGATTTTCTGGTTTTTGTTTTGAGTGCTACGGTCTACTTTTTGCAACACCAGGGCTAATGAGACCAGGACCTACAGCTTAAAGCCGATTCCGAATGGCTACGAACATCTATGCCACTGTGGGACACTAACGCACGAAATCTGGTACAGAAGGCCAGCATCCTAACCAATTGGCACTCATCATTCGGCCTAAGGCTGATTTGAATACATTTTGTTTTCTTTCGAATACTTAGTTGCGTAATGAAAATCACTTTAACATCC
>CM063501.1:69161221-69183721 GCA_032207245.1 Pardosa pseudoannulata
TATGCTCAAATTTTTCAGTATAAAAATATCGCGGAAAAAATATCTGTGCAAGATTTAATACAGATGCTAGCTCTATATTTCTCTCATTGCATTAAACTGTTCTATTTAATTTTCTTTGAGCTTGGATAGATCTTCCTTTGGGAAATTGAGGTAATAATATTGGCTGGCCTTGTTTCCGATTCAAAGTTTGACTTAGGAGTGTCGTAGAAAGAAAAATGTAGAATAAATTTAGGAAGTATCTTTTTAGTAAACTCCTCCACTCTTCTTTTTTATTCTACAAGATAATAAAGAATTTAGAATAAAAACATCCATTAGCAATTACTTATAAATTTTGTTCTAGTGATATTTGGGTCCAATGTATGTACATTGGTAGATTTTGTATTTAGAATGAGTATTTTTATAAATATTTTTAGATTTTTTGGTTTGTGTCGTGTAACTCTCGTTTATATTTAAGTATTAACCTATGATCAAATGTATAGTGGTATTTATAGTGGTACTTATTTTGGTTAGTCACAAAGACTAAGAATTATTTTGGTTGCGTTGTGTAAAATATTTAAGTACTAAATTCGACCACAGGTTCTGAGAGGCTACAGACTCAATATAAGAAAATAAACTAAAAAGCTAAATTAAAAGTAACTGACATCAGCTTAAAATAAAAAAATTAAATTTATTATAATGATATATATATATATATATATATACACATCTATATGCACACAATCTGATTCTATCTTCATAAAATTTACTTTATCAACACTTTCAAATTAGGTTCGACAGTAATTTAGGTTTGACAATAATTTTCCATCAATTAAGTAAATATATAATAAGAGAGAGGACCTAATTACAATTTCAAATACATGTAAAAAGGTATACCTTTGTGGGTTAATATGGTGTGCTAGGAACACTGCTGGTTGAGAGCTAATCAGGATTGGATATGTGTGGTAGCAAATTTCAATCTTCCGTCGGTCTGGTCAGTCGCTTCCTGCTGAGTATTTGAGGTGCGGCCCCTAATATTTGATATAGGAATACTGCTGGTAGCCGCTAGATGTTCTAAACGTTTCCCGAGTATCTGTCGAACTCTCTTGGACTCATGAAGTCTCACTGTCACAATCGTCTCCTCCAATTTCTGACCTCACTGCTCTCCTTTATTCGACTATACTCGCGAACACCTCTTTCTAGAATTTTCTTATTTTATATTAATTTCATCTTTGTCCCCTCTTACTTCTTTTCGTACAATCGGGATAGTTTTAAAAATCTAATTGGTCTCCTTAACCCAGCCTTGAAACCGCAACGTAGAAAAACCTTATGTCTTCAAATTGGGCACTGTTCCTTAGGGACTCATAAAAAACTTCACATAGGTACATTATTATTTAGTGTCATGTACGGAGAATCGTATCTAATCTTTGACTGGGATTAGAACCTCGACCGAAAATATCGCACACGACGAAAAAATCCGTTGATTATAATTTATGGTTCTCTCTCCTTTACAAAAGATGTGATGAGGTCAGATTTAGATCCTAAGCATTTTACTTATCGTATGAATTAATCAATTATATTACTGATCTAAATCGCCTCTTCAGAGTATGGGATGTTTCTACGCAAATGAATAGCTGTTTTTGTGTACAACAGAATGGGATAATAGATTTAAAAATAATTTTCTAGTTATTTATGATTATACATTTTTATTTATATGCCTGAAAATATTTATCAATTTTTACTATCAAATTGTAATTGATTATTTTTGTGTCGATTATGTTTCGAATTGATTTATATGGGATAATTTTTATTTTTATTTTTATTTTTTATCTAGAAAAATACGTATTTATAATTTTTAAAATGTACATTTTAACTCACAGTTTAATATATAGCTCCCTAATTTTAGCTGGTTATATTTGCATTGCTTTTAACATTGTAGTTATATTCTTATTATTCAATCTTCAAAAAATGCTTTTTGTGGATTACTGAAAATAAATTACTTAAAATTCAGCACTTTGTTTATTTTGATGCAATTCTTCGAACTAATTAGTAGTGTTATTAATATGTTGCATTTTTATTGATAAAATTAAGAACATTTTTACGAATAAAAAACCGAAGTAGAGAATGTAAATCAAAATTATAATATTTAAAGCTTTTTTTGTGAGATAAATTAAAAAAATACTTTTATTTAAATATTTTGGAGATATAAGTGCATATTTAAAAACGTTTTAATACTTACATAAGTCTGTTTTGGTGAATTTTAATAGATAGTTGTGTTTATAAAAAATATCATTCCTAAGAAAAGACCCCATAAAAATCTGAATTTGTTTAAATATAAGCAATAAAATATTAGACTGTTCGATGTAGCCATAGAAAAGTCCACCTAATGCATATGTTCTTGTTTTTTAACGAGATATAAAAGGTTAAAATATATCTTAACCTTTTGTTTACGATCTTGTTAGTATTACGATTTTCGTTATAAACGGGCTGGTGTTATATGCAAAAACATTGAACATACGTCAAATTTACAAGTAAAGTGAAGAAAGTTAAAACAATTAACTCACCATATTTACTACAATACTGAAATTCATTGAATAACGTCAGCTTATTTAGTAGTAGAATTCCAATTACAGAATCGGCAGACTAGTGCACATAAATTGTTGAATTTTTAAAACAGATATAAGAGATTTAACAGTATTTCAAACTTTTGTTCTCTATCGTGAGAGTATTACAGTTTTCACTCATAATGGGCTAGTATCATATCCCCATAAAATTAAACACATATCAAATTCACACTAGGGCAAATTGAAGAAAGTTGAAACATTTAATATCATATTTAATATAACAAGAAATTCAAAAATTACAATGAATAATGTTAGCTCATTTACTAATAGAATTAACCCTCTGACAGTTCAATTTCTAGATGGAAATAGATTAAAAAATTGTGATTTTTTTGTATAGTTTAAATCTATATATACTGAGGAACTGGAATATGCACTTTTTTCTTTCTAGGAAAGAATTTTTATATAGCTTTTTATCGTGAGAAACTAATCTGTCAGAGAAACAAATTTCAGTATTATGACAGGAAAATATTTTTTTTAATAAATTTCAATTGAATTACAGTTTATTTCTATTTATTACATAATATAATTATAATTATATTTTCTAACATATGTATAGTTCTATTTATATTACTGTATTCATTACATAATTAAACTTCTAATACATTATATAATTTATTTAACTAGTTGAAAAAGTGGGATGAGCTCCTGAAAAAAGGAAGAAAAGCACATTTTCGCAAAAGTCACGTGATGAGCAGTCGGAGGGTTAAAATTACATTATTGACAGAATTGTGTTTGAATGTTCGATACCCTATAGTCGACTCATCTAGCGGTTCTAGTTACATTGTTCTGTAGTTAGTTCTATTTCAAGTTACCTAAAAGCTATGTCACAAGTATTTTTATTTATGATTTTCTCATTTGTATATTTGGTAAAATATATCATTTGGGGGATGTTTTGCTATTGACAAAACATTATTTCATCAAATATATAAATGTTTAACGTACACACGATTTTAATTTTTCACTTTGTATATAAACATTGTGATTGGTTGTATCTAGAATCGAATTTGTAGCTGACGCAGGTGGTTAAAGAAGTTTACGTTAGGATTTGCTATAGTTTTTTTCATAACAATTTTTCTCAAAAGAAATTACGAAATATCCTTTCTTTTAAATTGTTTTTTCAATACTTTATTATTGTACGGAATGTGGCATAATGGCTGTCCTTCATACCGTGATATTGATTCTTCATATTTCTTCTCGATTTTAAAATCCGATAAAAAAATTGTTTTGATGTATCTGAAAGATTAAAATCTTAGCTACATTGATATCATAACAATTTAGGTTGGATGCCGATTGATTTCCAAAAGCATTTTTTTCTCTAAGTATACGAAACATAAAATGCCAACAATTAATGAATATCTTAGATATGTTCAAAAATGAACTTCTTGGAGAAAGAAAGTCGATTTTTAAAGAGTTGTAGTCAATGAAACTTTGAAAATAGAAAATCATTAAAATAAATCACATACGCAAAAAATATATACAGATTTTTGATATTTTAATAACGAATCGAGAATATTCCTGGAAATATTTTAGAGTTACTTCTTTTTTTCAATCTGAAGTAACAGACATGAGATGAAATATTCGTATATTAGAAAAAAATAACTTTTATGGTTTAACTGGGATTTAAACGGTTTAGAAAAACAATTCTCTACAATGTTGAAATTTCAAACGAATAACTTTAAATTATGTTAATATAAATAATTATATTATAATTAAAGTATAAAATGCAATGGTATCATTTAATCGGTGGATGGATAGCGGATGTATTTTGCACCTGTTAGCTTTTCCTAGTTTCTAAAGAAAATGTACTAATACACTAATACAAATATAATTACATTTACTATTATAAAAGCTTAAAAATTAAATTAATATAATGTATCATAACTTTAATGTCGGCAGTAAACCAAGAGCGCATTTCTGGGTTAATCCCTTTTTATAAATTTACTACCCCCATATATAAAAATTCTTATAAATTCCGTTATATTTGTTTTGGCTTATATTAAAGAAGAAAATAATACCCTATACATATTGAAGTTCTGAAACCACAAAACTTTTTTGAGAAACACTGGATGATTTAAATGTTAAAATTATTGCAGATGTTAAAATTAATGATACTTGAATGATACTTGACTAAAATATATGTATAACTAAAGAATTTGATTTGTTTTGACGAATCCTTGTTAAACTGAATACATTAATTATTACTATAATAAAATTAAATTATATAATGTATATATATATATATATATATATATAAAAGAGCGCATATATATATATATATTTTTTATATATAATATATATATATAAAAATTCTTATATAATATATATATATATTTTTTATATATATATATAAAGAAGAAAATATATATATATATATATATATAAACCACAAAACTTTTTTGAGAAACACTGGATGATTTAAATGTTAAAATTATATATTATATAAAATTAATGATACTTATATATATATACTTGACTATATATATATATATATAACTAAAGAATTTGATTGTTTTGACGAATCCTTATATAAAACATATATTATATATTATATATATATATATATAAATATATATATATATATATATATATATATATATATATATATATATATATATATATATATATATATATATATATATTAATGAATTGAAAAATAAATCATCTTCGCAACAAAAATCATAACATCTTAACAATTGCGAGAGATTAAAAAAAATCAGGATCATGCTTGTTAAGAAGAGGAAGGGTCATAAATATTTTCCTTATCAGATTTTGACTTTGTTATTAATGATGCTTGTAGATACTGTTAGCATACCAAACAAATGATAATAGAGCCATAAACAATATTTTTTCAAATAGTTGATTCAAGTTTAAACAAACACTATTGAAAAAAGATTTTATTAAAATTAAATCTAAACTGAAATATGTTAACCTATTTTACGTAGCTTTTCTTGATTCAATAAAATTCAAAAGACTTTATAAATGCTCACAGTAAATTTTAAAAATCTATGCCTATTTTAGATGTTATTTATAGGGATTTTTTTAACTTTACAGGGTAATTATGTATATATATATATATATATATATATATATATATATATATATATATATATATATATATATATGTATGTATATATGAATATATATATATTTGTATACACTTTGCGCTTTTTAATTGTCACTTAATGCGTATGTATATACCTTGAATATGTTTAATGTTGTATATGTGAGTGTACTTAATGCAATCGGGAAAGTACTAAAAAACGTGTTACAGGATGACTTATATATACGCCCAAAAAAATTAAAGCATTGACTCCGCGAGACGTTGCACTGTGATTTATAATAATTATAACTCTTTTACTTTGTGTAAGGAAGTAAAAAATATGGTTTGATAATTTATATTCCTTTTGTCTTATCTCCATTACGCACGCGGTATATTACGTAACTAAATTTCTTTTTTCTTTCTTTCTATTTATAAAAAAATCTACAGTAACTAATAATTAATAAACGTATAACTATATTTCAATTACAATTTAGATTGTTTTTGAAATATAAACTATTCATTCGAACAAAAAATTGGGTAAAAACATCGCAACTTTTGAGAATAAAAAAAACACACATTGTAAAATTAAAATTGCCTGAAGCATAAATCCGCCGTAGTTGAACTTACTTAATTAAAGAATTAAATTGAAATAGAACTAGGAAGGAAGTATTATCAAATCTATTTCTTTTAAAAAAATAAATATATTTAATATTTTTTTTCAGAATTATATTGTGCAAAAAATTTCAGATTTAAATTGAGGATAAAATAAAATACTTACTAAAATTAATATATAATAGATATTTGTTTGTTTTCAATTGAGTTTTTTTTTTTACTTTTTAAGTTGTGATTTTACTTTATATATTTTGTTATTATGTAATGTTCTTTTTAAAATTTTAATAAATTTTGATTAAACACGATAACATCATTTCTGGATTTAAAAAAATGTTCTACCTATTCTGAATAAATATATTTTGGCAGTTTCAACAAACTTTATTAAATTAAAAACTAAAGTTCGTACATGCAATTCTTTTCACTGATGCGAAATAAATTGCCGAATTACGAATTTGTACAGAAAAAAAATCATTCACTAATCATTCACTTACATTAGCTTTTTGTAGTATACTGATGTACTTTCCCACGATGAACAGCACGAGCACACACAGCTGCGGACTAAATTTCTAATTAGAAAATAGACGCAGCTGTGAGTTCTAATGGGGGACCCCTGAGGAGGAGTTATAGCTGATGGAGTTGCAGGATTGTAGTGGTCAAGCCGTATGGTATGCTTGCAGTATCTAGGCAATAATGTCAACTTTCACCAAAGGGGGTATTTTTTAATGATCCCATCTCCACACCCGAAGGGGATGCAGATGTCGAAAATGTTCTCTAACAAATGATTGGAAAAGAGAAAAAAGGGGCGTTAAACCGAGGTGTAAAGTTGTTGAAAAAAGTTGGAAGAGGAGTCGAAGTCGGGAGTGAAGATTTGATGGAGGCATTCAATGCCCTTGAGCAAGCAAGAGAGCCCTGGACAGCAAACGGAGATATTGCCCGATCCCTCAGTCCACAGCCGGAAAGAAGCAAGTGACGTCCTTTGATCTCGCGCCAAGTTTCGACCTACCTAGAACCTGACTACAAGCCCTGCATCCTTAGAATACTTAGAGGTAAACCGATTTAACATATTCTTGATTGATACTTGGGTCTCAGTAAATTATCTTAATATTTTGATTAAGGAATACCATTTAAATTTAAAAAAAAGAAAATTGTAATGAATTCTTGTACATTGATAAATATCGATGTCAATTTGAATCATTGATATCAATTATTAATCAAGAAACAATTTCTGTAAATAAATAATGTATAAGATAAATATTTTAGTTAAAATATAAGGCACTTAATTTTGATTTTGGGGAGTATATTTTATTGTGTTAACAAGTAGTTTAATATTTATAAAATGAAAGAGTCTTCCAGAAGATCTTAACATGCCTGTTTAATCTCTTAACCTATTATTTAGGCTTCAACAGCCTGGGCCCAAAACGTAAACCAGATCGTGTAGCCTTAGATCCAGTCCCCGATTCGGCAAATCGGTCTTAAACTAAATGTCTTCAATTCTTGGTATTGTGATTAGTATGGTTCTTATTTTTCTACGTGTAAATTAATATCGGTTACAATATTCTCTCATAAAATGTTATCAAATACTATAGTAAATATATCTAATACATTTTTATTTCCTCCTAACTGAAGCAAGACTGTCCCTTTAATGTCAACAGTCATCTTATATTTTCAGATTTACAGATTATTTTTTATTTCATTGCAAATACATGGTTCTGGTAGTTGACCTTTGTTAGAGGTATTACCACTAACTAATGGATTGCTTACAGAACATATGATATGCTCTACTGTTATTTTCAGTAGCAAAATTGTCAACATAATACTAACTCTTCTCATTAAAAATTCTTCATTTTTAAACAACTTGTGGGAATACTTCTATAATATTTCTGAAAGTATATTTCAAAGTTGGATATGACCAAGAATTGCATCTAACGGATTATAATACTAACAGATAATAAGATCTTGCTTTGTGCAGTTTGTGGAGGGACAAATTACAAACAAGGACCATGGTCCAAGTCCCGGATTCAATTAGTATACTGGTAGCCATGCCCGTAATAAGTTCGATCGATGTACTAGGGCCCATGCTCGTTATATTTACCTCTGGCCCGACCAATGTAGTATGTGTCAGGCCCTTGATAATCAGTTTTGGACAGAATAAAAGACCACGTGTCTCACACGTTTTTATAACTTAAGTGATTAAAAACCTTATCGCACAACAACTGGTATATGATAAGAAAGTAACAGATCCATTTTATAATTCTTTATCCCGGTGAAGAAAGCGTAAATTGTTAGTGTGAAAACCAAAACAACTGTAACCAATTAAAGACATTATTGCAGGGTACCTTGAAATAAAATAAATGGGTTGGACATTTTTTTCTATCACCCTAGAAATCTGAGCATTCTCCAGGAAAAAGAATGAAGAAATGTAAATGGAATTAGTGGGTTACTTTATCTTGTAGGGTTGTCATGTGATACGGCTTTAACGATGTTGAAAATAAACTGTAGATGATATAAATTTAAGTATCTAAACTAACAAGCATTGGAGGTTTGAGAATAATTTTTTTATATATGATATATACTAAAATTAAATTTTTTCCCTTTGAAAATCAATATGTCAAAGTTGAGAGAAATATCTTCTGAAAGTTAATCTAAATTTCAAATCACTCCAGAACCTAAGTAATACACTGAAAGAGAAGAGAATAAATTTAGGAATGAGTGAAGGAGTGTCTGATTTAGTGTCACAAGATTTAACTTTGAATGGTGTACTATTTCTGTTTTAAGTACGAAAAAACTTTAAATTTCAGTTTTAAACTAATCAAAAATAGCATAGATTAGTAAACGAAATTCTTTGATAAGAATCGTATAGAAATAGAAACAGTAGATTCAATTGACATTTATTAATGACTCTATTAATGTATTATTACTGGGAATTTATTTCAATCCTTTTTAATTATTAACTTTTCTTAAATTTCCATTACTTTGTTTATAAAACTAGAATCATATCCTTTAAGATTCCAATGTGTAATTATTAAATAATAGATGTCTGTCTCGGAAATTCTGATGCTTTATTTTTTTGCAAAAATTATTACCCAGAAATAATCGAGTAATCGTCGATTCCTAGTTATTTTTTTCTGACGAAACACTTACTCCTCCTTAACGTTATAATAGGGAAACTTCTTGTAAGTGAAGTTAATGTTTCCCCTCTCAGTTAGTACAATTACCAGTCACTCCTTCATTTTTTCAAGATTTAACAGTTTTTTACTTAGAAATGAATATTTTAGATCGTTGAACGAGAAGTTATATTTGCAAATTTTATATTAATTTATCATTTTCCTGAAAAGTCTTTACAAAATATTTTTAAAATTCAGATTCGAGATAAGAATGTGTATTGTAATAACTGCATTGAAAAATAACTTTAATAAATAAGTGAAAAATTAACCCGTTTCTCTGTTTCCGGGCAGTTATCACTGTAGTATGATATGCAGTAGAGTTTTAAAAATACACCCGATTATAGTTTAAGAACGAATGTGAAATAAGCTTTATACTATGAATTATGAAATTATCAATATACTTCTCAAATTTATTCACGTATCCTGAGTGAAACATATTAAGTTATGGCGATTTTATATGAAGGAAATGAAATAAAATAATTACTCTTTTCTATGAAGGAGAAACAAAATAAATAAGATTAGTGTCTGCATAAGATACAATATTCAGGAAATTCGTTTGAGTGTAGAGAAGAAAAAAAACAAAAGATTTGTTAGCATCGCGTTTCCCTACATTAACTGCAGAACGATAGCTGGATGGGCCAGGGTGCTGATCTTTGGTACCGGAGTTCGTGGATTCGAATCCCATTGAGGCGTGGATGTTCACAGCCGTTCGTGTTTGGCTGTAAAGAGTAGGTACCGGTATCATTAACCCTCGTGTTGCTAAAAAGTAGATCGTAGCTCTCCAAGGCAACGTCACTATTATGTCATGATTTCATTTTAATTTTTCCACCTGCTCGTTTACCTGTAGAAAGGCGTACATAGTGAAAGTTTTATCAGTATTTTAATAATAGTTAAATACCGATAGGGTACTCTATAAGTAACAGTTAAATACAGACAGGATGGGTTAAGGTGTTGATCTATGGTAGAGTTCGTGGATTCGAATTCCATTGCAAATGTTCGTAGCCTTTCGGGCTTGGCTGTTACTAGAAGGTACCGGTATCATTAACTCTCGTGTTGCTAAAAAGTAGACCATAGCATTCCAAAGTAACGTCACTATCAGGTCATGTGTTTAATTTAATTTTTCCACCTGCTCGTATACCTGTAGAAAGGCGTACACGGTGAAAGTTTTATCTGTAATTTAATAACAGTTAAATACCGATAGGGTATAAGTAGCAGTTAAATACAGACAGGATGGGTTAGGGTTCTGATCTTTGGTACCGGAGTTCGTGGATTCGAATCCCATTGTGGCGTGGTTGTTCGTAGCCGTTCGGGTTCGGCTGTAAGCAGCAAGTACCGGCATCATTCACCCTCATGTTGCTAAAAAGTAGATCATAGCACTCCAAGTCACTATCACGTCATACTTTCATTTTAATTTTTTCACCTGCTCGTATTCTCTTGGAAAAGAGTACACGTTGAAAGTTTTATCGGTATTTTAATAACATATTTAAATATTTGATCTTGCATTTAAATAAAAATGGCGCTTTCTATTTTTGTACAAGCATTACAAATTTAAGGTTTTTCTTTTGACCATATTCAAAAACATATTTTAAAAATTATTGAGAAAAAAAGCGAATCCCATGTGCAGTCAGTCTACAGTACTTAAGCAGAGTTTAATTGCTGCAAAGCTCTTTAAGAATTTAAATTTTTACAAATCAATAACGAGACATTTGTTATTTAAATAGAAATTAATCTCGAATACAGAAAAGTTATCTATAATGTAACCATTACTATAATTATTACAGATCAAAACGAAGTAATCAATTTTTTACATTAAAGCTATAGTTACACAGATTCATAGCTTGTGATGATATTAAACAAAATTTTAGAATATTATTACAAATATTTTTATAAATATTAAATCCTTTCATGTGTTTTCTGGCGAATTATTATTTTTAAAAGTATATATCTTTTTTTATATATAATATCATAATATGTTTTAATTTGATAATTATACTTCTATTTGTTCGGAGTTTGATTTTAATATAAAATTTTATTCTGTATCAATAATAATATCAACTTTTTAATTATTTATGAATGAAGCTACAGGTTTAAATCATAATTAAAGTTATATTTACATGTTTCTATGAAAACAGATTATAATATTATTAATAGTACAACCAATAGGTGCACAAGTGATAGTTATTTTTAAAAACCATAAATAATATTTAAAAGATGAAAGAGTAGTAATATACTCCAGTCAGGTATGATACATAAACAAACATGCAAACGAATACTAGGATTTTATATACTCTCGACACCAAACGGTGAATAATCTTTATTATACTGTAGTTAATTATCCATTAGATCGTATGAACTAATTTGTGAGTTGACAATGTGTGAGTCGTAGAGGGCGAGAAGAAGAAACGCCCCTCCAAAAAAGCTTATAAAACAGAAGAAAATACATACTGTGAAACTATTGGCCCTATTTTTTAAATTTTATTACATATTTCTTCCATACCTTTCATCCTAGAAAAACAATATCTGATGACTGTAGAGATGAGACCGACTAATCGTCTAGGCCAGCCACACGTATAAGTGAAGTACTAGTAAGAAAATACATATTTGAAAAAAAAACTAATTTTTCTTACTGAATTCTGTCTATTTTGAATATAAATAAATGTGTAAATAGGAAATAAAATGATATTTAGGCCATCATGCCAAAGGGACCAAACTCGGTCGAAGATATGCCAAACATGGTGTCTTGGTCTTAAAAAGAAAAACTGGTGTTCGAGCTGGTGCAGAAAAAATTGAGCTTCACACGCCTTCTTCCTTGCTCTCTCTCTGAGAGGGCCCGCAGATCTCCTGAAAAAGTTCGTTGGACAGCGTTGCCTTGGCCGAAGATGGCTGATCCGAGGTTAGCGCGGCTCTAGACCAATGGGGTCGAAGGAGGGTCACTCACTTCGCTTTCGCTTCTAGGTCAGCTTCGCGCTGTGTTGTTGAGCTGTAACTCTTTGTTACAATGACCTATTTCGCTACTATAGTTTCTTAGAGTATAAAACTATAGTGTAATTTCAATATTATTTATTTTTAAAATCATTCATCATTTAAAATACCACTGTGACGAAAATGTAATATCCTGATGCACATTTATGTACTTCGTAAATTTTAACGGTTAATTGAATAGGCACTTGTCTCCAATGTTACAACGAATTAGGGTATTTCTTCTTTAGCATCTCGTAAGTGATACTTTTCAACCGCTTGCCTAGTTATCCCGAGTTATCTCGGGTTTGTATATATTGCAGTTAATTATTAACCCGGGAAGATTCGGGAGAAGCAGAATTTATCAGTACGATTTGTTTTATCACGGTTTTACCCGGCCTGGAGGAAATGAAAGAAAATAGTCAGCTTTGATGGGCAGTTTGCCAAGTTTTGTTGGTTTAGCGGTTTTTTTGGCGTGACTAGTCACGTGTTTACTACTGACTGAAAAGCTAATTTCAGAAAATCATCGTGACGAGTTTTCTTCCACATCAGGAAGACCAAGCATTAGTTTTATACCACTCAGGTTAACCTCAAGCCATTTTAAAGATGTTTTTCCTGCTACTGAAAAAAAACATCAAATCCAACGCGACAGTGTACTTTGTGCTGCCGTAAAGGAGATTCCACAGGTAAGCCAATAAGAAAAGAGATCAGATACCAGTGTATAATGTCAGGTATACATTTGTGTTGTTCCTTGTTTCAAAAACTATCAAACAAAGACTAATATTTAACTTTTTTTCATTTGCCCGAGATAACTCGGGATAATAAACTAATATTAAAACTAAATGCTTTTACAAGGTAAAAAAATTAAAAATCAACTTAAAACCTACATATTTTGTTTTGTTTCCCTTTTTTTGTATTTAATAATAAAATTTAAAAATGTGATGATTTCTTCAATTAAAAAAAATTGTAAGAGAAATGGTTAAGCCGAATAATTTTGAAATTTATACATATTGTGGAATCCATTGTGTTTGAGCGATTGAATCCTTAGATCATCTTTTGAATAAAATTAATTCGTTATTAACAACACGTAATTTGAAAACATATTCCGCTAAAATAAGTTATTCCTGCAATTCAGAAAATTTGATTAATTTACCTCTATTTTAAAAGTGTAATTATTATCGGGAAAAATACACTTTGAGAAGCTAAATATATCTTAAGGTCCTATCTTTCTTTATATTTTGCAATTGGCTCTTTAAGTTTTATTTTTACCATAACTCAAACACAATATATTGTATTTTTTATTATTCTACATTACCGCACGTCCTTTTTTATGTCTTTCATTCAGGTTTAATGTAACAGTGTTTTTCGGAGAAAATATAAATCATATTTTAGCACTCCTTTTAAACGGAGTGGAATACTTCGAAAAAAAAAAACTGTGGTACAATTTAAAAAAATAATCGGTTTACATTGGATTAAATAAATAAAACTGATTAAATATATTTGCATAGGCTAATCATTCAAAATATTTTCTACGTGTCAATAAGAAAGAATGCTTTAATTTATCGAAAGCAAAAAAAAAATAATAATAAATCAATCTCGAAATCTGCATTAAATATTTGTAGTAAAAATATTTCTTGTTAACATATCTTCATTAATTTTAAAAGTGTCAAAATTATTTTTAAAAACTAAATGGATGAATGAAAAAAATACTTTATAATCTTTAAGGGAATCCACTTCATGATAATTTTTTTCTTGTATTACGATAGACAGACTAAAAAATTAACGGTATTTTAAGACATTTTAATTTTTTAAACGATTTTTCTCGAAGACTGATTATTAAAGGTAAAAAAAATTTAAATGCACAGTATAAAATCAATATCCGTATTTTTTAAATTTTAATAATTCTAAGTAACGAGAAATAAAAAGTAACATATTTATAGTGAAGAAACCTTTAATTAAATATGTTTATTTACCTGAATAAAAATGTGTAATCCATTTAAAAACGGAACAGTGAACAATGAAAAGAATTAAAATGTCAACATAGACTTATCGATTAAATACAGGCTTCATCGATTTTATAATGGTTTTCGTGAGCACGCTGAATTTTCTTTGAAATGTGATCCAAAGAATGCATGCGGAAACTTTTAAAAATATTTGCATTTTAATACCATAAATAATATTTAAACTCTTGGAGCATTTAATGGTCGACTTTCGGAAGAAAATGAAATCTTTTAATAATCTGGAGATCGATAAAGAAATATTTATAATCCATTAGCCTCTTGCACTTCCGATAAATTGGAAATCGTTCGGATATATATTAGTAAATACTTCCCACTTTTACCACATTTATGGCCTAAACAGGTATTAGTGGTTTGCTTTCATTTTGGTTATTATCTTCCTCGGATAATTATAAGTGAACGTGGTAACCAATGGAAGAAATCGTAAACTTATAAAACTAATGATTTTTGAAAGTATATTGCAGTACAAAATTGCAGTAAAAATTAGGTGTTTGCAATTATCTTTGTTTTTAATTCACAATTGGTTTCTACTTCCTCTAGTAATTTATAAGAAAACTACTAAATATCAATTATGTATAAATCTGTATTTATTAAATATAATTTGTAAAGTATTTAATAGAAAATATTGATGTAGTAATTTACAAATTTTCCTACGTAAGATATATATTAAGAAAAAATCAATGAACAACAGGTAATTAATGGTACACATTGCTGTGGTGTAGTACATTGCTGTTGTTATTTCAAAGTTATTTATAACCCAAAGTTATTTTATATCGTCTTTAATTATAGTATAATACCACTGATGTATATTACAATGTTCAAATGTAGAACAAATGACAAGGAAATATGCAAAAAGAATATATAAAAAATTAAAATGTAAAAGAATCACTCCACGTGCTATTCCTCAAAAACAATTTCCAGTGTAAAAGAGAACGCTGCTTTCTTTTCCTTCCTTCTTTGTACTCAGGCAACCCTATACTTTTTCCATTATCCTGTGCTGATGTGTTCGTTGTTCCATTGTCTTTTTTTACAATGCGTCCTTTCCCGGCTCTGCCCAGAAGGACCGGGACTCCAAGGATGGTCCTGAATTGCCTCCTGGAGACCAATCACAATTCTCCAAAACTTGGTGAAGTTTAAGTGCAGTTATTTTCACTGGCCACATCACACGCTTCCTGGAGTCGCGAAAAAGAACATGGGCATTCAACTCATAACGTGTGAGTGAGGTGAGCAAATCAGTTTCTCAAATCTTATGTCAAACAGAGCTGCACTCTCACACACATAAACATTTAAATATTACCAAAATTTGCTGAAAGCATTTTATACAAATTTTATTATAAAAAGTATTTTGTTTAAACCTACATAGAAAATTAAATTAATAAAATTTATATCTATTTGTTAGTACAATGTTTTAAAAATTATTTCTTCATGTCAAATCATTTGTAATTTTCATAATGGAAAACTAAACAGGTGAACTTTTCATAATTTATAAAATTTTGGGTGTTATCAAAAAGAGTGTTTAACCACTATTAAATCAGAGAGCAGGGAAAACATTTTCACATAACACATGATCATATTTTTCATATCAATGAAAAATTCCCTTCCATTACTAGCCTATAACACAGACCACTAAATAATTCTCAAATGTTTCTTGTAATACTGGAGCTCTAGGGATAAATGGATTAAGCTGTGTTATGATTTACAAAATAAGACAAGGGCAAATGTTGCAAATTTATTTATTGCGAAATACAATTTTGACATGTGAAATGTGTATGTGCAATGTATGCTATAAATGTAAACTACAAAAATTAGACAAGGGCAAATCTTACAAACTGATTTTTTGCGAAATACAATTCTAAAATGTGAAATGTGTATGTGTAATGTAAGCTATAAAAATAAGACAAGGGTAAATCTTACAAATTTATTTATTACGAAATAGAATTCTGACATGTAAAATATGTATGTGCAATGTAAGCTATAGATATAAGCTATAAAAATAAGACAAGGACAAGACTTACAAATTGATTTATTGCAAAATACAATTCTGATATGTGAAATGTGTATGTGTAGTGTAAGCTATAAAAATAAAACAAGGGTAAATCTTACAAATTGATTTATTGCGAAATAGAATTCTGACATGTGAAATGTGTATGTGCAATGTAAGATATAAATGTAAACATGTAAGTTTAATCTACCGCCTAAGCACTCAGCAGTATAAAATTACTAAATTTTTTACAATTAACAATGCAACAAATTTGTCTACATTCAATCTTTTGTAAGTCTTTATGTAGTAAATGTTGGCTTTCTGTAATAAATATATAATTATTTAATACTAATTAGAAAAATCTTAAAATTTTCACTCCAATGTCAAAGACGTGGTGAAAAGTTTATCAAATGTAAAGATTATTATAAAAGTAGAAGCTCCTTTAAGCATTACGATGTAAGCATTAAAGATGAGGTTATTAAAACATTTTTAAACAAGGGCAGAAAATAATATAATATAATTTATATTATTATTAATAAATTAATGATAATATAAATTATATATATATATATATATATATATATATATATATATATATATATACATATATATATATATATACATATATATATATATATATATATATATATATATATATATATATATATATATATATATATAATATATATATATATATATATATATAGATATATATATATATATATATATATATATATATATATATATATATATATATATATATATATATATATATATATATATATATATATATATATATATATATATATATATATATATATATATATATATATATATATATATATATAATATATATATATATATATATATATATATATATATATATATATATATATATATATATATATATATATATATATATATATATATATATATATATATATATATATATATATATATATATATGCTATAGACGCATTCAAAATCATAACACAGTTTATTTCTGGTGATATACATGAAATCCATACAACAGGCAAGCACTTTTACAACACTGTGCACCCAGAAATGTGATCCTGCACACACACTTTTCAAGTAGGGATTTCTCAGGTAAAAAGACTACGAATAATCTCTAAGTACAATTGTTCACGTGATAAAAAATACTCATGCGCTAACCATTGGCTAAAGTAGTACAGACACAGGCTTAATTAAGTCTATAGCTTGTCTGGAGGGAAAAATTAGAATTACCGTGCAAACCCCAATTTACTTTATGAACAAAAGTTATTAAATTAGTATTGAATATATATATATATATATATATATATATATATATATATATATATATATAGTTTGGCATATAATTTACATTATTTAGCAATATAGTTTATATTATTATTATTTCTCCTTGTGTTTTCGACAAATGAAATTGTTAAAATTATTAATACCGAAGAAAATATACGTAGATTATACTTAATATTTATACTGGTATCCTTTAAAATATGCAAGTTCTCTGTAAAATTTTAAATTAAATAAACTTTGTGGTGTGTAATATTTAAAAGATTATACATTACTGTTTTAGAGAGTCTGAAAACCTGGAAAACAATACTTAAATCTCTAAACAGACCATATAAGTTGCAAAATTCTAAAAAAGTGATTCTGTAACAGTAATCATATTGATCATATGCAATAAAATTAATCATAACATTAGACTATGCAAGATCTTTCAGAAAAATGTAGGTGTGTTTTAATTTTTTGAACAATCCTACCAATTTCATAAACTTTTGTTAAAAATATTTTGGCTTTAACAAACGCTCATTATAAAAAATCTACAACTTAATTGAAAAAATGCGAAGTTCTCCTAATGAAAATAAAATTTCGAATTCATTATCCTGTCTGTTATACTGATTATTATACTTTACTTATCTTACTTTACTTATTATTACTTATTATTACACTTTACTTAAGTTTATATCCTATAATGGCAAATGAAAATATTTATAGGGTGGAACATTAGATACGCTATATATCATGAAAACGAAAAGTTTTGCATTGAAATCAAAACTGAGTCAATCGGGGAAAAAACTATCCATTATCATTTTATTCATCTTATTCGATACATAAACTTTCAGATAATAAATAATGGACTATACTACTACATTGGAAAAATAGTATGAATGCCATTGTACCTCAATCTACAATTGCCATGAATATCTTTTTTTTATACCCAATGAAATGGTACTTAGTCATTTTTAACGAGATACTTAAAATATATATTACGATGGCTTTAAAATATCACGGACTCAAAATGACTCACTGTTAAACAAAAGTTATTGTATAGTAAAGTTTTATGTCTAGAAATACTTTTAAACTCGGTATAAATATGGTTTAAAATTTATCTTCTCAAAAATAGTTATTTTGATAAATCGAAGAGTACTTTTTATTTGAAATTAAACAAAAAAAAATACTTAAATAGGTTATTGAAATGTCTTTTAGTCACTAACTATTTGGTATCATTTGAATTTTTTTCAGGAAAAATACAATGTAACTGCATTTTATAGATCTTTGTTATATATCAGAGTTAAAACTTTGTCTCTGCTTTCTTATTAATTCTTAGCTAGAATGATGCAAGATTCTTTTCAAAACTTTGTGCACACCGAAATTACACAAAATATTTTTATTTTTGTAAAATCCCTTGTAATTGTTTAAGTTATTATTATAAATATCAGCAAAATATTCCATAAATATATCTCCTAAATTCAGAAGTTTAACTTCCGTAAAAGCTTTTCATTTTGCTATGCTCTTTTTATTTTTAAATATTTTAAGTAAATATTTAATTGAAAGTTATTAATTATATATTTATGATTAGAAATACATTTATACTTTACACACACACACACACATATATATATATATATATATATATATATATATATATATTTCTTTAAAAATGTTAATATTCCATTGGTCTAACAGAATTCTCTAAAAATTATTGAAATAAGCGTAAGTCCGTGAAAAGTATAGTCATAACATAAAATATACTATAGAATATTTTTATTTGAAAGAAAATACAGTATAAATTTATCTAAAAGCTCCCTACTAGAAATAATCTCAAGATTTTCTCCAAAAACATTCTTAAGAATATCTTAAGTTATTTGGTCCACATTTTAAGCCTACAATCTTAAGATTTTTTTGAGAATATAAAATAAAGAAAGTCTTAATAAATCTATAGAAAATCTGAAGATTATAATCTGAAATTGTTTTTGAGAATGTAGGGTAAAGTGGGACAAATAACTTAAGATATTCTAAAGAATTATAGAAATTGGATTCATTGAAATATTTTTAAAATATTCTGAATTATTATAAAAACTGGATACATTCAAATATTCTTGAGATATTGTGAAGAATTATAAAAATTTGGAATTATGGAAGAATGGTTTTATTTTTTACCCTGTAAAAAAAACTTTTACACAGCTTTTTTATGCCTTTTCCACCTTTTTGAAACTTTAAAATAGACAATTAAAAAAATTCTCTATTAATAACTCATAGTATTAAAAATACAAAATTATTTTCAAAATACATAAGTCTTTTTGCTATCACGTTTATTTTAATTAATTTTGACAATATCTAATAAGAAATTATCGGTTAACCATGATTTTATTTTATGATGTTTCAGGAAATTATAGTTCCGAAATCTCATTTTACGCCTAAGGATTATAAATTAGCCCGTATGAGATATAATAATTTTTTAATTAGAGAAAATAGTCCTTCATCAAATAAGAGCTATTCATATAGATTTATTTTATACATTTATTCTTCTGAGTATAAAAAAATCAATATTTTTACTTTTCGTTTCGTGGGTGATTATATCTTTCATTTTTAACTCAAAAGTGTTAAAAATCGTTATATTAATTAGCCTCTATTAATATCAATATGATCTGTAAAAAATTAAAAAAAACAAAAAACTCTGAGCTCTCTATTGCATTGGGAGAGATATATACACTAAAGCAGTTATGCAGTATGAAAATGGACAAAAAATTCAAAATTCAGAATAAAATTGAAAAAGAACATTAGCTTAAATCTTATGATTTATATAAAATCGATAGATAATATGTTTTCTTTCCCTGCTATTCATTTTTGAAACGGCTAAAATTAGAATAGCATATCATCTACAACTGATGTCATGAACGTGAAGAATAATATGGGTATAAGCGAGCTATTATCGGTAACGCGTTATAGGGAATTGAGATAATTGTGTGGGGACAACTGTAATAATATAAAATATACTTCTATATTTCTGTTCTTAAAAATATTTTACTACAGTTTGGATTTTTTTTTGTACTATCTGTAAAAATTTTGAAACTCAGTTAACGTTCACTATTGGTAGATTTTTATTTGTAGTGTAATTATCTTTCATGTTCTAAAATGATTTTAGCATTACGGAAAAGTGTTTAAAATTTTTCCGCCATTGAAAATCTGATAATTTAACTGAATATTTCAGATAAGTCTCGATATAATTTCATTTCCAATGTCTATTACAAAATTAAAAGATTTAATTGCAGTAATATTACCAAATGCAGCACAAGTTTTCAGGTTTATTGAATTTTTATGTTTTTAAAGTAATATAATTTACATATATATATATATATATATATATATATATATATATATATATATATATATATATGGAACTTTAGTAGATGGTATATGGGCATGTTAAAACACTTAGTGTTTAAATTTGAATGAAACCTGAAACAATACAGAAATAACACTTAAATGAATATTAATAGGGTTCAAGCAATTGTAACATCATCAAAAGTAAGCCTCTAAAATTATTATTTTTTACCAGGTTGTACAATTGTCGTGTGTCTCATTCTGAACTAAATTTAATGATTCTTTATCTTATATTATTTAGCAGAAAATGCAAAAACCTCTAAAAAAATTAAATAGATGAAATAACAGATGTTTTGTTTAAAAAACTACTATTATTTCAAAGGTATTTTCAGTTATTTTTCTGAAAATATATTCTACCCTTTTATTTTTTTAAGTGCTCAAATTTTACTTATTGTTGTAACTTAGGAATTGCTATAAAATGTTTCAAGCTTAAATGTTCACAATTTAAATTAACCAAATTAATCAAAATCAGCATCCATCTAATAGCAGAATGCGTTATGGTCTATGAAATGTGCAAGGAGAAGTCTATTGCTACACTCCAATGCAATTTTCTGTTGTTGGCGTTCGATGTCTGAGAAAATGATAATCCATCTGACAAAGACTTCATTATCCCTAGACAGCTATCCTGTGAAACGTCTGAAACATAACTTTTTGAAAGTTTATTTTAATGTAAGAAAAGGTAAGTAACACACTCATGCCCAAAATTATCTTTAAATGCAGTAATTCAAATATTTTTTTACAAACTAAAATCTATAGTTGTATGAATTTTTCCGGAATGATAAATAACATTATGGTACACAAATAAAAATAAAAGTTAAGAGCATTGCATATAATTATAGCACGAAAAACATACAAATCGCAATAAAAGAGATGAAGATAGTTCCGGAAAAAAATAACTCTGGAAAAAATTAAGCTTTACAAATTTCAAGTGGAATGAGATCTTCCCTGATGGCTACACACATATTAAATCATACTTTAATGCTGGCAATAATATCATAAACAATATGATAAAGCTTTCCACTTTTTCAGCAATGCCGTCTTCAAATCATTTACAAGTCTAGTTGGAGCATATCTAAAGGGTAATCCCATAAGTACTCTATCGATTTAAGATCAGATGAATTTACTGGCTACATTTTTCACTCAAAATCTTCATTTTCATGGAATTCGTCTACAAAATTTTCTTGATGTGAAAAAAACCCATTATAGTTCCTAAATGATAATTCAGATCTAAATGCATATCTTGCTCAAGATATCCCTTTCTGTTATCTGTGAGAGGTCACAGATTGGCTGTTGGAAATGTTTGGCATTAGAAACATACGTTGAAAAGTAAACGTTGGAAACGTACATCTATACATCCTTATTCTTTACCATAGTATCACACATTCACGCTACCGAAATGGTCACGTTCCATAATGGTATAATTAATATAATTTCGTATGTAAACACGTTTAATATCATC
>CM063501.1:69188721-69198721 GCA_032207245.1 Pardosa pseudoannulata
ATATATATATATATATATATATATATATATATATATATATATATATATATATTTATATATGAAGTACTGAATATACTGAATAAACCACTAGTTTTCATAATGTGGAAATATAGATGTTTATTGTTTTATGTAATGTTTCAGAAACTGAAAACAGTTTATATTGGTGATCAAAGTTAAGAGAGATTCAGTCGATTATCCTCAGAGCTAAAGAACTAACGAATAATTATCAGTAACATTTAGTATGTATATAGGTGTAAATAATACAAAGGTAAAATTATTCAACAGTCACGATACGCACTCATTGAGAGTAACTCTAATCGAAGACAGGATGTATGAAACAGTGGTTACAGAATCAATGAAAAAGATTAATAGGTGTTAAAAGGGATTAAAGATTAATAGGGTCAAAAAGATTAATAGGTGCCTTATTTTATAGATATACAAGATTAATACTGCGATTTCGTACTGTAAATAGAACAACTTATGAATCGAAGGCAATTGGTCCCAAACACTCAGCAATATTGTTTTTGGGTCCTGGATAGCTTTCGGAGCTGTGTAGCCGAAGGCATGCTGTGTAATGTTGAGCTCTGGATATCTGATTAGGCAATCCATCTAATAACTTTTTTCAGTTTTAGAAAATTATCCACCTGATCAGCTTTTTTGTGGATGTCATTAAAATGAAATCTAGAGCAAACATAACACTGTAAGCTCTCTTCCCTGTATCCCATCCCACTCACAGTTTATGTTTCAACCAAATATAGGGATATGCGGAAACTATGATTACCTAGACCATCTTATCTATAATATCCTATTAGTTGATTTATCATATATTGGACGGAAGGTAAAAGTACCTGGTTCACCTTATATGGAAGTATACCAATAATCAATGATTAGTTAGAGCCAGTACCATCAGTGACAAGAAATTTAAAACAACTGTTGCTCTATATGTTTCGAATTATCAAGGTAAGTACATTACAAGGAAACTCCTGTTTTACCAATATTTTTATTTAATATTTCACGACTTCCAAATGTAATTTTTAGATACTGAAAATAATAAAGTGATTTCTTATGATTTAAACTGTTTAAAAAAGTTGATATATCTAATCCATAAAAAAAAATGCAAAAAATATTAATGAAAATCATTGTAAATTTGTGAAAAATGTTTCAGAAAAATTTAAAAATAACCTTCAGTTTAACTTTCTCTTTGTATTACTATGTAACTTCTGAAAACATTTTATTTTTTCATGAACAGAGTAAATGCAGGAAAATACTAAAATAATTTATGGAAAAGATTAGGAAAATTTGAAACATTTTGCATAATTTTAAAATATATGATAGCCGAATAACAACATTTCTCCGTAGTGAAGTCTCATGAAAATAGTAATCATATCAATAGGTTATTACGATCTTTATGTTCATTTAGTAAAAAATAAATACAGGAAATAAATAAATACGGAAAGATAGCATAAATAAAAACATGAATAAAACGTTTATTAATCTCAGTGAAAAGCTGGTGAATTCAAGGACTATTTGTCAGTATCGTAACAAGTGATGAACAATAAACCACGAAACTTACTTGTTACACCTTATAATTGTTTCCTTTCTGATTCCATTGAAGCAGATAGTTCTTTATTCAGTTTTAATACCAATGGCTTTTGAATCAATACTTCTATGACTGAAATAAGAGAATTTTTTGATTGTTTTATTTTATTTTTTAAGTCAAAAAATATATCTTTACATTTAATAAATAGATTATTCAGAGGTTTTAGCTTAGATCATAATCTAAAAATCGACTGTTTATTATCTACTTTATTATTTCAGATTATGTTGAAATTACATTTAAATTCCGTAGAAATTTTTATGGAATGAAAATTAGTTAAATTTAAGATCATCCCATATTTCAACACATAATATTGTAATTACAATTTTGCAATCAAGATTTACGCATTACATTACTAGAAATCGGAATTTTATTTCTTTTAAAAATTTGCATTTCTAAACCCAGTTTTAAAATGTGCCTACCATTACTTTTGGAACGGAGTCTTACGTAATTACCTATATATTTTCTAGCATTTAATACTTGAAACGCATACAGTTCCCTTCTTTAAAAAGAATTATTCTTCCGTCGAGCTATTATGCAAATGTTTTTCGCAAAAAGTAAGAAAACAACAACAAAGAAAGGGATGATTATTTAGCAATGAATTTTAAAGGACAATGAAACTCCTGGTTGTGCATGTTTTCCAGTTCGTATACTTCATTGTTTTTAGAATGCTAAAACCTTTAATGGTTTCATGCATTTTAAACTCCTCGAGGGTGGCAGTTTATTTTCTTAACATACACATCCATCTGTCACTAAACAATTCTTTTGCTGTCAGGCAGTTAAGCATGCAACAGACAGTAATCACCCATAAGACTTTTCTATCTGAAATTTCCCCCTTTCTCTTTAATGCATCATTACTCGGCGACATTTCCGCTTCATTTATCATCGATGTCATCTCCAAGCTTTCATATAGACGACAAACAGTGAAAGCGATTCCTTATTGTTAATTTTAAGATTTACGTAACTATTCAAGTTGCTACATTGCGGTGTGTATTTTACGTTCCAGTCTATGAATGACAAAATAGTAACCAAATAAATAATAAAATAGAAAAATGGTGTTTATTTAGTTAATCAAACAATTTGAAGAGTTTTATTTTTTCCCATATCTCAATCATATGTAATTTTACTTCTGATATTGAAAGAATTCACATAATACTGTTAATTCAATACAATTGTGAATATTTTATTGAATTGTGTATATTTTATGGAATTGTGAATATTTTCTATCATTGTGAATAATTCAAAAATATTGTGAACTGAATATCACATACTTAATTTACTAAATACCCAAGTTACTTTATTATGAAACTAATAGATAAATTAGATTAAAAATTTACAATTTTAAATCAACATACAAATAATTTTATCTTTTAATATTATTATCATAAAAAATGAAATAACTTAGGCTATAAGTAAATTAAAATGTTCAATTTTATAAAACAAAAAAAAAGAATTCTATATGTAAGAGCATTAACTATTTTTCCTATTATATTTAAAACTGGGATTTATTTGCAAAACATACATTTGTTTACAATATTTTCATGTACTGAGAATTCTTTTGTACAAAAAAAATGTTTATTATGCATTGCTTAATAATATTACTATCACATCTTCATTTTTATCAAACCGATGAATAATAAATTTAAGTAAGATCAATAAATTTAGAAATAATAGTAAAAAAATGGTTAACTCTTTTGGAGAAATGATGAAATACACCTTTAGAATTACCATTAAGAGTAATTCTTAAACGCATCTATTGTTATTTTAAGTTATATGTCAGCAGGTCTAGATCCTGTTCCAAGTCAAAGACGTATCTCTCGTACCTTACCTTCCGTCCGCAAACTTGGAGAGATAAGCAAGTTAAGGGTTTGGTTATGTTTGTTTTGTAGCGTTACGGTCTACTTTTGCTACATGAGGGCTGATGAAACCGGGAGCTACTGCTTAAATAAGATTATGAATGGCTAGGAAAATCCATGCTTCGGTGGGATTCGAATACATGAAATCAGGTTAATTCGAATTCCACTGAGATGTGGATGCTAGTAGATGTTCGGAATCTGCTTTAAGTAGTAGGACCAGGTCTCATTAGCCCTCGTGTTTCAAAAGCAGTCCGTAACGCTCCAATGCAAAACCAAAACTTGCTTATCTTCGCAAGTTTGAGGACGGAAGAGGAGATACGAGAGATATTCATTTCACTTGTATCAGGTCCTTAGATCTGTAAACCGCGAGAATCATTGGAAATATAAGAATATTATTCCTGGATTAAACACACACTTTCGTAATTACATAGCATTCTTAAAGTTTTATGCTGGGATACATAAAATAGTTATTTTAAAAACATTATGTTTGAGTTATATTTTAAATGTTTCCCATCCCCTTTGCTGTGGAGTATTACATTGCTGTTGTTATTTCAAAGTCGTTAATAACCCAAGTTTGCTTTATATCGTCTTTAATTATAGTAAACGCCAGTGATCTATATTACAATATTCAAATATAGAACAAACGACAAGGAAATATGCTAAAAATATATAAAAAAATTAAAAAGTAAAAAAAAGAACTCCACGTGCTACACGAGAAAGAAAGAAAATTGCCGAAGTCCACTCTTTTCCTTCCTTTTGAACTCTCCAGCCACCCTATACTTTTCTCATTATCCTGTGCTGATGCGTTCGTTGTTTCATTGTCTTGTGCACAAAGCGTCCTTTCCCGGCTGTGTGAAGGACCGGGACTCCAAGGATGGTCCTGAATCTCCTCCTGGAGACCAATGACAACTCTCCAAAACTTGGTGAAATTAAGTGCACTCGTTTTCGCACCACAAGCTTCCTGGAGTCGCGGAAAAATACTTGGGCATGCAACCCACAACGTGCGAGAACGGCGAGCAAATCATTTTCTCAAACCTTATATAAAACATAGCTGCATTCTCGTACCCATAGAAACAAAATCCTAACAATGATTATTAATGAAAAAATTATTTAAGAACAATGAAATTATGTTTCACCAGTTCCTGGTAGTGCAATTTGAATACGTTCCTTTTTTTGGAATATTAAAATCTTTAGAAATTTTATTCATTTTAAATTATTTGGTAGTTCACTCTATAATGTATACATTCATCAGTCACGAAACAGTCTTATAGCCAGTTAAGTATGCAGCAGATAGTTATCATCCGTAAGATTTTTCTTTCTGTGATTCTTTCCCTTTCCTTCTCCGTAATACATCATATCTGGACGACATTTCTTCTTCATTTATCAGTCTTCTCAGGGACTTTCATGTGCACAACAAATAGTAAAAGTTACTCCTTATTGTTATTACTGTCATCATTACTAATCTAGTTGATAGGTGTGATCAGTATTTTGAGTATTACTGAAACAATATCAAAAGAATAAAAGGTTAAATAAGAAAACAGTATTTCTTTCAGTAATTAAATAAATTTTGAAGTAATTTACCTCCATAAGTATAAAGGATACTATTCGTTTGACAATATTAGTTACATACCCTTATGTTAAAAAAACTTCATTATCTTTAATCAAATAAATCAACTTCATTTAAAATTGCGAGATTTTTAAATTCAAAAAAATACTTTTATACTTTAAAATGATTATTTTTAAAACTAAATAAAGTAGTTTATGATATAAACAATATTAAAAGTTTGGTTTTATAAGGGAAATAAATGTCTACAATTATGGGAGAGTATGTTGTGAACAGTATTATTCTTATATCCTTCTGTTATAAAACTTTATTATCATTAATCAGATAAATCAACTTCATTTAAAATTGCTAGATTTTTAAATAAAAAAATACATAATTATTATTAAAACTTAATAAATTGCAGGGTTTCTAACCTTCCATAAGAATTGCTGTAAACATTCATGTCGTATTCCAAGACGTGAATTGAGGTGGATTACCTCAGATCCTTGATCAGAAATTAATTGAGGTAGGTTAGAATTACCACACATAATCTCTTCCCTACACTATTTATTGTTAATAAACTTACATTCATCGGCAGTTTGCGTCATGCAAGGTTGATTTAATATTTTTATTACTACTTTTATCTATAGCAGTCGTTCTAAAAGAATACTTGATACCTTACTTACCCAGACCGAAGGCTGGGTGCGAAGCAACGATTGCGAGATTTATAAATAAAAAACATACTTTTATACTTTAAAACCAATATTATTAAAACTAAATAAAGTAATTTATGATATAAACAAATGTTAAAAGTTTGGTTTTATAAAGGAAATAAATGACTAAAATTGTGGGATAGTATGTTGTGGACAGTATTAGTTATATAACCTTATGTTAAAAATTTCATTATCATTAGTCAAATAAACTAACCTCATTTAAAAGTGCAATATTTTTATATAAAAAATAAACATACTTTTATACTTGAAATCATTATTATTTAAAATAAATAAAGTGATTAATGATGTAAACAATCTTAAAATTATACATTTATAAAGGATGTAAATGACTGGAATTGTATGAATATTAAATATTTTACAAATTATATATTTTAAACTGCCATTCATGTACAGAAAATACTTTTCTTTAATGTTTTTAATGCATGCTATGAATACTGAAACCTGTTGAGAGGAAATTATTTTATGCATTGCTTTATGGTATTTTCAATTTATTTAAAGTAAGATATAAAAACTTTTAGAATTGCACTTTAAGGTTATTTAAACACAACAGATTTCAATATAAGATTTACATTAATTAAATAATTTAGTTTGATAAAGCATGGGAAGGACCACAACTGTAAAATTATTTCACTTTTTGTTGTTGTTTCTGTTTCTGATGCCACTTGGTCCAAGATATGACCTAACCAAGATACCAAGATACCAAGATGATAAAACCAACTTGATAAAACCAAGTATGATTTGAGCCTCCCGCTATTTACACTAAGGCAAAGAGGTGAGCCTTTCGTTTTAATGAACACAGCTAGGGGAAAAGAAGTAATTTATTTCACTTATAATGTGTGCAGACATGTGTAATTATATAATGTTTATCAGGACGTAATAGATAAGATACATGAAGTATTCCACTTTCAAGAAAATGGCTTCTGTTGTGGTATTATGAAAATGTTTGTCATGGAAGGAAATGAAAACGAGAATTATTTAACAATGAAAGTCATAGTAGTGATTTTTTCCATTTCAGATATCATTGTTTTCGAAATATGAAAATCTTTAACGGTTTCATGTAATTTAAACTCTTTGCCGATGACACTTCATTATCTTAACATATCATTATACAGACATCCGTCACTAAACATTTTCTACCAGGCAGTTATGTATGCAAAAGACAGTAATCATCAATAGTACTTTCTATCTGTGATTTCTCACTTTTTCTTCAATGCATCATTTCTGGAGTTTCCGTTCTATTTATCATCAATGCGATTTCCGAGATTTCAACATAGCCTAGAAACAGAAAATTCTTTTCCTTATTATTTTGATTACTAATACTGTTACTATTCTAATTGTCTGTGAGTTACAACAAAGCACTGAAATAATATTAATGGTATAAATAGGGAAATAAAAAAATATAGCATTTTAAACATTTTTTGAGTTGAACAAATGTATTTTACGTTAACTCATTGGTGGCAACTATATTTCCATTGGTGACTTTTTCTTTGCTAATGGCGGCTAACTAAAAAAAAAATCATACAATTTATTTTAAAAAATTTTCGTCTACATAATATTTTTATTAACACAATGAAGCATAATTTTTAACAAAATAATCTTAGAGAAATTATTTTAATTTTAGAATAACTTATGAATTCCACAAAATGACAATGAATGCTATAGTTATATCATATAGAAATATATGTCTTTGCTTTAATTAAAATTACGTCAGTTAAGCCCCCCTCCCATACACTTATCTACTAAAAGCACCCATTTGGTCCGAAATTAGATATATCTCCAAATAGATTTACTGTAAATTTTTGAACTAATATATAATTTTTTAATGATTTTCCTGTGGAATATCTAGTTGGGGTTATAATATCTACATGTAATAACGAATATATTTGTGCTTAACTCTTTAGTATTAACATAATCCATTTGTATTATTAAACAAACAACTTTAACGAAAAACAATTATTTGTGATTGAGACAAAAAAGTCGTTGAATCTAGCTCGATAATAATGGTGTATAATATCTATATGTTTTGACCTTGTATTACTTTCACATATACATCTCTCTTCCCCTCGCTCTTTCTCCTCTCTCTCTCTGTATATATATATATATATATATTATATAATAATATAATATAATTAAAATTATATTTGAAAATATGTTTATATATAAAACATTAAAATAATATTTAAAATTATATATATCTTATAAAGATAATATATTATTATATATACATATAATATTATATTATATATATATATATATATATATATATATATATATATATATATATATATATATAATACAATTTCTATATAATGTATATATATATATAATATATATTTTATCTATATTAATTAAAATATTTAATAATATATATATTAATAAAAAAAATTGTATATATATCTTATATATATAACAATATATATATATTTTATATATATAATATATATATTATATATATATATATAAAGAGAGAGAAAGGGAGAGAGGGGGAGTTCAAAATTAGCTCAGGTTTGAAAATAGGGTTTTAAAAATTAAGGGAAAATATTTAAAATTAAGTGGAACTATTGAAAGATCACGTAAGAGGAGAGAGATGCACAATCGGGAGGATGTACACAGCGAAAACAAGTTAATTGCGGAAGGACATCAGGAAGAAAATGTCTAGACAGGCAAGTTTTTGGTGAACTTTCAGTCGGAAGCTGGACTGGGCAACAATTTCTAAGCTAGTTGACGATGTAATTGAAGAAAGAAGTATATTTGATGGCGTAGTCAAAGCTTAATTAAAGGATTGGATTTAATAAAGAAAGGTTTAAAAGAAAAAGAGACTTGTAATTAGGCATCTATAATACTGAACAATATATATATATATATATATATATATATATATATATATAGAGAGAGAGAGAGAGAGAGAGAGAGAGGGGGGGGAGTTCAAAATTGGTTCAGGTTTGAAAATGGGGTTTTGAAAATTAGGGGAGTTATATTTAAAATTGTCTGGAACTATTGAAAGATCACGTAAGAGGAGAGAGATGCACAATCGGGAGGATGTACACAGCGAAAACAAGTTAATTACGAAAGGAAATCAGGAAGAAAAGATTTACGCAAGCAAGTGTTTGGCGCAGTTTCAGTCGGAAACTGGACTGGGCAACACGCTTTACACTAGTCGACGATGTAATTGAATAAAGAAGTATTTTTGATGGCATAGCCAAAGCTTAACGAAATAATTTAATTTAATAAAAGCATATATATATATATATATATATATATATATATATATATATATATATATATATATATATATATATATATATATATATATATATATATATATATATATATATATATATATACTATCTATTTTCTGTTAACACCACAAATGGGAGCTACAATATTAAATTTCTAAAATGATAAATTATTTTATTTTCATTAATTTAATATTTAAACTCTTTTCAAATTTTTTCTTCATTGTAAAAGTTTGCGAAAAAGTGTGTACAAAGTTCTACTATTTTATTTATGTTTTTTTTATATTTATTAAATTCTAAATGGGTTAATATGATATACACTTTATTTTGTACTACACTTCATTTTTATTCTCCGATACACTTTAATTTCATTGTACTTTAAGTTTTTTTTATTCTTTAAATAAAAAATATATTTTATAATATGATAATAGATAATTAAAAGGAGTTGTAAAAGCTTCATTTATAGCTTTGATAAACAAACAGTTTTTAGATCCATAATGGTTTATAAATATAACAGAACCATCTAAATATTAATCACAGATTTAAATATTTTGCGATTAATATAAAATGAAATTTCAGTCCGATTCATACGAGAAAGTACAAATATTTATAAAAAAATGCATAAAATGTATTGAAATAAAACATAGAGAAATTCGTTTGTGCTTAATAATTTTTCAAATTGTTTTCAATTTTTCAAATATTGGATATTTCAGCTGAAAATGGAATTATTTATCTTTCCTTACATATTCTTTATTAACATTTATTTTTATTAACATTCTTTTCTCCCTTAACAATATATTCTGTAGGAAGCTCATTGATGATTCATTTCTCCACCATACTTTTATCAGCATGACTTTTGTAAAAGAAACTTGAAGAGCGATATGCTAATACGTATTTACTATCACACATATACCTTACACCAAAAGCTTGAGAAAATATACTAAAAACTTTATAACATATTTCATGCCATTGTCGAAAATATAAAAAAAAACAATTTTATTGAAGTATTTTCTTAAAAAAAAAAGATGTTTTAA
>CM063501.1:69203721-69226221 GCA_032207245.1 Pardosa pseudoannulata
GTTTTATGGAGAAATACAATATATTTACAAGGCAATATTTCTTGTAGAAGAAATTCTTTCTTTTACAGGAAATACTTTTTCATAGCTATTTAAAATACTGAGAATCGCTCAAAAAACTGTGTAAACTTTTTTTCGATGTACGTTTTATTCATACGTGGCTAAATTTGATTAGTATGTATCTCTATTATGAAGATTCACCAATTTGAACATTTTTTTAGGATTAATAGTTTAAAATTATGCAAAGATTTTTTATTAAAAAAGGTTTATAACACATAATAGGTTAAAATGTTTCGAAAATATAAAATTTATAAAAATCTGTTGTGGAAATGTTTAATTAATTTTAATGAGTTAGTTAGATTATAAGTAATGCCTCTAGTATTACACTTTAGGAATAATTTCGATATTTACAAGTGTCATTATTATTATCATGTGATACGAAAAGTGATTGATGGCCCTTCCCCTTATTAACTTACATAAATATAAGCTTTATTTAACTCAGATACATATAACCTTTACTCAACTAACATAAACATAAGCTTTATTTATAATTGGCTACATGTGCTGGTATTTCTGGATTTTTTTTACAGACAAAGAACATTCTCTTTCTGGAGCAAAAAATTATGCGTTATTCGTAGTGAAACTTACATTTAAATTAACAAAAACTGCAAGTTAGTATTAATTATGATAAGAAATTTTGTAGCCTATATTATTAAGTAATTACTAATAAATATAATATAACGAATCATTTAAAAAGTCAATTAAAAATGAAAATAAAATAAGCTAACGTTTCTTTTTTATTTAAAAAAAATCAAAATACTAGAATTATTTCATAATCTTAATTGATTTAGAAAGAAAAACATATTTAACTACTTCATAACCTTTTATTATATTTTTAAACTCTTAGATTAGTTTTAGAGGTTATACTTTTGAGTAAAAATTACCCTGAAAATTAAAAAAAACCTATAAATGACACCTAAATATGCATAGGTTCTTAAAATTTACTATGAGTATTTATAAAGTCTTATGAATTTTATTGAAACAAGAAAAGCTACACAAAATAGGTACTACATAAAACATATTTCAGTTTAGATTTAATTTTAATAAAATCCTTTTTCTATAGTGTTTGTTTAAACGTAAATCAATTTTTAGAAAAAATATTGTTTATGGCTCTACTACCATTTGTTTGATATGCTACTAGTATCTACAGGCGTCATTAATAACCAAGTCAAAATCTGATAAGGAAAATATTTATGACCCTTCCTCTTCTAAACAAGCGTGATCCGGATTTTTTTTAATCTCTCGCAATTGTTAAGATGTTATGGTTTTTGCTGCGAAGACAATTAATTTTTCAATATATATATATATATATATATATATATATATATATATATATATATATATATATATATATATATATATATATATATATATATATATATATATATATATATATATATATATATATATATATATATATATATATATATATACATATATATATATATATATATATATATATATATATATATATATATATATATATATATATATATATATATATATATATATATATATATATATATATATATATATATATATATACCGGGTGGCCATAATTTAACTGACAGTGCTCACAGTGTTCTGTAGCGCGTTCTATTTGCGAGAATGAAGCCACATTTAGTAGGAAGATTAAACAACAGTGGAAACGGAGGATTTCGCAAAAAAACAAATTCGTTCCAAAGGTCACCGCTAGGTTAATATTTGGCGCTGTGTTATATAAAAATAGAGTGTTAACAAATGTAAATTAATAAGGAATAAAATTACCTTTTATTATGCACATTTTTTGATTTAGTTCAAATGCAATACGGTGACACTTTTAACAAAGCGTAAAATCTACATAAAAACCGATAAAGTCTCGTGATTTGCAATATCACGTACGCTGAGCAAAAGAAGAAGTTCTTTATTCAAATTTCACGTTACATCCATTTGTACAGTTAAGAAATTAATTTCCGTATTGATTTGCATTTGTTAACACTTTACTTTCTATTACACAGTGCCAAATATTTCCCTAGTGGTGACTTTTGAAACTAATTTGTTTTTTGTGGAATCCTTCGTCCCTCGTCTTGTTTAATCTTCCTACAAAATGTGGCGTCATTTTCGCAAATAGATCGCGTTGCAGAATACTGTGTGCACTGTCAGTTTAATTATGGCCACCCGGTATACACACACACACACACACACACACACACACACATATATATATATATATATATATATATATATATATAATATATATATATATATATATATATATATATATATATATATATATATATATATATATATATATATATATATATATATATATAAATATATATATATATATATATATATATATATATAATATATATATAATATATATTCATGTGACTAGAACTTCCTAAAGAAGTGTGGCGTACTGACGAATATATCATTATATCTAATTCCACTTGATATATATTTGTTAAAATTGAAGGAAGTCATAGCATTTTTATTTTTAAACAACAGTGGAAACGGAGGATTTCGCAAAAAAACAAATTCGTTCCAAAGGTCACCGCTAGGTTAATATTTGGCGCTGTGTTATATAAAAATAGAGTGTTAACAAATGTAAATTAATAAGGAATAAAATTACCTTTTATTATGCACATTTTTTGATTTAGTTCAAATGCAATACGGTGACACTTTTAACAAAGCGTAAAATCTACATAAAAACCGATAAAGTCTCGTGATTTGCAATATCACGTACGCTGAGCAAAAGAAGAAGTTCTTTATTCAAATTTCACGTTACATCCATTTGTACAGTTAAGAAATTAATTTCCGTATTGATTTGCATTTGTTAACACTTTACTTTCTATTACACAGTGCCAAATATTTCCCTAGTGGTGACTTTTGAAAACTAATTTGTTTTTTGTGGAATCCTTCGTCCCTCGTCTTGTTTAATCTTCCTACAAAATGTGGCGTCATTTTCGCAAATAGATCGCGTTGCAGAATACTGTGTGCACTGTCAGTTTAATTATGGCCACCCGGTATACACACACACACACATATATATATATATATATATATATATATATATATATATATATATATATATATATATATATATATATATATATATATATATATATATATATATATATATATATATATATATAGATATATATATATATATATATATATATATATATATATATATATATATAATTGATTCATGTGACTAGAACTTCCTAAAGAAGTGTGGCGTACTGACGAATATATCATTATATCTAATTCCACCTTGATATATTTTGTTAAAATTGAAGGAAGTCATAACATTTTTATTTTAATTCACCACATACTGATTATTTAAACTCTTTATCACATTACAGGCACATATAGGCAAAAAATGTTAGTATGCTTTAATTTTAAATATTTTGGTACAGAAATTATTAAAAACATTTGTCATTTATTTCCTGCAGTAACTGTACTAATGCCCAATTTTCACTGCAAATAATCTTTAACCATTCTGCTATTAGATATTTTTTGATGAAGATGTTCTTAGTATTTTAACACATTGTATACTACTACGAGTATTGTATATTAACTACGAGTACATTGTATATTAACTACGAGTACGTTTTCTAATTATTGATGCTTGAGCGCGGGTCACGTACTAGTATAGGTTAGTGTAACAACAAGGTTTATTTGTGGGTACAAAAATAACGGTATATACAGAAAAAAAAAGCCGAATATTCTTGTCTACTACATAGATTCTGGAAAAATTTAGACAAATAAAAAGTATCTTTTACATCAGTCGATACTGAACCTCAGAACAAGAAAAAATTAAAACTATATACTACTATTCTATTTGATTTTTCATATTTACGATACTGTTATAAATTTATCCAATAAAAATAATTTTTTTGTTTACAAAAATCTTATGGTTGTTATTTATATATTTCTATTTACATATTTGTTTATACATTTCAATATAAAATACGAAAAGTTGGTTAAAAAATTAGATATTTTTTTATCTATTAAGATTTAACTGAATAACTAAATTTATTAACTAAATTAAGCACAAAACATCCGCTCCCGGTATAATTCGCTGCGAAATACACCCTCACACAATATGTTAAGATAAGTTTTTAAATCTTCAGATTTTATAGGTATTTCACTTTCAGGAGATTTAGCATTTGACTTGTAAGAGTTATTTGGATAATATCGTCATTCATCATCAATTAGAAATTTCTTAAATTCGTGTCTTTTTATGCCCAAATATATTTAAAACTATTCAAGTAATCCATATTTATTTCTATCCTTTAAGTTGCATAGTATAGCTATTACTTCAAAATGTGAATTTGTATGTCTATTTAAATACCATTAAGAAATTGAAAATTGAAAACAAATACTTCATCTCTCTATACAGTAATAATAATAGTAATAATAAACTGGAAATGATTTGTAACTTTTGTAAATGGGTATGTCTATTTAAATATCATTATACAAATGTGAATGGGTATGTCTATTAAATACCATTAACAAATTGAAAATTGAAAACAAATACTTCATCTCTCTATATAGTAATAATAATAGTAATAATAAACTGGAAATGATTTGTAACTTTTGTCTATTTAAATACATTTGTACAATGTGAATATTTCATTTAAATAGCTCATTTAACAAATAAATTGAACAAATACTTAATTAAAAAGCAACATAGTAATAATAAACAATGATTTTAACTTTAAATATTCTATTTAATACTTTACATGTGCAAAGGCTATTTAAATACCATTAATTTAAATACTTATTTTATTTTAATAATAGTAATAAAAACATGATTATTTAAGGGTATGTTTTTAAATACTTTCATGTAATGGATTCTATTTAAATAATTACCAAAGATGATAACAAATCTTCTATCTTAATCAGTAATAATAGTAATAATAAATGATTATTTAACTTGTAAAACTTTAGCTACAAGTTTTACACTTTCTTATATATCTCATTTATTAAAAATAAATGAACTAGTTATCCAATAATAAATTAAAAATGATTTAAATATTCATGAATTACTTTACAGTGCAAGCTATAAAAAAGTGTTTTTAAATATTCTGATAAATTTAAAGTCTTATTATGTGTTTTAATAATACTTTAATGATCTAATGTTGAAATAATTAGTTGATAACTCTATTACCAGTTGTTTGGAATGCTACCAATATCTACAAGTATCATTAATGCCAAGTCGGAAACTAATAGGAAAAATGATTGATGATCCTATCACTCTTTAACTCGCATAAACGAAAGTCTTATTTACAATCTTTCAAGAAGGTTAAGATGTCATGGATTTGCGACAAAGTGAGAGAGCTGTTTATCAATTATTAATATAATAGCCTAGTTTTTTGTGTGAAATAAAAATAGTTAGAAATTTGATAATTTAATACTTTAGTAGATTAAAGTCGCTTTTATAAGTATATGTTGTTAAAGATCTAGGACTGTAAATGATTTTTAATGTATTAGATAAATTTATACAATCTAAAGTACACAATGTATTTTTGTAATATGAATTCATGTAATCCGCATTATTAGAGTATATGGTTTGGTTTGGTTTGGTTTGACAGATAAATAATAGAATAAAGGATTTAAAACAAAATATTAAATCTGGTTAACAGTGCTCTAAAATATTATTAGAGTATATGAATGAAATATAATGATATATATTGCTCTTAACAGGCCATTTAATGTCAAATATTATAGAGGAGACAAAATCTTTAATAGATAGAATTAGACACTAATAAACCAATTATTTCATAGTGTGTATATTATTAAGGATAGACTTATTTTCCAGTAATAAGTGATTAGGGGAGACACGAGGATGATAACTACATCAGCACACATGTAAACGTTTATTTAATATTGCTATATATGAAAAGCTGAACTGACTGAAGAATGGTTTAGCGACTTGCCGTTTTACAACAGATTTAGTAGAATTTAGAAATAAAATAGGAATTTCCGTAATTGACAAAAAAGGTTATCGTTTTCTATAGAATCACTAAAATATTATTTAAAAATGCAATTCCAATTGAATCAGTTACTTTGTTTAAAATATCATGAGATATATCTGCATATATTATAAACTATACCATTTTTAGGCTCAAAACCATTAGGAAAACCTGTTTGTTGAAAAGGTTTAAGAAATTATTTATCACTACTTCTTTAATATTTTCATTGTTTAAAATGATTATTAGGTAAAATATTTACCGAAAAGGTTTAACAAAATATTTATCACTACCTCTTTAATATTTTCATTGTTTAAAATGGTTATAAGGTAAACTATTTATCGAAAAGGTTTCACAAAATACTTATTACTTCCTTTTTAACATTTTCATTGTTTAAAATGATTATTATGTAAAATGGTTATCGAAAAGGTTTAACAAAATATTTATCACTATCTCTTTAATAGTTTCATTGTTTAAAACGTTTGTTAGGAAAACTGTTAATCGAAAAAGTTTAACAAAATATTTACCACTACCTCTTTAATAATTTCATTGTTTAAAATGGTTATAAGATGAACTGTTTATCGAAAAGGTTTCACAAAATATTTATCACTACCTCTTTAGTATTTTCATTGTTTAAAATGTTTATAAGTTAAATTGTTTATCGAAAAGATCTAACAAAATATTTATCACTACCTCTTTAATATTTTCATTAGTTAAAATGGTTATAAGGTAAAACTGTTTATTGAAAAGGTTTCACAAAATACTTATTACTTCCTTTTTAACATTTTCATTGTTTAAAATGATTATTAGGTAAAATGGTTATCGAAAAGGTTTAACAAAATATTTACCACTATCTCTTTAATAATTTCATTGTTTAAAATGGTTATTAGGAAAACTGTTTATCGAAAAGGTTAAACAAAATATTTATCCCTATCTCTTTAATATTTTCATTGTTTAAAATCATTATTAGGTAAAATGTCTATCGAAAAGGTTTAACAAAATATTTACCAGTATCTCTTTAATATTTTCATTGTTTAAAATGGTTATTAGGAAAATGTCTATCGAAAAAGTTTAACAAAATATTTATCCCTACCTCTTTAATATTTTCATTGTTTAAAGTGAAGTTAGTTGAGTAAAAATTGTTTATGTATATAGAGTGTAAAAAACATAATTTTAAGCATAGGAAACTTGCTACAAAACGAAGCACTTATTTGTATATTGTAAGTTGTATATATATGTGTGTTAAACCTTGGATTTTAGATGTTTTAAAAATATTTAAATGTTAATTGTCATTCTGCATTTTAACAACATAAAGAACATATTAGGGAACTCCCCAGCAAATATTTCATAATGTACCTGTTCAAGAAGTCCTGAACATGTTAAAAATATCACTTTAGTATATAGTATAAAACAGGAAGTGACTTTTAACCAACCAAAATATTTTAATGATTAATGGTAATGTTTACCACTTCCTCTAGTAAAATGTATTCTTTAATCTTTATGATATGAATTTTCATTTTAAACTTTAAAATTTTTGCATATGTTTAAAAATTACATTGACAAATGCTATTAATAGTTGGATAAAAATACATCTTTAGTTTCGAATCTATCAATAGAATTTTTGCGGATTATGTGTTTTGTTAAAACTTTAATGTGTAAATCAGGATATAATTAGTTGATGCATCCGATTGCACTTTTTTACAATGCTACGAGTATCTTCAAGTATCATTAATGTCAAGTCGGAAAGTGATAGGTAAAGTGATTGATGACCTTCCCACTCTTTAACTCTCATGAAAACGTAAGTTTTATTTATAACTTTTCACATCTGTTAAGATGTCATGGCTTTTGCTAGGAGGAAAGATATTTATCAAAACTGATAAAATAGCTTAAGTTGATAAAATAGTTTAATTTTCTACTTTCTGGAACAAGTTGAGCAGTAAAGTTAGTATGTAAGATATTAAATGCATAAGTGCAATCTTTGAAAGGAAAATTTTATCTTTTAGTACATTTCTCTTATCTCTTATCTCTTACCTCTATTATATTTAAAAACTTTTTTTAATTCAATTCGTATTTTAATATTTTATATATTTTCTATACATTTGTTTTATATATTTTCTGATACAGCTGTTATTTAATTTATAATAATGAAATAAGATAACTGTTATATTAAAGTATTTTACAGTACCCAGATATTGATTTTTTTTTGTCTTTAACGTTTTTTAAATTTTATATTCGTGTTTTAATGGTCTTGTTTCTCATTGCAGATTTTATGAAGGTTTTTTTTCCTATTTTATGTTTTTGTAACTATTTAGGCTCACATCTGTGATATCTGGAAGCCAATGATGTAGAATCAAGAACTTCTGCAATAAAAATAAAAGAAATAAAAATATTGAGGCATTTTAAACCTTGAAAATGGTTCACTTGTAATAATTGTGCAATGTTGAGCAGAGATAGTTAATTTTTTTCTAAAAATAGAAAACATTTGGCACCATATTTTTAAAGACGAAAATTAGTTTTATATTTAGTATAAATTTCAGTTTATGAAAAACATAATTTTATAAATATAGAAGATTTTAATTAGAGATATAAATGACTTTCTAGCAGCGAAAAGTTACCAGACTCAGTAAGGTATTCAACTAATTGGCTAGAAACTGAAAAATACAATTACATTTAGGATGAATTCATTCATCTTTGACTTCGCCAAAATATCAACTTCTTTTTCAAAATCCTCGCTAGATCCCTTGGAAATTCTTAGACGTATTTAATAAAAACTTTATAACTTTAAAATGCTCTTTTGAACCATCATACTTTTATCAATACAAAGTCATTGATAAATAAAATTTATTTAACTTATAAACGCACACAAAGCTATTTCATTTACTCCAAAATTATTGTAAAAACATAAGACCGAGGAAAGGAAATTGAAGAGGTAGGCTACAAGTTCATATTTGATAATAATCACGAAATTAAAGTTTCGTTGCTTACAATTTATTAGCGTTAAACCAAACATGTAATGTAAGTTTATGTATTAAAACAGTTGACTCTTAAATGCATTTTATCTTTGACTTCGCCAAAATATCAACTTCTTTTCCAAAATCTCCGCTAGATCCCTTGGAAATTCTTAGACATATTTAATAAAAACTTTATAACTTTAAAATATACTTTTTAACTATGACACTATTATCAAACAAATGTATTCATAAAAGACAATTTATTTAAGTTATATAGACACTCAAAGCTATTTCATTTGCTCCATAATTATTGTAAAAACAATAAGACCGAGGAAAGGAAATTGAAGAGGTAGGTTACAACTTCATATTTGATAATAATCACGAAACTAAAGTTTCGTTGCTTACAATTTGTTAGCGTTAAACCAAACATGTAATGTAAGTTTATATATTAAAACTGTTGATTCTTAAATGCATTCTATGCATGATAATATTGGGAACGAAAAAACAGATTTATAACACACTGTGTCTTTAAAATATCAGCTTGATTAAAAAGTACAATACTCGACGTTGTTATACAAAGGCATATAATTTCAACCAACTTTAGTATATTTAATAAGCTGAAGGATGAATGAATGTGTAGGGCACTGCTCTTCCGTACTGGTGTTAATGGGTTTCAAGTCCCAATTCTAGCACGGATGTTCGTAGACGTTCAAAATTGGTATTAAGCAGTAGTTCCCGGTCTTAGTAGCAATGTAGCAAAAATGTAAATAAAACGTTCTGTATACAAAACGTCCAAGCCAACCAATCCTTATATTCATTAGAGTATTAGAAAAATTCATCTGACATTCATTAAAAATTTTACATTCATTAAAAATAACTTAAAAATTGAATCTAGTTTCTAAAACCTAATTATTGTTAGCTAATAATTTTTAATCTTAATAGAGTGATAAAAAAATCAAATTTAGCTAAAATACTACTTTCAGAGACATATTTCATCTTATCTAAATTCTTGCAATTTACTTTAATTGTTCTCGGAACATATTCAATTATGTCCAATCAAAATTTTCTGAGAAATCTAAATTAAAGTTTAAATCCTAGTAACAGCGAAAATGTAATTGTTTGTCCAAATTTCAAAGAGTAAAGTAAATATAGATTCTTTCAATTTATTTTTAAAACTAGTGCATTATTTATTATTTTTCGAAGAATTGTTAAGGAAGAAAGATTTTTCTTCTTCATTGTTGATTTATCTTTCATTTCGAAATCAAATAATTTTTTTCTTTATTTTAGATAAATATTCAAAATTAATAGTAATTTATATTTCTATTTGTGGCAATAACATTTGAAATTTTTCATTGTTTCTTTTTTATTTTGAAAAATTAAAAGTCTTATTAAAAATGTTATATATTAGTTTTTGAATTGTATTTCATACGAACATTTTACAAATGTTTTCATACTAGTATATTTCTCAATAATTATTGTTGCAATTGACTATAAATTCATTTATTGGTTTTGAACTATTATTACTTTTTATTGAATGCTTGTTGTTAATGAACTGCATGTTTCCAAAACCCTAAAACATTAGAAAATTTTAACGTTAAATGGTGTTACATTGTGTTTTTAAAATGCATATTTCCTTAAATGGTTTTGATATTAGTATCTAAATTCTGTTGAATTATTAGCTCATTAATTTGGATTATTATATTAGTAATGAAAATATTTATTCACCAACATTCTATCTAGGTTTACGAAATTACTATTGTCACAGTTTCTTTAAAAAAATATTTCAAAACTCTTTTCATTTCTAATAAAACCACTGTGTATTAAATGTAGAAGAGCGTTTTCAATAATCTTAAAAACCGAAGGAGAATCGCGTTTATCTTGGCATTTACCTTTGCTTCCACATAAAATTAAAGAACCAACATCTCGATCCGTTCGGTAGTATTCACGTGATGAGCACAGAGACACAAAAATTTCAATAATTTCATAAAGACTATTGTTTGAAAAATGTAATTTTTCTGTACGTAAATATAGATGAGTTAATTAAAGTAGAAAAGAAAATATGTGTAATTTCTAATTTTACTATTTATACAAAAATACATTTGCATGATTTGGTTTGGTTTGAAAAGCTACGGTCTACTGTTTTGTACACGAGAGCTAATGAGACCGGGACCTACTGCTTAAAGCCGATTCCGAACGGCTACGAACATCCATGTCATAGTGGGATTCGAACCCACGAACTCCGTTCTATCAGCGCCTCATCCAACTTTCGGCGTTCATGAAAAAATAATATCAATATTCTGTTCCTAATATTTTTAATAGATCCATTTTAATAATTCTTTAGAGTATGACATCATTCAAAGTATAAGATTTTTATCTTAACCAACTTGTTAGGGTTCTTAAAAGGGGATAATAGCGTTGTTTACACTGTCCTAACTATTTTTCCTACAATCAGGTGTACTAAATTTCTGTGATATATTTCTTTACTTGATTCGTTGGCTTCAATACAAACTATCGACTGACAATGAAACATGTACACTCAATCGTCTCTGCACAATGTAAACTTTTACGTAGCCTGTACTCAAGTGAAAAGAAACATGACACGAAACAAGTGGCAAGACTTTTAAAAACTATGAAAAGACGTTTCCGAAGTTCAGACTGAGAAATGGATTACTTGAGTAATTAAAAATAAATAATCTCAAACATTAGATTGTAATACTTTTACATGCACTTCGATATATTGTTGTAGACGCGATAGAGTAGAGTTACTGATATTTATAAGCACGGAAATTAGAATGGGTTAAATTTGCCCAACTGTAATTTTTTAAATAATTAAAAAAATTATATCTAAATATAAAATTAGATTTTTATCTCCAAAATATTTACAATTATATATGTTTTGTATGATATAAATTTAAAAAAAACTTACGTACTGCCCTCATGTATCTACCTGTTATAGAAAGGTTCATGGATGAAAATTTCAAGATGGATGGAAAATCCGATTCCACTATTTAGCATAATTCATCCTATGAAATGACCCAGGGAAAACCTTTGAGGCTCTGTATTTACTGAAAACTAATTAAACAATTAACAAACTGCTGCATCATTGCAGGTATATAATTTTTTACAAACTTAATATTTTTGAAATTTGGTTTTTAGCTCTTGCACTACTTTCACAATTTCTACAGAGCTATTACTACTTTATTAGCTCCAACCGGGAAATTTACTCACGTCAAATCAATTGTAAACATAAAAGCAAAAAAAAAAAACATTGTCCAATAAGGCATTTAAATGTATGTCTAGTACGAACAAATTGGTCAAGAAATTAATCCTTTAACCCCTTAATAAACAATTGTTTTGAGAAAAGCCATAAAAAATCAATTTAATGTAAAAAACACAATTTAGAACGTTGTCTTGCCAAGAAAAATACAAAAATACAAAAATAATCAAAATTTGAGTATATTGGATATTTACACAATTGATATGATTTCTAATTTTTAGAACATTATTATTATTGTCGAAAGAGTATATTGTTCAATTGGTAGTCAATTTACCAATTGACAGTATGATGTGTAATCCCTTGATGCGTAAGTATCAAATATAAAAACCTTATGTTTGCTATCAAGAATAAAGTATATAAAGTGACTCCTCGAGTCAAGGATGTCTTTACAGCCAGAACTTAGTGATAAAATAGTTAACAATTATATTTTATTTTACGTTATATTTTAGTACAATATATATTGAAAAATAAACGAAACAGAATCTGAATCTGAATAGTGAATCGGAAAGTGGCTCAGGAAGAGATAAGTTGAAGTCATAAGTATAAAAAAACATATATTTTATACTTGAATAAGTAATTGTTATAGCTTTTAATCCCATGTAAATTATAAATATCAATAAAACAATTTTCTTTTTGCTTTCACATTGTTTTTTTCAGTTCTCGATTGCATTCGAGTGTGAACAATTATAGCAACATAAAGGTGCTATTGAGTGGAGTGTTCACAATTTGGTCAGTTTAGTGCGCTCGAGTTCTCTCGAGAACACACGTTAAGGGGTTAGTCGTTGCAAATCCAAATCAAAAATGATCGTTTCATATCTCCGTACACTTTAATAGGATTGCAGAGTTATCATGTATCAGTTTAGTGGTGCAAATGGATTTAGGATGTAATTTGTGAACAACTTAACATAGTGTGTGTGTAATATTAATTCCAAAATTTGGAATTGTCATTGTCCGGAAGATTTCAGATTACCTGCAGGAGAACGAAAATTAAAATTAGAATATAAAAGTTTAGCTGGATTATCTGCTACTTTTAAATATATTAGTTTCAGACTCAATTCACTTCTGTGCCTTAGGGAATCATGAATTCTATTTCCAAATAGCTTATTTTTCTTTACATAATGCTGCCAAGTATTCACCATCAGGCCCAAGGCAAGTAAATTTAATATATTACCTATTTGGGGGTGTATCGTATTTCAACATACTTTTCCCATATATTTATTTAGAATAAATAAATGCAATCATTCTGAGTGTAATTTTATTTCTTGAATGACTTTGGAAACATTTATTTCCACGTACATAAAATCACCCCAAAAAGTATTCATGAAAAGAATACAGAATATATGTTTCTATTCAGAGTAGAAAATTAAAAAAAGTTGTAATATTTAAATAAAATATGAAAATTTGTATAACTTTAAGCATACAAAGCACAAAATTTAGAAAAATATAAAAAGAATAAGCTTACAAACACATAAGAAAATAATTAATTATATTACTTTATACTATATCTATTATTATTGCCCTTTTTTCTTATTATTTTTACTCTTATTTCTTAGAAATTAGTTATACTCTAAGAAGTTTGCGGAATTATGTACTTTTAGATTTATATATTATTGGCAAATTTATTAAAGTTCATCAAAGTTGTTTCTGATATTTTTCCTGGATTTCAAGTAAATTGTTATCATATAAAAAATCCCTGTGCAAACCCTAAAGTCTCTCATCTAATCAAAAACAAGTAATATGATTTTATCTAATGTTGCTACATAATATACACATTATCGAATAGAAAATATGAATTTCTTTTCAATAGTGCTTATATATTATCTAGGAACAATGGATAAAAACAACACTTTTTTGCTCAATATTTTCCCCTGAATCTTTTATCCTTAGAAAATTAATGAAATATCTTATTGCAAAAGCAATATTTCAGCATACTTAGCTATTTCTAGTAAATGGTAATACGATAAATCCATAACACTGAATAAAAAGAAAATATTTTATAAAACAATATTATTTAGCAATTATTAACCATTTTGTATCTCGTTAATTTTCAACTGGTATTAATGTTTATACAGTATTTATAAAATAGTTTATAAATGTAGTTGAAATATGCATTTTGCATTTTAAACTTTTCTAAAAAGTTACGTAAATGCGCCGATAATTTTCTTACATATTGTATATAGGAGGAAACCTACCTAAATTTATTTTCTAATGCTCCTCTGTGACTTACAAAAAACTAATTTGTGTTACTTGATAGAGGTATATATTGCCTCGATCAAGGAACACGATATATTGAATATTGAATATTGAATTGACGAAATATTGAAGTCTCATAAATCAGATCGTAAATTAGAATATTAGGAGTTCAAAGTTCTCTATTACTTCGTTGATAGAAGTAAGAACTGAATAATAAATTGACTTACTTGAAAATTTATACAGAAATATAATATTAAGGAACATTTCACCGGTAGAAAATATTCTAGTAACTGTTTGAACTAATAAGACAACAAAGATAATTAAAATTCCTCAATATAATTCCTATGATGATTGAACTGAAGACTTAGCAAATGCAATATCTCTTTCCTAAATGGCATGACAAGAACTTCTTATCAGGGATAATATTTTACCAAAATAAAACTATTCATTTTAGGTATAATTTAATTGTCACGTGATAGCTTCATTTCAACTATTAACACTTTGAATGCCATGGCTATCATATGTGATATCCAGTGATACTTTCGTTGAGGCACTGGCTATCCGATATGATAGTCATGGTGTTTTAAACACTTCAGGCCATGGCTATCAAAGATGTTATCAGTTACATGAAAATCATATTGGAGTTTGATTGTTGAGCTCCCTACGATGTGTGTTAGGTATACGTGGTTTGCGCAAATTGGTATATGTGACGATTTTATGAGCTACGTTTTATGAAAAATTAAATATTTGGAACATGCAACAAAAAAGGGAATATATATAAATAGAGAGAGTTTGTTTTGAAATATTGTTTTTATATATAGTTTTATGTTGAAAAAATACAAATTACACAAAAAAAAAGTTTGGCCCCGTTGTGAACATTTGCAATTTTGGCTTGGCAGTCAAAGTGTTAAAAGTAACTCATATATAATTTTTTCTTTAAAATTATTGTTAGTGAAGAAATTATAAAATAGGTTATTTAACCCTTAATTTGGCTAAGTCCGCTACAACGAAATATCAAATAAAAAAATGTTTATAATAAATATATATTTTTATCGATAATATATAATATATTAAATATATTATATATTATTATTATTAATTATTACTATTATTATTTAAATTATTAATATTGTTATTATTTATTTAAATATATTTCTAATCGACATTTGAAAAAACATCTTGTCAAATTAAGGGTTAATCATTATGCAATGTTATCTTCTTTTTAACTCTTGTGTTACCTTCCTAAATTTGTCATAATATGTAATTATGAGATATTAAAGTTAATGTTTCATAAATGGTAGGTCCGTAAATTGATTTAACCGAAACATTAAAGCTTCTGGAAAAGGTATATTATAAGTAAATCAATATAGTTTCAAGACTGATTAGCTTTTGCACAAATGTAAATATTTTGGTAATATTACACTTTTTACTTTACGCAATACTTGAAATTACAATTAATAAAGTAATATAAAAAATAAAGCATTTTCTATAAAAACTTAATAAGTTATTTAAAATATTTAATGAATTCTGCAGTTACTTAAAGGAGTATTCTAACATTAATCAATTTTCTTGATGTTTGTAAAACAGTGATAAAAAACAGTAAAAAAATATTTGCTCATCTCAAAAGAGAACCGTCTCATTTCTGTAATAAAGCAAATATTTTTATTGAATATGGATAAATACTGATAAAAAACAATTTTTTTGAGTACTTGCTGAATATTCCTTATCTACGACTTTTTAAAAGATTGTATTTATTTGAATTTCAGTGTATTAAAAATTAAAAATATTGAATAGATTTAAAAATCTTAGTTTTTATCAATAATTAAAAGGCATTCATGTTATATAACTATCAGAACTCTTTTTATTGATATTCATATTATTTGACTTTTTGTACTGAAATTTTGAAGTATATATATATTATGTATTTTAATACGTTAAAAAATTTACCTGTCTTTATCCCAAACCTAGATAATAGAATATATTTTTTCGAAATTCACAAAAGTCATTATTTTATATTTTTCTTACACTAATTACGTAGAGAGATAGTATGTCGGGTTTAAGAACGTAGACAAAATATTCAAAAGGGGCCAAATATGATAAAACAAATAGCCAAAAATTTTGTCAGTAAGCCAAAAATATATTTCGCACCAAAACCCCTATCTCCTTAAGATTGCATTTCCGACACTGCATTGCTATGTGATTCTGAGCTGTCTAGGTAAACTCTACTCCTCTTAGAAATTTGTTACTATAGTTTTGAAAATTTATGTTATGTTATTATAGTTATGAAAATTTTTGTGATTCAAAACTATAGTAACAAATTCCCAAGAAATAATAATTAAATTATTTTAAAAGCAATAGAATTTTTAAAATTATTTTTATAGATTTAATACATTTAAATAATAGCTTTTATTTGAATTTTATTTGAATTAATATTAATAGAAGTTTTTATTTTTAGGAATTCGTTTTAATATGTCATGCATAGAATTTTTATTCATTCCAATTGTGATAATAAAATAAAGATATAGATGAGGTTGCTTATCTATTTCGATATATTAGGAAGTATTATCCTAAAAAGACTATGCTGAGCGATGGCCGATTGCTAAGAATGCTGGCCTTCGGTACCGGAGTTCGTTGGTTCCAATCTAAAAGTGGCATGGATGTTCGTAGCCGTTCGGAATCGGCTTTAAACTGTAGGTTCCGGTTTCATTAGCATTCGTGTTGCAAAAAACTAGACAGTAGCACTCCAAATCAGACCAAAGCAAACCTAAAAAAATTATATTTATGTTAAGAAAAGAATACTTTCTCAATTTTTGTTCAATAATTCCAAAAATGCTCATGTATTTTTAGGAGTAAAATATTTATAAGGCATAGTATCCAAAAATTTGCAAGTACATAGTGTAGTAAAAAAAATCTGCTAGTTAGCCTGAATATTAACATTCTTGATCCAGCAATGCAGAAAATAATATAAACTAAATTAAAGACATAACTCTATGAATTCAAAATGGATCTTAAAGGTCTAACGAGGATCTAAAAAGTTATTGCTAATTAGTACTTTATAAATCTCCATTTAGAGAAAGACTTTTTGAATCCTAGACAAAAATAGAAATATTTTTACATTGATAACATTTATAAGCAAAAATCTACTTTTGACATTACGGATTAAAAAATCAAAATTTAATTGTTTTTTTTTATTGTATGATTTACGAATATTGAGCAATGAGGAAGAAGTTTAAAAGACAATCTTCAATAAGATATTCAAATGAATAAGTTCCAGCATTTTGAAACATGAAGTTATTTAATCAATATAATTTGTGCGAGAATTTCGATTTAAAATCTGCTTAATTTAAAATAGTTACGTGGCTCTAGATGCTAACAAGTTTAAAGAGAATTTTAGTACATAAATTTTGTATAACTAACAGGCAATTTGCTGTAGTGTAAATTATTGCCTGAATCATTCAGAATGGGGAAAAGCATTAATTGCCAAATTTCTGGAACATGTATTTAAATTGGGAGTGTATGGAAGCATTTTTATCCTTCATTCTGAAACTTGTGTATTTGAATCCTTAATTATTATCCACTTTAGTCTTTCGAAAACTAATTTAACTTTCATGACTATCATGTTTGGGAAGGAAATTGCGAATAACAAGGGCTGAATGCTGATAAGGAAGCTGCCCTATTCTGAAGATTAACTGATTTTGATAAGCATTGATTCTATTGTATGAATAGTTAGTTTGAGCTATTGAAAATTCCTTTAGAACTTACTCTTTGTTCAACACATAAGCTTAGCAAATTATTTAATCTAAACTGGTTGGAATTTGTAGAGTAGTATGAATTTAATTTGACAAACGTATGAGCCTAAAAGTTCAATTGAATGAAAAAAATAAGTAGTAATAATTTTACCGGTAGGTTTTAAAATAGCATACAGATATGCCTAAGAAAGCATTATAATAAAATCCAGGAGGCATGTGTTTTAATAATGTCCTGTTATTTAATTAAACACTTACTAACACATAAGTATACATTTTGATCAATTTTCATTTTACATAAATGCTCATACTTTAATTTGCTTTTTAATATAATATCTAACAATATCATAGCGCTTATAATATTATCGAACCAGCTTATAATGCCATCCTTATAAAAATATACCCTCTTGCTTAGTAAATGGTTTGGTTTGTGCACCTGCGCTAGCATTTCCAGAACCTAGCTTTTCCTCAAATCTCGAAATGTCTTGGAATGGAGAGAAAACATTTAAATCACCGTTAATTTATATAAAGCTGGGAACCAAACTTTTTAATTGAGAAAGTCCCAAAACCGAAAGTTTAGACAATGCGTAGTCAGGCGGTATATCTTTCAGGAGGGATTATAAAAGCTGGCTCTACAATTAAAAAAGTGATTTTGCATTTGTCAAAATTATGTTACAAAGTAGATTAAAGGACATGCTATCATGCAATAATAAGACACACAACTAAAACTACATTCCTGTGTTATTGTTTGCAAAAGTTACATACTTCAAAAGTCGTAAATTCCACGATTTATTCATTTCTTTATTATCAAACGAAAGTATCATCGTCCCTTTAATTTATAAAATAAAATATTATTTTAAGACCATTGTTCTGAAACATCTATTTTATGATCATCCATTAATGATTTATTATATAAGCACCAAAATATATGAAAGTTCATCAACCATTCAATATGTATAATTGCATTTTCTCCCCATTCCAACACAATACCACTTGTAGTGTGAAATCCTTTAAGGCATAGTATACATACAATTTTCTTATTGTCATAAGACAAACAATATGCTTCCTTAAAGCTATTAGTAAAGTTTCATGGAGAGCATACTCTAATAGAATCTACTAGCCTATTATCTGTATATTAGTACATAGTAAAGCTGTATGAAATTTTAGAATATCCTATAGAAAGTTTTCATGGTCTTAATTCATATAGAGATCTATACAATAAGTTATTAATACACACTGTACCATAAATCTTTGGGTTTAAAATATATATTTAGGATGCATATACGAAGCAAGCGTTTACTAATAGTTCTTAGAAATAAATGACTTTTGAGATAAATATACAAGTACGCATAAAGTAAGGATATGGATGAAAATGTTTACATTATATTTTAAGTATATTTTATTGTTCCATTTTTTTATTTTGTAAAATATTAATGTTTTAAAGTTTTATTCACTGACTGTTTTGTACTTGACCTGTTATGGTACAGCATGGAGCATGTGAACTCCTGATTTCAAAATCAAAATTAAACCAAACACCTGTTTGGTTCTTGATGGCCTTTTTATATGTTTTAAAAATATTTTTACATATTATTACTTATAATTATTATTTATACTTATTGTTAAGGGTCTGTTAATCAAATGCGAGGAAAGGTTTTTTTTTTCGTTAAACCTGAAATGATTTTAGGTAGACTTTAGGTAGACAGATAGATTTCAATTAGTTGTCCTAGCTTTTACATCTATGTTTTTAAAATTGTGAACTGTAATAGTGAATTTAGAATATACAAATATGCAACATATTTCTTTACAATTTTTAGAAATATATTAATAATCGTAATTTACAGTAAGTAGAATTTGGATATGAATATTAAAATGGAAAAATATGTATATAAATATGTAATTTAAATACTGACTTATTGTTAATAAACTTATGACTAGCTTAAATGAAATATTAAATTTAATTCTATTCTCATTTCTTATGTTTTAAATTTGTAATCTAAAATATTTTTCTGATTCATTTTCCATTCATTTTTGAAATCATTTTCTGATTCATAAAGCCACTTTTAATGACTTTGCATATGTTAACTAAACATTTATTTTTAATAATAAACATATTTACATTTCAGAATTTAAATTCATGCGTAACTTATCTTAGCCTTAAAACTAACTTCTTTTATATTTTTATAAATAATAAAAATAAACGGAAAATTGAATTTTAGTTCACTATTATACTGACACATACTTTTATAATTATAATTATATATCCATTATAATTACATTTAATTAATTTTGTATATTTACTTTTTGAAGCTAATTGCTCTGTTATGGTATAGCATGCGCATGTAAACTCCTGATATCAAAATCAAAATAAAGCAAACAACTGTTGGGTTCCAAATGAACTTTTTAGATGTTTTAAAAATATTTATACTGATTATTCATTATACTTATTATTAAGAGTCTGTTAATCAAATGCTATGAAAAGTTTTTTTTCTTTAAATCTGAAATGATTTTGGATAAAGACAGATAGATTTCAATTAGTTGTCCTAGGTTTTGCATCTTTTTTTTAAACATCGTGAAAAGTATTAGTGAATTCAAAATATACAAACGTGTCTAGTAATAATTTTCAAAAGTTTTTATTGTTTTATTGTTTATGTATTTCTGTACATTTAAAAAAAATTAACTTTAGTAATTTACATTAAGTACAATTTAGATATGAATATGAAAATGGAAAAATATGGGTATATATATAATTTAAAACCTGATTTATTGTTAATAAACTTACGCCTAGCATTAAATGAAATAATAAATTTAATTTTAGTCCCATTTGTAATCTAAAATATTTTTCTGATTCATATAAAGTCACTTTTAATGACTTTGCGTAAACATTTTAGAATTTTAATGCATATGTTACTTTAAATAAACATTTATTTATATTTTGAGAATTTAAATTTAAGTGTAACATTTCTTAGCCTTATAAATAATTTCCTTTATATTTTTATAAATAATAAAAATAAATTCAAAACTGAATTTTAGCCTACTATCATACTAACACATCCAACTTTTAGAAGACAAACAATACAATATGCATAATTTAAATATATACTGTGACTTATGTTGCATTATTTTCAAGAGGTCCGCACCAGAATGAATTTCTACTTTTAGCATAATTCCCAGAAGGCCCATAAAATTGCTTCACATTCCGAGTTTCAATTATATGCTTTAAGAAATGATTCAGTATGGAATACGCTATAAATTGAGAATAAGAGCGTTTGTTTCTTTAAAGTCAAAGATTATCTTTAAAATAATGCCAGCTTTTGATATTATATAACATATTGAAATATGTCATCACATTTGACAACTAATAGATATTTTATGTATATTTATACAGAATGCATTTTTAAAGTCCCTCAGGCCTCTTTCCCGTGTTTACTAATCCTAAATACATATTTCTAATCGTAAAAATGTTTAAAACAATAGAAGAATTGATTATATCATATTTCTAAACTTTTAAATTTTATCATCTTTCCTAAATTATAACATATAATTTTTAAATGCTTAATTGTTCTCTATAATTAAAAGAAATCGAAAATTGTCTTAAATTCCAAGACATAAAATTTTCAGAAAGATTAATTTTAAACATTTTTTTTCCATTTTTGCATTAGGTTAAAAGGTTTAATGATTAGAAATATGTAATCATATTTTTAATTTGTCATACTTAGTCATTAAGCCATCAAATAATTAATTGATTTAGAATTAAATGTGTTGATATATTATTGCAATTTACTGTGACATAAAATATAATAGTCTCCAGCAATTTAAGCATATACCTTAGTTTCCATAAAGCAAAAAATATCTAATCATTGAAGCCTATCAAACAATATTATAACTTCATTTAGGAGTAAAAATTAATAAATTTATTTTACATTCTTGCAGAACTTATATGTTACCATACTTAATCCCTATTAGTCAAAGAAACCAATTTTTTTAAAACCATACAATTTTTCTGTTAAAATATTTTGCATTTTTCTAAGTTACTGGTCTAAACTTACGGAAATATAATCTAAACATTGGAATTGTGCCAATAACTTCATTTAACTGCTTAAATATTTATAAATATAGCCATTGTATATGATTCATGAATCATAATTTCGGGTTCAAATTGTTATTCACATCTTGTATTGTAACTTTGTTGTCCGTAAATATTCAGAATTAAACGATACCATTTATGCTTTTTAACTTGCGTTTTAACGACATTTGGAGACATATGTATATAATGGCATCATTACTAAGGTTGCGGTTATTTAAAAAATTTGAAT
>CM063501.1:69233721-69276221 GCA_032207245.1 Pardosa pseudoannulata
TTCGATAGTAGAGGAGGCCATTTTCAAGATTCTTATAGATGTGAACTGGGATTCGGCTTTTTATATTATAGTAGCGAAATATATCAAGTGAATAAACTTGTATTTACTTATATATATATATATATCTATATATATATATATATATATATATATATATTATATATATTAATATATATATATAATATATATATATATATATATATATATATTATATATATATATATATATATATATATATATATATATATATATATATATATATGTATATATATATATATATATATATATATATATATATATATATATATATATATATATATATATATATATATATATATATATATATATATATATATATATATATATATATATATATATATATATATATATATATATATATATATATATATATATATATATATATATATATATATATATATATATATATATATATATATATATATATATATGTATATATATATATATATATATATATATATATATATATATATATATATATATATATATATATATATATATATATATATATATATATATATATATATATATATGTATATATATATATATTATATATATATATATATATGTTTATATTTTTATATATATATATATATATATATATATATATTATATATGTATATATATATGTATATATATATATATATATAATATGTATATATATGTATATATATATATATATTTTATAATATATATATATATATATATATATATATATATTTATTATATTATATATATATATTTTATATATGATATTTATATATATATATATATATTTATATATATATATATATATTTTTGTATATTTTATGATATATCTATGTATATACTGTATATATTATATGAAATTTTATGATATATGTATATATATATTATTTTAATACTATATATATATATATTTATATAATATATATATTTTAATATAATGTATTTTATGCTGTATATATATGTATATTATGTTATATATTTATATATATATATATGTTATATATTATATTTTTTGTTTATATATTTATATATATATATATATATAATTGTTTATATATATATGTATATATATGTATATATTTTGGTTTATATGTAAATATTTATATATGTATATGTATATGTATATTTATTTATATATATATATATTTATATATAAATTATATATATATATTTTATTTATTTTATATATATAGTATAATTTATATTTCACAATTACAATGTTCCGATTGCAATGATATCCTTACAGATAGACAGTGTTTGTTAATTATATTTGCAATGTAAATAAATAGTTTGTAGAAATATTTTTTTAATCAGAATTAATTAGTCTTAAAAATCCACCCTTAGTTGATCTTATTATCCCTATGACATCGCCTATAATTTTACCCTGTTTCCTTTCCGAAGTTCATTTTTTTGTAGCAATCAGAAAAAAACACCTGAATTATGAATTCGGTTGTATAGCAGGCTATTTTCGAAATTTCTTAAATATGTACACAGTGATATTGCATTAAATCTTTAATTTCAACGAATATATACTTACATGACCTTTTCGAGAAAAGCACACAATATATACACACAAACATATATAATTATGTATATATATATATATATATATATATATATATATATTATATATATATATATATATATATATATATATATATATATATATATATATATACGAAGGATTCTTTGGAAAAAACAAATTAGTTCCAAAAGTCACCGCTAGGGCAATATTTGCTCTGTGTTATAGAAAATAGAGTGTTAACAAATGGATATCAATACGGAAATTAATTTCTTAACTGTTCCAATGGATGTAACGTGAAATTTGAATATAAAACTTCTTCTTCTCGCTCAGCGTAGGTGATATTGCAAATCATGAGACTTTATCGGTGTTTATGTAGATTATACGCTTTTTAAAAAGTGTTACCATATTGCACTTGAACTAAATCAGAAAATGTGCATAATAAAAGGTAATTTTACTCCGTATTAATTTGCATTTGTTTATTCCGTATTAATTTGCTATTTTTTCTATAACAGCGCCAAATATTTCCCTAGCGGTGACTTTTGAAACTTTTTTTTTTCGCAGAATCTTTCGTCCCCTGTCTTGTGAAATCTTACTACAAAATAATAATTCCTCGCAAATAGATCGAGCTACAGAACACTATGAGCACTGTCAGTTTAATTATGAACACCCGGTATATATACACGTGTGTGCGTGTGTATGTGTATACTTACATCTATACATAGACTATGTTTCGTCTTCAGGTGTCAGTACACCTCGACAGTTTACAGTACCTCAACTGTTTTACAGTGTCTTATTTTACATTTGAATTATTTGTTTAGGAATTCAACCATCACGCGCCTCTTGAAGTTTTTACCTGGTACCTTTATATTTTCATCTTAACCTCCTTGAGTGCAATTGAAAGTGAAATTATATTTTCACACATTATACAGTTCAGAATGAACCAAAAATGCATGAATGAAGAAGAGTGTGCTTTGTTGACGAAGATAGAAATTTCATTTCTCCGCTCTTACAAATACATTGGGAAAGATGACGACTATGTTTAAAAATAGTCGATGCTTGTGTATGAATATTTAAGTTTTTCAAAAATGTGTTTCTTCTATTGAATTCTTACAAACTTAGTAATCTTATTTTTTTGTATGCATTTTTATAGAATAAAATAGCAACTATTCGATCTATTCATTTTTTTCATCAAACCATACATTCATCTTATAATACTGTGTCTTTTATATAATACTTTTATTTTAGAAACTTTTACATTTTAAATTTATATTTCTCTGATATATTATGTATTCCAAGTACTTCATAGAAAAATATTCAACGCAAGTGTTTTATAAAATATGTGTATTTATAGTATTTTTTCTCTTATTGTTATATTTATAGAAGAAACGTCGAGATATTTCATCATAAATTGTCTTAAAGAAGTTGTCAGAAATTTTCGCTAAGTAATCGTAATATCAGATGCCTAATACCATAAAGTTTTAGCCGCTTTAGACTTTTATTCTGAAAAAAATGAAACTGTGAATGGATTTTGTGAATAAATAAATTTATCACGAATTCCTCTCGTGGGTATTTTCTCTATCCACAACTCCTGTTTTTGAGTTGATAGAGTTACTACAGACTTCAGAGTGATGCCACTTATATTTTAACCTCATTTTCCTCCCAAAATTTTTTTCTGGTAATAATAAAAAACAGACATCTGTGAACTTGTTTCATGAGGCTATTTTGGAAATTCTTATAAATGCGATACTGCGTTTTATATTATACAATTATTTCATTTGAATAAACATATTTTATTTTTTATTAACATATAACTTTAACCTGCATTTTTGGTTAACATCTAAATATATCTCAACTGATTTGAGTATTACACTTGTCTTACTTCATTTGACTATAAAAATAGTCATTAGTGAAAATATTTTTAATTATGATTTCACATACAATAAGTTATAAAAGCTGTATTTTAAATATCTGTACATGTCTTTTATATGTTAAACCAATAAAATATCATTTATATAAATTTTAATTATATTTTATCAAGTTACACTGCCGCGTTAAAAAAGTATCTTTTACAAACTATTATTATGCAATCACTGAATTATTTCTTTACTATGGTAATTATTTGTTTCAGTCAACTCCCATAAAAGTGATCAACACCAAGATTTCACTGGAGACTGTTTAATTATTTATTGAATGTGAAATATTATTTGCTTGCTGTCAATTAGGTGATAAATTTAGATATTTTTTCGAATATTCTCTTACTCAAAATGCTCCCGAAATAATTGCAACATCGAATGCTTAACTAAAAACTGGTTTTTACTCTGTTGGTTTCTTTTAGCAGGAAGATAAATATGTAAATGGATGTATTCACTAAATAAATATTTTTACGTATCCCTCTCTTTTTTTCACTATTTCCAACTCCTGCTTTTGTTTTTATAAAGTTACTGCATGCCCCCTGTTGATACTTCCTGTATATTTTAACCCTGTTTCGCCTCGGGAATTATTTTACAATATTGAGGTAAGAGCCTTATTTCTGGACTCGGTAATGAAGGACACCATTCTCGAAGGGCCTATAGATGTATACTGCGATAGTGCTCTTTTCTGCAGTGAATGAAAGTATATATAGCCAAACTGTACCGAAAACTTGTCCTTCACCCCTTTTTCCTCTGTAATATTCTTGTAAATGAGTGAGACTATATACAGCCCATGTGTAGCCACGAAAACTCATTCTTCACCCATTTTCTTCTGTAATATTCTTGTGAATGAGTGAGAGTATATACAGTCAATCTGTAGCCACGAAAACTCGTTTTTAACCCATTTTCCTCTGTAATATTCTTGCGAGTGTGTGAAAAAATAATTAATTTTTAAAAAACGTAGTCCTAATTTAAATAAAAACTGCTATATATTACATAGGGAACATTTTTACATAGTTATGTACCATATCGAGTCAATGTTTTTTTTATATAAATATATTCAGGAGTTTTCAGAAAACTATCTGTTTAATTTTAATTACTTCATATATTAAAATGTGACTGTAAGAATTTATCTTCAAGGTGTGAAACAAATAATTATTCTTATTTTCTGGACATACCTCATATATACTGACTTCCACTCAGAAAACTATCGTATTTTATAAACATTTATAAACTATTTCAATTGTATCACATTTATATTTTCTTATTTAACCATACAGAAATGTTTAATTGAAGGTATGGCATTTAAACATTTATTGGAGATCAAATATTGTTTGCTTACTGTCATTCACGTGAAATGTTGAGAGATTTTCTTAAAAGTTCTCTAATGGAGAACTTTTCCGGAGTAATCGTAATATCAGCTAAGTAACCAAATAAAAGTTGTAGCTCTTTCTGTTTGTTTTGTTAAAGCAGGAATATGTGGATGGATTCTTTGAATAAATAGATTTTCACGTTTCCCCTGTGTGATTTTTACCATATGCATATGCTATAGATTTCCTTATGATGCCATTTATATTTTGCCTGTGTTCTCTCACTAATCTTTTATTAGTAGTAATAAAACACACGATTTTTTTTAAATTTCGTACTGGATGTTGCCATAATCGAATATATATGCATAAAGTAGCATTCCAGTACACATTTTTAGTTAAAAGCTCTTTTTACGATCCTAGAAATCTGTAAGGGGTCTTCAAAATCTACGATCAAGGTTGGAAATACCGCGTCTCCTTACTTTTCTCCTTTTTAAACCCAAATTCTAAACTGATAATTAGGCAAGGGGGGGGTCTAACAAATTAAAACTTTACAGTTTCCTAGTGGTCAGCTTATAACAATTTTGAACAAAAATAGAATGTACGCTATTGAAGAAGATTTTACTACAGTTTTGGCTTAGGTTTTTCAAATTTTCAGAGATTTACGTAAATTCTTATTTGCCAACAATATGTGTAGACGATTTTACTGTTCATTATCCGTTTAAAATGAAGTATGACACTTAAACCGACACTCCAGCAATAAATGTTTGGTAACTGAAAATTTTGCTTTGTAAAACACTGGTCATAACTGAAAACCCTATGTCATACACTTCGTCAAAAAAACACAGATGTATATTCATACATACACATATATTTTTATACCTTTATGCATTTAAAACAACACACACAAAAATTAAAAAATAATATATATAAAAACATATTTTTATATATATATATTTTATATTTATAATATATATTTATATTTTATATAATTAAAAATGATAATTAATTTCAATTTCGTGGAAACATATTTTTTCTGATTTATATACATAGACACACACACTGATATATATATATATATATATATATATATATATATATATATATATATATATATATATATATATATATGTGTGTGTGTGTGTGTGCGTGTGTGTAATTATTTTACACTTTTTTTTATTTCATCTGATGGATATTTTAAAAATTTTACTTTTACAAATTACTTTAAATTATAAAACGAACCATTTTTAAAATTAGAATCTTAAGTTTTACAGAATATGTAATTTACAAAATTTTAATAAAAATTTCAGAACTCTGACTAATTATTTAAACGCTTTGTAAATTTATATTATATTAAATAATTAGGTTTAATTTCTGTTAACATCAAACCTTCTCCCATACAACGGCAAGTATTTACAGAATATGTAATTTACAAAATTTTAATAAAAATTTCAGAACTCTGACTGATTATTTAAACGCTTTGTAAATTTATATTATATTAAATAATTAGGTTTAATTTCTGTTAACATCAAACCTTCTCCCATATAACGGCAAGTATTTTGTTGAGCATATTATAATAGGAGCACCATATAGGTGGTCTTATTATAAGGATTGTGATTAAAACATTATTTCTTAAAGCAGCATAAATGAACAAAATGGGTTCCCGTAATATAGACACAGGGGCCAAACAGGAGACCCTTTCCTTTATTAATTTGAAAGTTCTGAGGCTCAATCTTTCTTGGGCAAAAATCCTTTTATCAAGCCTTCATTTTTATTAATTTTCTAATAAAGGCACAGTAGTATGCTATTTTTATTAGCAAATGTTCATTTACTAGTTACTAATAAAATAGAACTGTTGTGTAGTCCTCGTATATATTTGGATATTAACCTGTGATCAAATGTATAGTGGTATTTATTTTGGTTGCGTTGTGTAAAAATATTTTAGTATTAAATTCAACCACAGGTTCTGAGAGACTATGGACATAAAATATGAAAATAAACTAATCGCTAAATTAAAAGTACCTGAAACCAGCTTAAAATAAAAAAATATATTTATTATAATGATACATATAATCTATTTACACACAATCTGATTCTATCTTCATAAAATTTACTTTATCAACACCTTCAAATTAGGTGCCACTCTAATTTAGTTCTGACAATAATTTTTCATCACTTAAGTAAATATGTAAATATAAGAGAGAGGATCCAATCTCAAGTTAAAATATATGTAAAAGGGGGTACCTTTGTGAGTTAATATGGTGTGCCCGGAACACTGCTGGTTGAGGGCTGATCAGGATTGGGTATGTATGGATATTCCATCGTTCTAGTCAGGGGCTTCCTACTAAGTGTTTGGGGTGCGGCCGTAATATTTTATACAGGAACATTGCTGGTAGTCACTAGATGTTCTGAACGCTTCCAGAGTCTCTGTCGAACTCAAGACTATTCTCCTTGGACTCCCCAAGTCTTACTGTCACAGTCGTCTATTCCGACTTCTGAACTCTCTGCTCACCTTGATTCGACTACACTCTCAAACACCTCCCGTCGGACTTGTTTGCATTACTAGACTCCCGAACGCTTCCCGTCGGACTTGTCTCCTCGAACGGACTCCCGAACACCTTCTCTATTTTTTAGGTTTTTCTTATTTTATTAATTTCATCTTTGTCCCCTCTTCCTTCTTATCGTCCAATCATGATAGCTTTAAGAATCTAATTGGTCTGCTTAAACCCCACCTTGAGACCGCCAACGTGGAAAACCTTATCCCTTCTAATTGGGCACTGTCCCTTAGGGACTCATAAATAACTCCACAAAGGTACATTCTTATTTTGTGTCAAGTACGGAGACGAGATTCTAATCTGGGACTGAGATTAGCACCCCGACCGAGACTACAGTACAAGACTACAATATACTTTGAATATAATTTTATGGTTCTCTGTCCTTTACAAAAGATGTGATGAGGTCAGATTTAGATCCCGAGCATTTTACTTCTTGTATGAATGAATTAATTATATTACTGATCTAAATTGCCTCATCACAAGAATCTAATTTAATTACTATTATGATAAATATTTTTTTTTAAAAAAATACAACCTAATTCCCTACGGCAAAACACTTCATACATACTAAATGCATTATACAATAAATCATTATATCAAAACAGATTATCCATAAAAGAAATTCTAAGCTCTTAAATTTTAATTGCAGAGAAATAATATTATACTGGGAACTATCGTAACATTCTATTAATTTTATTTTGTTGAGAAGTGGCGTAACATAAACTACGACCAAGCTTGCATGTTAATAAACTATAACAGCTGCAGCCCTATTGAATAAAGTTCAAACTTTCAATATGAATTTAATCAAACGTATATTAGAATCCCAAATTTCTAGGCGTTTCTTTCCTTTTTCGCTTCTTTAATACGTGTAGAAAGTTTTCATAATCGTGTACATTCTTAAACTCTATTCAATTCGATAATAACTCTCCATTCAGCTCCGTAATATGTTTGCAGGCGGGATAAACGTGTCTTTAATTTCACCGAAGGAAATTTAAAATGATAAAAGATTGTACCCAGAGACAAATTTATAACACTTAAGTAACATAAATTGTTAAAAGTATTTTAAATTAAAATATAACTATCATTGTAAACTATATAATGACAGATTTTTCGAATATTATAGTTAAAAATATTGGTAAGTAATTAAATGAATTTTTTAAAATTGGCATAAGATGGTCTTTATACAACAGTATTCTTCCTAGAAATAAATATTAAAACTCCCTTAAATTTACACATAACGTATTAAAGGCTGCCATTTTTACGCTTACCAGATTTACAATAAAGTGCAACAGAGATAAGTTTCAAGTGACGTGGTATAAGTGCCAAATATGTCGCTAAGAGGATAAATTTATTTGGCTATAAGATTGGGCTATAAGATAATTTGGCTATAAGATTTACTCGCCAAATTTGTTTTCTTGAAATGAACGTATTATTATCAATGTATTGTGTAGGAAAATGTTCTAAAGGGGTAGGGGCGTTTGTGCCGCCGAATTGTGCAACACTGATTCTGTACAAACAAGGACTGATTTAGAACCAAGTGGGCTCTGTATTAATATTTTTTTTTAATATTCGAACAAAATTTTAACACTAAGTCTATTCTGATAAAGTTAAGTTACTGCTCCCTGTAAATTAGGAAATAAGAAGTGCGAAATGGAAATTTAAAGTTAGGGACTATAATGTTATCCCAATTTAAATAATTTAATATATTACTATATAATGTATTAATATATATATATATATATATATATATATATATATATATATATATATATATATATATATATATATATATATATATATATATATATATATATATATATATATATATATATATATATATATATATATATATATATATATATATATATATATATATATATATAATATATATATATATATATATCCTTTTAAGAAAAGTCATTGTAAAGTGTAATACTTTTAATTATGTAAAATCAAAACAAAAAAATACTTATTATTCTATTCTTATGTACAAATATAAATATTGAGTAATATAAAAATAAACTAGTGTGTATATTTTAGAATTGTGACTCAGATTCTTGAATCACCCATTAGCTTTCCATAGCACCGAATCAAGTAATTACCTTCACCAGATTTATGGAGCATTCACCGGCTTTATAATTATTCTTGAAACATATCTGATAACACGAATTTCTAGGCTTATAATTAAAGCAAGCGAATGTATATTGCCTTGTATTATGAATTGTAGAAACACGCCTATTAGGACAGTAAACATCTCGAATAAGCATTTTTAACTTTGCTAATGAATTACACATCTATTAAAAGGAAAAGTGCATGATAAAACTTTATACTTCCTATATCTTTAAATGTACCTCCTTCGCTAAATGTACTTTTGTATACATTGAGAGATTTATTTATATAACTGTATCTAATTATATGTACGTGTAATGAATGGGTATTTTATCCCACCACAAAAAGAAAAAGGGTGTTTGTTCATAACTAATTCCTTGGTGTGGAATGGTCAAAAAAAAGGAAAAGAGCAAAAGTTCGGAAATATAATGTGAGTTTATTTTAAAAATTTCTTCTCCAGGGCTTTCGGGTGTAGAAAACATATAACTGCCGTTATATATAAGCGTGAGCCAGTTAATCAGTGTGCTAATAGTTAATCATGTGTTTTAATTTAAAAAAAAAACAGATTCGCGATTATGTATTTCTTAAATCTTTGTGACTAACTTTTGCCACAATTTTGATTATTTCTGATAAGCCTAAAATTAAATTGGTGGCTAAAATTAGGTTACAAACATAAAAATTGAGATATGACAAAAAAAATGTGTTTAATGCATGGAAATTTGATATACTAATACATTGTATTTTAAGGCGAATAATGGTAACAAAAAATTACAAATCAAAGCAACGGGGTCAAAATTGGATGCATTATAATTATTTAATTCTTTTTCTATTAAAATATGTGTCCATCTCCTAAAATTACAGATTTTATAGCCTTTAGGGTTCTTAAAGGTATTACCGACATGCAATGGAATTGTTAGCTCATACATCAAGTGTTCTAAGGTATGCATGATTAGAAACCAATGTTTTACCAAGACATATCATAAGATAAATAACATCTTCTTCCATATATTCGCAGAAAAATGCATCGTACAAATGGTTCCCCATGGCAATTCACATTTAAACGTTTACACGCAGTCAATGTAAGTGAGGATGAGGGTGTTTTTTGTAAAAAATGAATTTCACATTCAAATATGTTAACTTCAGGAAAATTCCATTTTATAAGACCACTAGCGTTAATTTTTAAAAATATACTTTTTTCAGTCACTAGAAGCATAAATTGCTATCTTCGGGACCTTTAGGATGTCAGTTAAATGGATTGGTTTGGATTTTTTTCTAATCCTGGGATTTCTTTCAGCAATCAGTATGAAAGAAGCAAAAAGATTAACAACTAAAATACGTGAAAGGATAACTAACAAGAGATTTGTGAATTCTTAATAGAGAAATATCATTGAAGTAGTAAGTTTTTAAATTCTAAAACACTTTTTTTATTTTTCACAACGGTACCTTGATGAGAAATGAGAAATTTTATTAGAATAGAAAATTAGTACTTCGTTTGGAGATCCAGTTGTTATTCTTTGTTGCAACCAATCAAATATTAACATGGTGTGTTGATAAGGTGAGTATAATCAAATGCTAAGATGGCCATTTTAATTAAAAAAAAATATGAAACTTCTACAAATTTTGATATTTTTTCTTATATAAGTTTTTTTAAAAATATATTTTGTTATTTTCTATATATTTTTATATTTTTAAACACACACAAAGTTAAAATTCTTTAGCTTAGACATTATTTTGTAAGTGGTATAAATGTGATCTTTTTACACTAGTTTATAAACTAGTTCATCTCGTAAATGTTTATAAAATTTAATAGAAAGATTTTGCAAAAATACAGAAAATGGTGGATATGCATGTCAAATATTTCTTAATATCTGACATGCAGCTTATCATAAAGATACATCTCTTATGAGTATCTTTATAATAATTTGCATTTCTGAAGTACCAATGAGTCTAATTTATTTCACTTAGAATTATATTTTATGAGACAGAATTTTGATGTTAATATCAGCTGCATGCAACCACAATGGTGAGTAATTACTGGACGAGGGAAGGAAGTTTAAATGAGTATTTTATTATTCATAATTCTTTAGTTGTTCCGCGAAATGCATGGGCAGAGGGCTGTCTTAGCCTTTCTACATTTATTTCTTACATTTATATGATGATTATTTCCAAGGGGAATTTTGTATCTAAGGTTACTACTAAATATTTAACAGTATATGACCACGGGATATAAATATTATTAATATGAATATCGTAGTTAACTTACGGCATCCCCTGTTCTGAAGTGAATGGCTACTAATTAGCATCTTCGCATTTAGTGTGGTTGATTGTAATTTTCTATCTGTTAAATTCAATCAGTGATTTTGACCATTTATTGATATTGATACAGCAAAACCAAAATTTTTACTGGTGGAGAAAAGGGCGGTGTCATCTTCATAAATTGTGGATTTTGAGATTCCTGAAATCTATTAATATATTTAGTAACTTCAAAAAAAATTTTAAAATAGTTCTACCTTCATTTAATTTGATTTAAAAAAAGGTAAAATAAGATAATATTTCTTACTGAAGATTAACTTTTATTAATATAAATAAGTGCACATTTAATTGCGTGAAAGTGAATAGTTTTTTTGGTAAGATTTTTATTGCTTAGGATTAACTGTGATAATACTATTTCTTTGAAGCTATTACCGGAATATATTTTGACTGAGGAATAGTATAAGCATTTTACTAGTTATTTGTGGATCAAAGAGCATTGCGCGTATGGTGAGATGATAATAATTATTTAGACCTAAATTTCTTAAAACAATAACAAAGCAAAATGTAAATTAGTTTAAATATAAATATTAGGGGAATATTAAATTTTTATTAAATAATTAATATTCTCAGTTATATATTCTTAAAATAGGATGTTATATTTGATTAAAAGCACTTTGTAAATCACTTGTTTATTTTTTAAATCTTATCATAAAATGCTTAGATATTTGTGTGATACTTATGACCTTAAAATACAAGAGCTATTATTTTTTAATAACGCGGAGGCGTTTACCTGTTAAGGTATCGGCCATACATACACCGTGGATTTTGTTGACAGTTGCATTATGAGAGTACCGTGTAGGTGGCCAACAGTACTCTCTAGTAAGACCCAGAGTCCTCGTAATTTAGAAACAGGGATAAACCAGACTCATCCTGGCTTGTCCATCCATCTTCAGAGGTATCGTTTGGGAACTTGGAAGCCATTGCGACCACGAACCTATTTTATTTGCCCCAGCAACCATTAATAATCACGGTGGATATTTGTTGGGCTTGAGCCTTGATCTCACGACCCTGGGGTTATGAAACCAAAACCTTTACCAAATGAACTACTACTGTTAATAACACATGTCAACAGCACGTGATGTTCCCAGGTGGCCACTAACCCAAATACTGGCTGAGGCCGATGGTACTTGATTTCAGTGATCGGACAAGAACTGGTATTTTCAGCCTGGTATGGATGTTAACTTAGATACAAGTATACAAGTTGTACAAGTATCCTCTTAATATACGTTCATTTCAGTACGTTAAACTCGACATACACACTATCCTATTCATGATCTTTCATTAAATTATACACGGTTTTGGTATGGTTTGGTTTGGAGTGCTACGGTCTAATTTTTGCAACACGAGGGCTAATGAGACCGGTACCTACTGTTTAAACCCGATTCCGAACGGCTACAAACATCCATGCCACAGTGGGATTCGAACCCACGAACTCCGGTTCCGAAGGTCAGCACTCTAACCATTCGGCCATTGTTCGGCCTCATTAAATTATACACATTAAATTATACACATTTTCATCATTCTGATAATACGATGCCTTATAATTTTATAATCATTGTTTTCTTTAAAAATGCAAAGTTAGGTTCGTTTCTCAACGACTTAAAATGTATTATATCAATAGAGCAAAATCTAACCCATCTGGCGAAAACTTTTATATGCAAATTATTCGGTATACAGAATGCAGATTTGCATTTAAAAAGAGAGATGTACAACTAAAAATTAGTACAATTTCAGGGGAAGCAGTTTTTCATATACGACGGCAAATCCTTTATCAGTTATACACTCACTTCCAAAAGTTAAGCATGAAGATGAAAATGCTAATTTCCGGAAGTCAATCAGAATTGAAGGGGATGCAATTAGATGCATAGGTAGATGGAAGTATGCAAATGAGTTAGTTAACAGCCAATCACGTTTTCATGTCAAGAAATATGCAAAAAGACCAGTCTTATAAAATACCAGCTTTATGAAGGGTTACATTGTAAGTGTAACCCCAAGTTGATTGTAAGTACTGATAGAATGTATTTAAAACTTTCGTACAATTTGTTTTCAAGACATACGTGTTTCTATGACTTCCAGAAGACGAATGGAAGATTCTGTGCTCTGGTGTGCTGTGAGAGACATTGAAGCAGGATAGTCGATCACAAATGTTGCTCTTTTCTTTGGAGTTCATCATTCTGAAATTTCACGTTTATGGAAACAATTCCAAACTACATAGACAGTTGTCCGTAGCCGGTCGCCTAAGGGTTACAACCAGCAAGGAATATAGATATATTGCTATTTTAGAAAAGTGGAATCGCAGAGCGACCTTCACACGTGTCACATCTGTGGTTACAGCTTCCATTGGTAAGGCGATATCTACAGTTACTGTACGAAGATTACATATGGGTAGACTGTACGCCCGGGTAGCTCGAGTTTGTGTTTATCTAGTCACTCAATCAAAAGGGGCACGATTAAAGTAGTGCCGAGAACATGTTAATTGGAGTGTGTCTGAGTGGGGCAATGTCATGTTTACTGATAAGTCAAGATTTGCTCTGAACCCAGATAACAAGCATATAAGGATATGGTGTGAACAAGAAACACGCAATCAGCCCCAAAACATCACAGGACATTATGCATTTCGAGGCGGAAGCATAATGGTATAGACAGATCTCATTTGGATACCGCACCGACCTGCATATCTTTAAATGGAGTTCTGTGACGGCTGTCCAGTATCGATATGACCTCCTAGAACCTATTGTGAGATTTTACGCTGAAGCAGTTGGCTCTAATTTTGTTTAATGGACGATAACACACGTCCCCACACAGCTGACATCTTCGATAACAACCTGGAGAGTGACGGGATTGCGCGTATGGAGTGGCTAGCATATTCGCCCGACCTTAATCCCATTGAAAATCTTTGGGATGCTCTCGACCGTGCTGTATCTTCACGCTTCTCACCTCCAGCCAATCTTTCTTAGCTGGAAACTGCTCTTAGAACCTATTGTGAAATTTTACGCTGCAGCAGTTGGCCCTAATTTTGTTTTAATGGACGATAACGCACGTCCCCACATAGCCGACATCTTCGATAACTACCCGGAGAGTGACGGGATTGCGCGTATGGAGTGGCTAGCATATTCGCCCGACCTTAATCTCATTGAAAATCTTTGGGATGCTCTCGGTCGTGCTGTATCTTCACGCTTCTCACCTCCAGCCAATCTTTCTTAGCTGGAAACTGCTCTACAAGAAGAATTGCGATTGCTTAATTGACCACCTAATTGAAAGCATGGTCACAAGGTGTAAACTTTTCATACAGATGAGGAGGGATCTCCATACTCTAATAATGTCTTTTTTTTCCTTTTATGCTGCTTATTTTCACTTTATACATAATTCTGTTTAAGTCTCCAGTATGTCATTATCTGATAACTTACAAAAATTTAATATTGTTTTCATTTCTGTATATAATTATTGGTTTTGTTTTATGCATAAATATATATGCTACTTTCCTGCCGATTTTTTTGTTAATCAAAGCCCTATTTGTTGAATTTTTTTTTTCATTTTACATCTTCGTGCTTAATTTTTATAAGTGAATGTATATACTTTCAGCAGAAGCGAAAACACCAACCATAATTTATTCAAGTATGCACATAATTGACTTGTTTCCTAAAACCTTAGCCGAACGCTGGCCGATTGGTTAGGGCGCTGATCGTCGGTACCGGAGTTCGTGGGTTTGAATCCCACTATGGCATGGATGTTCATAACCATTCGGGATCGGCTTTAAGAAGTAGGTCCCGGTCTCATTAGCCCTCGTGTGGAAAACAGTAGACCGGAGCGCTGCAAACGAAACCAAACCTAAAACCTTATAGCTATTTTTTTTCAATTACATCACTTCCTTTATTTCATACTAAAAAGTAGAAATGAATGACAATTTTATCTACATATTTAAAGCGGCTTTTGCATTCTGTACGGTAAGTAATATATTTCTCCTTAAAAAAAAACAGTTGCTGTAAATATCTCGTACACAGCTTTTATACAGAGCCAATATTAAAATGCAGGGCATATACCATGTCTCTAAAATATAAACTTTGTCATGATGTGCTTCTATAAAGGGGATTTACTTATTTCATGCAAACTTTACATGCGATAAAACAAAATTTTCCTTCTTACAAAACTATATGTACATAGAATAGTGAATTCGCACAAAAATATTTGGTTACTGATCTAACCTAATTTAGATGGGGAGTTTGAAATAGAATTCTCCACTAAACAGAATTTGGGCCAGTTTAAAATATTTTAAAAGTTACTAGTTTTCTCAAATAGAGAATATTTTATGGAAGTGGTGTTTATAAGTTATAGGAGAAAAAGCAGATAAATTTATATTAAATTTCCAGAAAATTATAAATAAAATTTAGTATAATGATTGTAGTAGGATAACTTGTACCTTAGTATTATATGTTTTTAGTACTTCGATGTTAAATGATATACATTAATTTTGTGAAGAACTAGATTTGTTCATAGAATTACTTGCAGATTTTGATAAGTACATAAAAATAAGAAAATTTTTAGAATAGAAAATACAGCACTGAAAGATACTACTTCTAATCAAGGAAATGTATTTCTTTTATATGAAGAAAGTGACCTACGTCCTGTTTTAACCTTCACTGAAAGATACTACTTCTAATCAAGGAAATGTATTTCTTTTATATGAAGAAAGTGACCTACGTCCTGTTTTAACCTTCACTGAAAGATACTACTTCTAATCAAGGAAATGTATTTCTTTTATATGAAGAAAGTGACCTACGTCCTGTTTTAACCTTCAATAATAATTCTGAGTAAGATTTTTAATATGTTCAATGTACTATTCTTATTACCAGAACTTGAACTTTTTGATGAGTGTTAAAAATTCTTAGAAATATTTAATCTCCATAAATTAAATGAAAATTCAATAAAACTTCAAAAAATGTTACTATACAATTAATTTCTCTATAAATGAAGATAAAACGGTTTAATTCCTTTCGATAACTGTTTTGCCCTAGCATTATTAATTTATCTTCAGAACATTAGGCTGCAATGCAAACCAATCAGTTTCGGAATGAATCCCATATGTTAGTAAAATAATAAATTAAAGCAAAATGAAAAAAATTGAAATAAAACCTAAAACAAAGTTTAAGTTAAAATATCTTCCCTTATAATTGTAACTAAAACAATTCAATTTTATTAAATGACTTGTTGTCCAGAATTTTATTAATTTGTCATTATAACAGGGCACAACATATATACAGACTAAATATATATTATAACATAACATATTATAAAGACTAAAATATATTTAAGATAAAGAAGTGAAATTTGACTTTCTTTCTAAAAATGTTTGTTTCCTGAAAGCCTTAATAAGATACACAATATTTTTCCATATATGAAAATTTCATTAATTTAAATAGTTTGTTTATGCGGATTAAAGAACATTATGAACAATTTTTGTTTTATTCTCATTATTAACAGCACTGTTCTATTGTTAGGGGTATATAAATTAAAATTCAATTTCTTTCTATGAAAACACTTTTTTTTAATATGATTATGATGAGTTTCGTCTAAACAAGGAGCATTAAGGATATTTACGCAAGGGTTATCAGGTACCTAACAAATATTAGAAATGACACAATAATAATAGGGTAGTGTCATCAATTCCTCGTGAAAAAAAGAAAAGAAACTTCATTTGGTATGCTATGACTACTTCAATCTCGGATTTAATATTAACAGACTAGCTAAGGGAGTAGTAACGAAATACGTCTAGCAGATGGCACTTAACTTTCTTTTCTACCGTTTTTTTTATGTGCCTCCCAAGAGAATAAGTAACAATTTTTATGTCCTGTATCGGCACGTGTATCGTTACAGGAGCAATGACTTCTGAAGAATAACGCTTCATAATTAAATATTGATCTCTGTGTTAGATAACTAAAAGAAACTAAATTTTGAAATGCACTTTCTTTAGACTACAAATAGGTAGCTTTTCATATACAATTAAAAATACCAAAACAAAATCTCTTGTAGACATCACATATTTCCACATATGCCTATTAAATTATAAATTTTCCAATTAATTTAATATCTAAAATTATAACTATCATTATATATTTCGCTAAAATGCAAAGTCCGTTTTCTTTCTCTAGGAAGTGGTGTTACCTAAGTAGAACTTTGTTACTGTCATTTAGCGGCAGTCATCAGCGTTAATATTAGCAATTTTAGAATTTTTCATTATGTAGATTTCGTCTTAAATATTTTTTTTCACGCTAATGATTCTTTATTTACTTAGTATTAGCAAATTAAAAAACAGTAATAATTATAATTTTTCTCTCCAAAATAATATATTTTTATGTTTAAAAATGAATTTAATGGTATTAGTTAAAATGGAAATGAATACATCGATATGTTTTTAATATATTGTTGCAGTTTTCAAGCACTAACTGCTTATGATGATCACCCTATCAGTTATATCGAAACTTTTTTTAATATAGAAATTGAGAAAATACTCAAAAAGAATTCAGACATAGGATTAAGAAGTATTTCCTTTACATCTGAAATACGAAATGTTTTATTATTACAATATTTCTTTTACATCGTACAAGCATATATATATATATATATATATATATATATATATATATATATATATATATATATATATATATATATATATATATATATATATATATATATATATATATATATATATATATATATATATATATATATATATATATATATATATATATATATATATATATATATATATATATATATGTGTGTGTGTGTGTGTGTGTGTGTGTGTGTGTGATAACTAAATATTTTGTAAGAATTTGATTAAAAAATGGTTTATATATTGTTTAAATATTTTGTTTTCATAGTCAATTTCCTCATTTAATTAAGTATCTCTGAGACTTAAATTCTATAAAATAATCTTTCTGAGGATATTTTGTACTTTGCTCTACCTAAGTATTTCAAAAATACTTATGCTTCTGCATAACAAATACATAGTTTTAATACTAAAATATAGAAATGTTCTGTAAATTACATACTATTGAATGATAGGTTTTAGGAAGAAATCACTAAAAATTTATTAAGGAAACATTGTAATCTAATTTTTAAAAGCTAAAAGCGAGACCTAAAAAATAAAGTACAAAATAAATTCATGAAATATTTGTATTCATTCTTTTTATCATAAGTAATTTTTTTTGTTATTTAAATTTATCGAACTCCTTGCCCTTGATATTTGATGCAAAGAGATTTTATATCAGGTTCAAATATAGCTGTCTTCAGTTTGAAATCTACTCATTTTGTTACATACACTTATATCTTGACGGGCAGGCGTTACATAAGTAGTGACTGAACTATACTAAAAGTTTAAACTCTAGACTAGTCCATCTTCAAATTGTCCCCCTGTAACAAAGAGTTACAGTTCAACATCACCAGCGCGAAGCTGACCTAGAGGCGAAGGCTAAGTTATTGGCCCTTCTTCGACCCTATTGGTCAAGAGGGGTTGCTAACCGCGGAATAGCCATCTTCGGCCTAGCCAAAGCTGTAAAACGAACTTTTTCGGGTTGATGTGCGGGCCCCCTCACAGAGAGAGCAAGAAAGAAGAAATGTGGATTTTAATATCGTCTGCACCAGTTCGAACACCAATTTTCTAAAAAGACCAAGAAGCCATGTTGAGAAAATCTTGGACCGAGTGTGGTCCTTTGGCATGATGGCCTAGTTAGCAATTTGTTTTTCTATTTACAACTTTATTTATACTCAAAATAAAAAAAAATATTCAGCAGAAGGAATTAGTTTTTATTTTCAATTTTGTATTTCCTCACGAGTACTCCACTTATACTTGTGGCTGGTCTAGACGCTTAGTCGACCTGATCTCTACACCCCCTAACAATGTCATTGATACCTTGTGGAACGTGGGCTTATAAACTATAAAGTACCAGACTTTATATATGTGTATTTATTTTATTTTATTGATATATATTTTTTTATTTTATTTTATTATTTTTTGCACGTGAAGAAAGAATAATTTTTACTAACAATTTTAATCATCCAATCTTTTGGACCCAATTTAGTCTTTTAAATAAATATACATAATAAAATATTGAACTAAAATGATATATTTGAAAATTCATATAACAAAGTTAGTTTTCAATAAAATACTGAAATATGATTTTTACATATGTTGAATTTAAAGCATAAAATGTACAAAGCATATTTCCTATTACCTATAAAGAATAAGATATAAAAACAAAGCTCAACTTTTTTTCCCATTGTTCCATCCCCTGTAATGTAGCAACTAAATGGCAACACTGCAAAACATAGAAATGTTTGAGTTTGTTTTTGCATAATATAATTAATTGTTTAACACTGTATTACAATATATTGTTGTAAGCATTTGCATTTTTTAGTACTTGGTTAATAATCACATTATACGCAAATGTATTGCGGTAAATTTTATGGCTCTAACAACGGGTTGTAATATTATCTGTTATAGTTAAAAAATGAGGAATTACGACCAATATCTTTATATATGGAGCCAGTAGAGAAGGCACTTAAATTCTATGATAACTAGATTATGCTTTTTAAATGCACTTTTACTTGAATAGAAAAATAGTAACTCTTCATTCGAAATCACCTTATTCTATTTCTAAAAGTTAAGCAAAATTGGACAGGGCTGGGAAAAGGCTATAAAAACGGATAATTTTTTTAAATACCCTAAAATATTTTAAAATATATTTAAAATGCCTAAGTATCAAACATTACAATTATAACTAAGTTCATTAATACAATTTGATGAATGTATAGTAAAAATAAGTTTCAACTTTAAATTGATTTTACATAAAATGGTGTTTTATAAACTTACGAGTTCTCTAAACAAGAAAAAATTATTACACATATTCTAAATTTTTAAAATAAGTGTATTATGGTACTAAAAGAAAAATACACCTGTTTTTCTTTCTTTTGCATTATTTGGCAAAATTTACGCCAAGAGAATGTATTAGAAAATAATTTTCTAGGTAGCATAAAATGTACAAAGCATATTTCCTATTACCTATAAAGAATAAGATATATAAACAAAGCTCAACTTTTTTTCACATTCTTTCATTCCTTGTAATGTAGCAACTAAATGGCAACACTGCAAAACATAGAAATATTTGAGTTTGTTTCTGTATAATATAATTAGTTGTTTAACACTATATTACAATATATTGTTGTAAGCATTTGCATTTTTAGTATTTGGTTAATAATCACATTATACGCAAATGTATTGCGGTAAATTTTATGGCTCTAACAACGGGTTTTAATATTATATGTTATAGTTATAAAATTAGGAATTACGACCAATATCTTTAGATAAGGAGAGAGTAGAGAAGGCACTTAAATTCTATGATAACTAGATTATGCTTTTAAATGCACTTTTACTTGAATAGAAAAATAGTAACTCTTCATTCGAAATCATCTTATTCTATTTCTAAAAGTTAAGTTAAGGCTATTAGAAACGGATATTTTTTTAAATACCCTAAAATATTTTAAAATATATTTAAAATGCCTAAGTATCAAACATTACAATTATAACTAAGTCCATTAATACAATTTGATGAATGTATAGTAAAAATAAGTTTCAACTTTAAATTGATTTTACGTAAAATGATGTTTTATAAACTTACGCGTTCTCTAAACAAGAAGAAACTATTACACATATTCTAAATTTTTAAAATAAGTGTATCATGGTACTACAAAAAAATACACCTGCTGGTTTTCTTTCTTTCGCATTATTTGGCAAAATTTACACCAAGAGAATGTATTAGAAAATAATTTCATATTTGTAAATTTACATATGCTTTTTAAAAGTTTAAGAAGGTAGTAAAATATATATATCATGCTTTAAATTTCAAAAATGCAACCTATTAAATGGGACATATAACCATTCAAACAGAAAATATATTTTAACAGACTATTTTTAATTCAATATAATATTAAAAGTTCTGTTCTCATTAGAACAAGATATTTTTTTAAATAATAAGTGATTTATAAAAGTTAATTGTATTTGTTATATAGATCAATACTTTTATAAATATCAGATAATATACTTATAATAGGAAAAATTACAAATACACTGACTTAATTTTTATTTTATTTTTCGAAATTAAAAGTTAATTTACAACGTCAAAATAAGTTAATTATATTTACTGGATAAACTTCAAGTTCGGTAATTTTCATAGAATAATAAATAAAATTTTTTATCTTCAATTTATTAAGATATTTGTTTATTTTTTTAAATTTTAAAATGCAAGTCATATTAAAAGTTTTGGGCTAACAAAATGATAGAGAAGTTAATTTCAATTTAATATAAAATATATCTTCAAAAAATATACTTCAAACGCTATCTAGCGGGGAACCATATTTTTTATTTATTGTTTATTTTTTACGTTATTTTTAGAAAGTATACCAGATAAATTGACAAAAGTGAAATTTATTTTAGAGTTAGAACGTTATTAAACAACTTGTAAAAATTGATTTCTAAAAGCTACAATATTTTTATATGATGAATTGAAGTTAAAAGATGTTCTACTGCAGATTTTAAGTCTCAATTACATAAACTCATTTTTTTGTTACTACAAGTCTTCTAGCAGTAAGATCTAAATTTTATAACAAGGAATTATTTAAGAAACAAATTCTTTTATGAACAAAGAAAAAAAATGCTGAAGATTGTATCTATTTTGTTTAGTACTAAAATGAAGGGAATATTTCAGAATATCGTACCCCTTGACAAATTTAGTAAAATTATGGACGATGTTTACTAAAGCTAATGGTATTCGATTCAAATATTGTACTCCTTGTTTTTTTTTCGGCAAATTTAATTGATGTAGAATGCGCCATTGTAATAGAATTATATACTCTTACTTAATTAACAAAAACCACTTAGAAACCGGTATTTATATTTATTAGTAATTAATCCCACAACAGTTTACAAAGCCAACAGCTCCAAATTAATTATTAAATATTTGTCATAGTCAACCATTAATGGTTCACTTTATCTAATTTTTTTTAACATTACGAGCATTTAACATACTAGAAGAGATATCCACAAGGAGAGCTGGATACCAATATAAATGAAAATATATATACAGATTGTTTGGACACGGTGAGATCAGGAGAAAATTTTGTCTACCATGTTTAGTGTTTTATACTCACGTTAAATTGAGGCACCCTGTTCTGATGTCAAAAGAAAATGAGATATAGTAAGATGAAAGACAATTTTTTTCTACTTATACATTTGCTTTGGTGGTTGGGTACTGGTTACGTTGGAATTTTCTATATTCATATTAATCTATGGAGGAAAGACTATTTGTTTTCAAGAGGACTTAAATTTAAAGATTTCATTAACGTTTTAACACACGATAATGTGTAACATTATTTAGGCCCTTTAATGTGTGTCTTTGTTTTAAAATCGGTAAAATGTCATTCCCTGAATAAAAAGGCGGCTAGATGAAATATTATCACAGATACTTTAACAACCTCATAAGTTTCCACATGAAGTTAGGGGAAATAACATGATTGCTCGACCACCTTAAAAGGGAGGATTCCCTGCCCCATAAATTTTCACAGATTAACATTTGAGACATTACAGTGTAATCAGAGTGAGAAAAGACGTCTAATAATTGACAGCTTAAAACTACAATTAAAATATCTTACTCGGTTTCAATGGTTCCTCCCGGTAAAATCATTGAACTTTACTGAATTGTTTCCTATCTCAAAGATAATTTAACGAAATACTTTATCCGCCAAATGTTGATATAATGTCGGTACAGTGCTCCTGTTTGAAGTGTATTCGTTAAATGATACTTTAGCTATGCCTTTAATAACATCGATAAAAGATTAAATGTAGCTTAGCATTACTCTTGTGTATTTGGAAAGGAGTTTTCCACACACAAATAAAGAAATAATTAAGCTTTTGATAGATTATTTCCATGTCAAAGTATTAGTTAATTTCTATAGCTAATGACCGAAACAGCTTTGGAAATATAAAAGCCAATGTATTTTCTAAAGATATTTCTGACTTGTATTATAGAAAGTTATAAACTGAAAAATAACTGTTGTCTGTAAATTCATAATTTTGTCATAATTCAACAAGAACTATGATTTAAAGTCTGTAAAATATTCCAAACTTAACTTCAGGTATTATAACTTCGTTATGTAAATTTAAACTTTTCATTGTTTTATAAAAAATAAATTAAGTTTAGACGTTATTTGATACTTTTTGTAGTACAAATTATATTTTCAGAGCAGTCACTGGAATGTTTTAAAAATTCGAAAAGATATACCTATTAGAAATATTTTTAAGTAGGGAAAACTGTATAAAAATATTTCTTTCTTGTACTTTTATATTCGCTTTGTGCTATTTGACACCTCATGGAATAAGTGCTGTGTAATCATTGTATCAGAAAAACAATCTTTCAAGTGGCTACAATATATCAACAGTTCATAGTTGCCATTTCTAAAATGAAAACTGATTTGTTCCCTGTACATTACTTGCCTACTTTTTTCTTTAGTGTAGTTGAGTTTTAGATAAAAAAAACCGATAACTATATGTTAGTTTTTATTTAAGAAATTGCAACTAAAAACTAAAAACATATTTCATAGAACATGACTGAAAATAAAAATCTCGCCAAGAAAATAAAATAGAAAAAAGTGATTTTCTAAAAAAAAAGAGTTTAGCGTTTAGCAGATACTAAAATAGTCTCATATTCATTTAAAAATGCCAACATATATTTATATACTTACACTTGAATTTAAATAGCGTAGCCAAATATCCGGCGATAATAATGCCAACATTGAATAACACGAATCCGTTTTGATTAGTTCGTACCAGATTTGCCAGAATACCGTTTAAGACAGTGGTAATACATTTTTATAGATTTACCTGATGACAATATAAATTTGTAATATAATGCAGAAAACATATTTTTAGTTTTTTTAATGTTTAGAAACTCCATGAATCTGAATGGAACAATAATTCAAAGACACTTTTAGCTGTATTTAAATTCATGTCCAAACAAATGAGAGCGTATTAAACTGGAGATAGGTAATTAATCTTCAGTCTAAAATGTCGAATTTATTAAGGTTTTCGCAAACGTTTACTTTTAGTAAAAGTCCGACAGGAAGGAGACAGACGGTTTCGTACACTAATTTGCAAAGGTGTCAAACTCCTAGACAGAAAGGTACACTTAAAGAAAAGTACTCAACTTTTATTAATTCTTTCTATACACTGCAGGCTGAGAGTTTCGTAGTACATAGTTAGAAGAAAACTCTAGAAATATCGACATAGTTTGAAAAACTAACATATATTTTAAGACTTTATATTATTCCGTCTATGATTCATACTATTTTCTATTTCCGTCTCTGTATATTTATATGTCTAAGCATTTATCGTTTAGGAAGCATTGATGAATCTAATTTTTATAAGTGTATTAAAAGCGCATATTTTATGATTTAGCTGTGTTGCAAGACGAACAGGATTAATTGTTTGATCGTGAAATAAATGATACTTGAAATAAAAGTCTATAGATACAGGTATATTGAATATTTGATACAGATATAAATTCATTTATGAGACCCATGCCAATATGGGGATGTATAAAGAGGTTTTCCTTCAGCTGCCACTAAATATTTCTTAAACATATGATAGCAAAAAATTTTCAAACATACTATTCAAAACTGCCAATTACATTCCAGAAAGTTCTTTCAAATGGCAACTTTTTCAATATAATATTAATTATAGACAACCAGAAGCACTACTGCTTACTGATGTAAGATGTCTACAGCGATTTGTTGATTTATTACGTCAGCTAACTTTTCCTAAATAAATAGAATGTAAATGTTACGTGAGAGAAAAGAAGTTACGAAACAAAATTAAGTGAAATATAATCATTGTATTAATAAGTAAAATCACCATGACATTGTAAATTAGGGGACACGCTATTTCTAAACAACAAATTAATATTTTCCCTGGATCGGTATACCTTTTTTGACTCTTCTTTTGAAATGAAGGAGATTTTTGTTTATATATATATATATATATATATATATATATATATATATATATATATATATATATATACAGAGAGAGAGAGAGAGAGAGAGAGACAGAGGGAGGATATATACGTATGTATCGTGATCCAGTGTTAAGGCGAATGGAAAATAGTCTTTCTTGATAATAATAAGTTTATTAAATCACCGTTCTATTTGAAAGCAACTTGCGACATTTTCATTTTTTCGTCGAAGACACGCGTAGAGTGTGTTCACAGTTCCATGCTCACGCGCCAACTGACTGTTATGTGGTTGCATACACATCAAATTGTTCGAAAATGCTTCCGCCTGACCGGAATATCGTAAAAGCTTATGAAAAAGTCAGCCTTTTTCATTTATTTTATTATTATAAAAAAGTTTCCTTTTTAAAATTGCTTCTAACACATGTAATTTCCAACTACCCCCTTTTTAGACCTGACAACTATATATATATGCATGTATGTATGTATATATATATATATATATATATATATATATATGTATATGTATATATATATATATATATATATATATATATATATATATATATATATATATATATATATATATATATATATATATATATATATATATATATATATATATATATATATATATATATATATATATATATATATATATATATATATATATATATATATATATATATATATATATATATATATATATATATATATATATATATATATATATATATATATATATATATATATATATATATATATATATATGTATATATATATGTATATATATATATATATATGTATATATCTATATATATATATATATATATATATATATATATATATAGGGAGAGAGAGAAATATATCAATCTCGATACAGCAAATTCGCAACCGTAAAGTAATGGGAACGAGGCTCGTGATAGGCAGAGTTCCTCTGTATACATTAATGTCGGCTAGGCACGTAAATAATGTTTGGGTCGCAAAGTCCTCCATATTCTTAAACATTACCTCTGACAACAAGAAATATGTTTCTTTATCAACACAATTAAATTAAATGACAAAGTAAATTCTACATATATAGAAGTTGTGTATCACATTACTATATATTTGATTTAATATCGGTGTTTATGCTTGTAAGATTTATATATAGTTATTTGTATATAGTACCAGAAACAAATTTAATGTTTGCTTTCAATACACGTTAAATTGCCATTAAATAAATAAATGTCAATATAATTGTTTACTAGTTAGGTTAACTAGCACAAATGAAATGTAATCTCGAAGTAATCACTTTATTAACCTATAAGGCAGGCGAGAATCTGTAACATTTATAAACACCTTTAAATTATGTTTACCAATCCATTAGAGAAAAGATAATGCCTTGGGCAAAAATCCATCTTCAAATTTGCATTACTTAACTAAGCATGTTTACACTCTCTTAATGGATGGTGTCGAAAATTTCAATTTTAAATTCTTACCTTAAAATCCAGTAATTTTCAAAAAGGAAATAATAAATTATCTGGATTACCTTTAGTGTTATGTCTGATTTCAATTCGTGTCAAATACTTATATGTTGAATATTTTACCGTCGACTTTTTCATGAATAAATTTTGGTACTCCATTAAGTGTGGAATTAAGCGACGACTTTGAGACACAAATTAAGGAAAAGTTTTATAAAATATTATTAAAATTTACTTATTCTTTGAGGTTACATCGTATTTATTGTGCAACAGAAGTCATTGATAAAATATAATACTCTTATATGTATGTATTATTAGTCAAAATATGCGGAAAATATGAAAAGAATGAGTAATTTTGAATAACCCCAGAAACTTGTAACTAGCATATTTATAACATATGACGAATTGTCTTGCAGAAATGAAAGAAATATCCATTATGCATGCAATAAACTAAAGAAGTGATGAGAAATGATATTTTTCTATGAAAATGACTATAACTCCTCTTTGAATTTTAGCCATTTTAGTTCCTTGCATTCGAAATATAATTAACTAATATATTATAATATTTTTAATTAATCTGTTGCGATCATTATTACATAATGAATTAAGAAAACTTTGTTTGTAACGAATTCATGTATTAAATAATTGATTTTTATTATCATGATAAACAATACGTTGTTTAAAATTATCTTTCTATTTCTATCCCAGATTTTTCATTCAGATAAGTAGCACTGTATTTCTGGTAAGTTCTAATCTTTTTTCTAAATCTGGTGAATAGCGATTTTTACATGTTTGCTTACCTCCGGTCTCATAAGAATTAAATTTACCTATAGATTTGGCCATTTCTTAAAGCTAAATTGTTATATGAAAATTGAATATTACTTTTTAAATGTAAAACATAGTTGAATAACGAAACTCTAATCTAAGTTGCTGAATGTATAAAAGTTGATCTTTTGGCCAATGTATTTCCATTAGATGCATGAAAAATGAAGGGACTTGAAATTATTTGAGAAACTGTATATTAGATAGGATAAATGATGAAACATTCACATACTTCTATATTTATTTTGAACTACAATGGTGCTCGCAAAGACACATTTTAAAATATTGAGAATAGAAATTTAATATGCGAGGACACGAGCTACCCTCAGTTACAAGAGAATTCCACGCCTGCCCTTTGAGGTCGGGTGCAACCTTTCTCAGACAAATACCAACAAAATTGCTTTCAATCATGAACATAAATGTTACATTCCCAAAATACTTTATTAAAAGTTTAAAATATATTTCTTCTTTAAAATATTAATATTTAAATGTATTCTAAACTGTAGATCTTTTTTATAAGCAATCTGAAAACACGAATATAAGACATACGCAAGTTGAAACCTTAAATCCCATTTTTATATTTCATCTTTATGTTTCATAATTTTAATCAAATAATGATGGATTTTTCATAGTATCTCTCCTGCTACCACAAACACTAAATAAAAATTCAAAAGTGTATGCACCTGCACTGGGTATTTGGAGCTCGAATAAATAAAAAGCATATCTTTCTGTGAAAAATATTCCGAGAAGATTACGATAATGCATGTTATTAAGGTCTAGAACCTACAAGCGGCTACTACAAATTTGGGAAGTTTATTTCGATTGGGTGTTTTTGTGTGGAACTTTCGGTTCTTAGACTCTCGGCGAGCTTTCTTTCGAGTTCAACATATTGACTTCAGTAAAACTTGTAAAATTATATGATTAATAACAAAATAAAAATAATATTCGTACTTATAAAATAAAATATTGAAACTCGTCTTAATTAACCATGTATTTAAAATAAACTGATTCTTATATTTACAATGGCATATCAATCTCTGAACCACAATTGATGTATATATACGCTTACAGTACTCGATTCTATTACAGTCTCGTAATATGAATGTATATATCTTGTGTACGTTAACTACCGTATAACTCAGCGTACTTATACGTCAAGCAAGACATAACTAAAGAAAATACTGCAGATAGGCTTATATTTACGTACACTGTAGTTAAACTGAAGTAGTGAAATGTATATAAACGCTAGGGACAGTTATATAGTTAGTAAAAATTACTGGATCAATTTTCAATACTGCTGCTAGCATGGATGTTCATAGCTGTTCAATACCGCATTTAACCAGTAGGTTCAGGCTAATTAACTCTTAACGTTTAAAATTAGTAACTGTAGTGTTCCAAACAAATGAAAAAAATTACGATACATTGGACTTCTATTGAAAATATATTAAGGTTTTAATAACGTATATTTTTAAATTTTAGAGTTTTGAATTTTTAATTACATAAAATATTCGTATGGAAAACGAAACTACAGTATTGAAGAAAAATAAAAAATAATACTTATTCTATTCCATTACATAAGTTCAGAATTCCTATTTATGTACAGAATCTTTTAAAAGTGTTTTCTGATTAGTTTATCAACTTTTTCTGTGAGCTTAGGAATAAATCGAAAATAGTTCAGCGTTTTAAGAAATGAAATGAAAATCAAATTGTTCACTCAAACAGGAATGAAATTGTAGTTGTACCGGAGGAATTACATCGTGGAATTTCATCCAAGAAAATGAAATGTTATAGTGTTGAGACAGACTGTAAACCCTATTACACCTTATTTCTCCGACCAGACTACTCTTGCAAGATGAATGGGATATAAATTCAATTTAAAAGTGGTACGGTTTCAGAGATGTGAAATCGTTCAAATATTGTTTTTGAAAAGGTGTCGATTTGGTAATTTCGTTTTTTGGATATTATGTCATTGGATTGGGTGATTACGTGTGGGAAAATATCCCTTTTCAGTGAGGTAAATTACTTTATAGAAATTCAAATTGCAAAATAGTTAGTAGTATACTCTTACAAGAAATGAGTTAGCATTCTAACCAACCATACTTCTTAAATGTATATATATATATATATATATATATATATATATATATATAATATATATATATATATATATATATATATATATATATATATATATATATATATATATATATATATATATATATATATATATTATATATATACATATATATATATATACATATATATATATATATATATATATATATATATATAATATATATATATATATATATATATATATATATATATATATATATATATATATATATATATATATATATATATATATATATATATATATATATATATATATATATATATATATATATATATATATATATATATATATATATATATATATATATATATATATATATATATATATATATATATATATATATATATATATATATATATATATATATATATATATATATATATATATATATATATATATATATATATATATATATATATATATATATAATATATATAAATCTATATATATATATATATATATATATATATATATATATGTATATATATATATATGTATATATATATATATATATATATATATATATATCTATATCTATATATATATATATATATATATATATATATATATATATATATATATATATATATATATATATATATATATATATATATATATATATATATATATATATATATATATATATATATATATATATATATATATATATATATATATATATATATATATATATATATATATATATATATAAAACTACTCTATTATCAAATAGAAAAAATTAAGTTGGGAAGTGTAAAAAGTTTAGTGGTGTTGAACATATTATTAAAGCTATGCGTAGAGGATCGATAAACGAATGGCAGGGCGCTCCTCTTTGGTCCAAGGTTCGGGGGTTCATATTCCGATAAAGCCATAGATGTCCGTAGCCTATTGGAATCGGCTTTAATCAGTAGGTCCCGGTCTCATGTAGCAAAACAGTAGACCGTAGAGCTCCAAACAATCCTTAACCATCATGGAAGAACAGGAAACATTGAATTATTAAAAGGCCTCCCACGCTGATGATTTAATAATAAAGATTTGTGAATATAGGTAAATATTTACTCAGGAATACGATAAAAAAACATTAGCACATTTTAACACAAATCTTCCTTATTACACTATCTCACAAAGCATGTATTTCAGGAACTTGATAAAATAAAATAATGTCATATCTTGATATAAATTTTCATTACACAATCTGACAAAGCATATATTGAAATTTACGTTCAGGGTGAAATTAAGTTAAAAAAATTCATAGTCTTTATTAGGATTAGTCGAAATATACAAATCAAAAGTAGGTAGAACCATCCCTAAGCATTAATCTTTTTTAAATCCTTCGATATCACAATATTCCTCTCAGTTACTGCTGGATTGACATAAAATTCATAAAATTGAGAATAGTTGCTATTACACCATATCAGTTCAACCCCCCGTTTTTATAACATCTTATAAGATAAAATGTGACCTTTTGGTCAAAGTTTCAGCAATTTTTTATCGTACTCCTTCGTAAGGAATAGACTAGAATAGGTAGGTTCTGATCAACCTTATAACTCCCATTTTGTGCTTGAAAATTTGTGATGTTTCATTACACAGATATAATTAATATTTAATGCTAGTTTTTTCCAGAGTATTTTCCCAGTGAAATGACAAACTTATTAAATTATGATCTAAATAGTTTTGTCTTAATAACTGTGTTAGAATAAAAATTCTAAAACATTTTTCTCCAGCCTTTCAAATGCTTTTGCATAAGAATGGATTGTCTATTCCAAAATGTGTGTTATGTTAAGACATATTTTTCTGGTTAAATATTAATCTTAAACCATCCTCACCTTTACGCAGTGACTATTAAATTTCAGCTTCTGCTTTTGCATGATTCAGTATTCATTTTTTTTAGAACAACGAAATGAAAATTACCTTTGAAAGAACATTGTTATTTGGTTTTAAGAGAGCGGCAGGTTATGACAAAAAGATCGACTGACATTTTGATGGTTTTAGTGTCCACATTATAGTCTAGGCAAAGGATACCATGATTACACACACAGCTTCAGCTATCCGGTCACATTATTCAAGGAAAAATTCTTAAAAATTATGAAAGATGATGAATATAACTAAAATCAGTGATTTACAATTGGGTACTCTGGAGGCCGGAATATTAGCTGTCGATATGATATTATACATGAAATTACAATGGATTTACATGTATGTTTGTGACATCAACTTACATATGTATTATTATTATTTCATCAATATTTAAACTGTGTATAAAAGTATTATCCATTTTAAACGAAAATTTTTACTTATTTACTAAAAATCTGTTGCTTGATTGGGCATAAAATAACAATATTATAAGCTTAACCCTCAAGTTCCATAGATAACATTTTAGATCGTTTATAAATTTCTGGAATTATTATTTTTTTTCATTTTGTTTTTATTGGCTTTATAGGGTTAAATGATTAATGTATCAGTAAGATGAAATATTATTCATGAAAATTATACTAAAATAATAATTTTAGTATAATTTTTAGTATATTTCAATAATAATAATAGTATTATACTATATTTTTAAATTACTCTGAAGAATGATGACTTTTATAGTTGTGTTGGGAGATATATTTTTCAGACTGAACATATTGAACACGGGTAAAAAAATATTTCATGCAATAATTTCAGTAAGTTAAGCAATGTTTAAAAAGTTACATTCAACATGATTTGGTTACATGGTAAATAAGAAACTTTTGGTTATAATTAATAAGAATCTCAATATTATGAATTTAAAATAGTGCATTAGGGGTTCTGAAAAATTTTAAAAATATTTCAATGTACTCCTTAGAAGTTCAAATAAATGCATTGTTCTTATTTATAGCTAAATTATTCATACCGAATTTCTGTAAACATAAGTATTTTAATTAGGCAAACGAATCCTTACAGATGTTGTAATTTTATTATTTAAAAAATATTTAATCTGTGAATAAAAATATTATCCATATTAATCTAAACTTTTTACGTATTTACTAAAAATCTGTCGCTTGTTTGAGCCTAAAATAACAATATTATAAGCTTAACCCTCAAGTTCCATAGATAGCATTTTAGATCTGTATGAAGTTCTGGTATTATTAATATTTTTTTTCTCATTTCGTTCTTATAAGTTTTATATGATTAAATGATCAATGTACCAGTAGGATTTAATATTATTCATGAAAATTGTACTAAAGTATATAATAATAATTATTAGTGTTATACCAAATCTTCAAACTACTCTGAAGAATGCAAAGGTTTTATAGCTGTGTTGAGAGATGTATTTAACTAATTGAACAAATTTAGCACAAGAAAAAAAAAGTTAATGCAATAATTTCAGTACATTGAGCAGAGTTAAAAAAATTTTACATTTAACATGCTTTTGTAAATAAGAAGCTTTTAGTTCTAATAGATGAGAATCTCAATATTATTAATTTAAAATATTGCATAAGGTGTTCTGAAATTTTTTTTAAAAATTATTTCAATGTACTTCCAAATTTAAATAAATGCATTGTTCTAATTTATAACTAATTTGTTCATACCGCAATTCTGTAAACATAAGAATAACTATTCTAATTAGGCAAACGTAATTAAGCTAACTAGGCCTCCTTAATGTTGTTTACATGTATTTTAGAGGAGTATATATTTACTATATATTTATTTTTAGGATAATTAGGCTCTTAAATTACATTAAAGATTTTAGACGTCATTCTTACGCTGAATTTATATACATCTTTAGAATAATGTTAGGCTTGAGAACTGCTATAGAAAGTTCATTATTTGAGTAAAATTATCCTTTCATACTATTATTTCTATTTTTAGTGTTTAGAAAAATACTTATTAATTTTAAAAACTATATAATCAAAACTTTTTTTTGTAAAATAATGCCAATGAAAATAATTTTAATATTGGGCTAAAAATTGAAATGAATTTGACATTAAATTGCATTCATGAACATGTCAGTTGCAGATCATACAATATGGCACTTTTTGCGCATCAGAGACCACTTTTTAAATGAAGAAGTAATAAAGGAGGCAAATATAATATTTCTAAAACAGCATTTATTTTAAAATCTGTAGAGATTTTTTTTTTATAGTTTTTCACTTTATATAGACCCGATTCCGTGATGTATATATATATATATATATATATATATATATATATATATATATATATATATATATATATATATATATATATATATATATATATATGTATATATTGTGTGTGTGTGTGTGTGTGTATATATATATATATATATATATATATATATATATATATATATATATATATATATATATATATATATATATATATATATATATATATATATATATATATATATATATATATATATATATATATATATATATATATATATATATATATATATATATATATATATATATATATATATATATATATATATATATATATATATATATATGTATGTATGTATGTGTATACGTATATAGCATTTTCTCCGCATCAGAGACCCCCTTTTAAATGAAGAAGTAATAAAGGAGGCAAATGTAATATTTCTAAAACAGAAATTATACTGAAATCTTTAGAGATTTTTTTTTAGTTTTTTTATTTTATTGCTTTATATAGACCCGATACGGTGATAGATTAAATTGGAAGATTTTTAACTAATTAACTTGCACAATTTAATATATATATATATATTATTTGTATGTACTATATATGATTTTGGTTGATTACGAAAACTTACTATTAAAATTAATAAATTTTTGTTATGAAGCTTTAGTTCTCCTCTAAAACATTGAATAAAATCAATATTTTTTACTATGTTTCGCAGAACAAGTTAATAATATAGAATTTTTTTTTAACTATTCAATCTTGATATAATATATGTGCACAAGAAACTAGTTGGCTTGTAGTATATTTTTGTGACGCTGTTAAAAATGTCGAATTCTGAATTTCGGCGTTGGCTCAACCAATATATTAAATTTCAACATTTTGTATTTAGTAAAATAAATAAATTGCAAACTATTTTATGAAATACGTAATTTTGATTTTTGCTGTAACGTACACAAGTTCATTTTACACTCAACTGATTTGTATTTCAAGTGCGCTTTTTCAGAATAGTTAATGATTGTAAGTTCTAATTGGAATCATTTCAATAGACTAGTCATTTGAACTAGAATGAACCATACTATTCGTAAATAAATGTTTTGTTTGTATTTGTTTAATAAACGTGGTTCTAGGTCTCAATTTCTAGCTTATTTTCTAGAGGATGATAAACAGCTATAGAGCGAATCTAAAGTGGTTAGACTACAATCTTTCTGTTGAAAGATTATTTGTGGTCTTTCATAAATGGTTTCGTGCACAATATTCGTGACATATAGTTCGTTTATACCAGCAAGATAAACGTATGCTAATAGCAATAAATAGGAAATTTCTCTCCAGTACCCTGGAAATGATATGTTTTTTTTTTTTTAACATTTATTTGGATATTTTGTCTGAAACGCTTCACAAAGCAACAAGAAATCTTACAGCTTAAAGGTGTTTCAAACAGTTACAAATTGTCTCTAATGACAGTGGTTATAATTATATTCACCCAGTTTAGTCATCAAATGTTTACGGATAGAATATATATTCATTATAAGCTTTTAGGGTTGTTTTAAAATTTTTCAATTGTATTTTAATAAAAAGAAAATATGGTTTTGTTTAAGCTTTTGCATGAAACTTATAACAAATTATAATATATTTAATAATAATTTATTTTTTTATATTAATTTATTAAATAATAACTTTATTTTATATTTTAATTTTATGTTATATTTTACTTTTATTTTATATTTTACTTTTATTTTATATTTTAAATAATTTTATTTTATTTTATTTTTTTAACAATAACTTATTTTATTGTATTCAAATGCAAGATTATTTGATTAAAACTGACTTATCAAACAATATATCTAAAAAAGCCCCTAGCAGTTCACAAATCATTTTCTTTTGTTTTTATTCTATATTTAGAATTTCTGTAGAATAAATAAACTGGATACCGATTTTCACTTACATTAAATATGGTTTATGCAGTAAGTCACTGTCTAATTAGCTTAGTGTACAGTAAATTTATGGTAGTACTCTAAACCAAACGTTTCGTATTGAACCTGACGTCGTGAAACGTCGTCTTAAACCACAAAATAATTTGAAATTTATTAAAAATATTCCATATTTTGAAAGGGAAATAAAAACTTAAAACTTAAAACGCACGACATATCTAATATAATAAAAAGATTGATGCATAATATGCTTGTTATGGGTAAATATAATAAAATATATTTAGCATATCGGCAAAGTTTCTTGAAAATGACCAAAAATAATCATTGTGAAAAGTTTATGGATATATCATTTATATTTTAAATCATACAGTATTTTAAGAACGTTGTCTTACTATTATATCGGTTTTACAACGTCTTTAACTTGACATTTTCAAAAAGTATACCCAGTTTTATAATAAGGAGATTAAAAGACAGTTTTCAAAATTCGAAATAACGAATACATAAAAAAATACACCTAAAACATTTTAAAATTACTAATGCAATACGAAACTTTTCAAACTGAAAAGTATATTTCTAAAATTTAAAATAAGAGTTTATCACCTAAAACACCATGTTTTAATGCAATAAAATAATCATGTTATTAAAACAAATGTCTTTTGATAATAAAGCATGTATATGTAACTTAATTTTTTAAAACAAAAATTCTTTTCATATTTTGGTTTAAATTCTGTAATTTTGTTGGTCCTTTGTCTCCTTAAGTGTAAGTGTATAAACTAGTATTCAGGATATCTGAAGTTAATATCTGAGTTGAAGAACAATGCACGTGGCACAAATTTAGACGAGAGGAAGGTAGACTTAGCTGAAATAAGTTAAGGCATAGGTTATATATTTGTGTTCTACATGAAAATTACCAGATGTATAACCTCCAATTCAGTATTACACAAAATCAAAATCAGCTTGAGATGGTATTCTATGCTAAAATGTAGCGTTATAATGTTTTTCTGATCTTGATTTCAAAGTCCAATTGCCGAACGATGGCCGATTGGTTAGGGTGATGGCCTTCGGTACCGGAGTTCATGGGTTCGAATACCACTGTAGCATGGATGTTTGTAGAGGTTCGGAATCGGCTTTCAGCTGTAGGTCGCCGTCTCATTAGCCCTCGTGATGCAAAAAGTAGACCGTAGCACTCTAAACCAAACCGGAACCGAAACCGAATCAAAGTCCAATTGGCAAACTATTGAAGTAAATAGCAATAAAACAAAATAAAATAGAAAAAAAATATTTTTTTAAAGAACGTTTAATAACGATAAAGCCTTTATATATGTTAGAAACAATCGCTAACATTGTATAGTGTTTCATATATTTTTGTTTCACCCGATGGGTTCAATTTTCGTGTAAGGCTTGAATACATTTCTGTTTTGTCTTCACATGAAGTAATGTTGACCGCCTAAATGAAGCTCTGATAATAAAATAATCAACATAATCAATGGCTATGTAGCTGTCAATGCTAATAAATGTAGTACTCCCTCGCTGTAAATAAACATTTAAAAACACGTAAATATTCTTAACTGACTAAAATAGAGCAAATACTTTATCATTGGGTGGAAAACGCACGTTATTTTATTTTAACCATTCTAGGTTTTTTTTAAGTATTCATACCTTAACTTAAAATTTAGCATTAAAGAAATATGTGGGTGAAAAAGAAATGAATTCTAAGCACGTACGTTATTTTCTGTAAACACAAAAGATTTCGAAACAGCAACTAATGATGAATTTCAACGTGACCAATTTCCACTCTATTAGGAATGAATTCACATATTCTTTGAACTTACCTCACACTTTATTACCTTAAAATTACATGATATTTTTACAAAAGGAGTATTTCTATTATTTTAAAAATAAGATTTCTAAAGTTTTTTTTGAGAGATAGAAAGTATGAAAAGAGAATTGAACTTAAAAATAAACATACATAGTAGCATTTTTTATGTCAATATGTATATAAGAATTTAAAAAAATATACTTTCATCGACAAGAAGCCTTTTTATGCTCGTCTCATACTTAAAGCTCCTTTGTAGTTTTGACTATACACCTGAACGTGAAATTTGTGAAATAGACTGGTGTTCAGATATCTGTAAACATTCTACGAAAATGAAAATATTATTATATAAACTGGAAATGCACTATACGAATAGAATATTTTATTATTGATAGAATATTTTGAGCAGTTATTTAATAACAGTGGCATTCTGGTATTAAAAATATTTTCATTATTTGCATGTAACGTGACTAAATTTGTAAATGATTTTATTTTTATCTGAATTTTCCCCATATATTGTAAGTATAAATATTTTAAATATTTTAGTTAATTCAGAGGAATTGATATGTAACAACACACAGATTTGCAAGCCTTTTGCTTTATTGCTGTGTTAATATTGTAACGAAATCTCGTTACATTAAATTTCCAGATACAGTATTATCTACTACCGTGAGAAAAAACGTCATGAGGTAGAAATAGAGAACGTGCTTTTTGTGAGCACTTGAACTGAGCTTATCTTTACCTTGTAACTGGAGGTTGTTTCACGCAGAATAGGATGCTGAATAGAGGATTATTAACATCGAGGCCCATCTCAATTATTCTCTCTGAGAAATGCATTAGGATGCTGGTGAAGTGTTTCCAGTGTTGGTTTCAATGGCATCCCGAAGAAACAGTCTCGCATCACAGAAATCCTCTATATTGTAAGGGAAGCAGCAATACTTTCCTACCTTGTTCTCCAAAGGTTTGTCCAGAGACATCGATTAATGATGTCCTGTAGATCGTCGAGATTGCTCTCGATTACTGCAAACTCCTCTTGGCATTGGGCTTACACCTGTCCGACTATAGTTCTACAAGAAGTTCCTCGCCACATCATCAACCAGATGTCCGATCAGCTGAGAAGGAAATATGCGGGCAGACGGCGAGATAAAAAGACCGGAGTTCGAGGCCCAGAGTGATTTTTGACCTATAGAGTCTCATGTGAACTAATCGGCTGATAGCGTTGGGAGAGCTACTGAGAGTGCCCCCCCCTTTTTTTAACTCCGTATATGATATTCGGAACAGTGTCGATTAGTAAGGCTGATTCCTGTACAATAATCATTTCATTGTACATATCATCCGGTGTTCATCTTTTCTTTCATCACAACTTCAACCTTTTGTGTTTCTAATAAAGATCTTAGTCTGTACGTAGGCCTTCCTTATCCTTTTACCAGATCAATTAGAGTCAATACGCTACAATATAGCTTAATCAGCCATGCAATATACATAGATTAAATCAAATAAATCTAATAAAATAGCAAGATTTAGGTAGCAAATATACTAAATTCTAAAATGTACAATTCAAAAATATAAAAATAATATATTTTAATATGTATGTACAGCAGAACATTTGGAATGTTTTAATCATTGCAGTAAATGAAATTTATTATTTCTAGAATTTTAGATTTCAAGAACCTTTTTCGTCCTGTTTGAATATCTGTGAGTAGATTTCTTCTTAGGAAATTGTTTCTGTGAAGTATTTTTCTTTAAAATCAACAGATGACTCATTGTCCGAGTTGATATTTTTTGTGGTTCTGAAAACCTAAAAATCAAAATGAACTAGAGATGTATCGATGAACATACGCCTTTTTTATCAATTAAGACAACTGAAAAGTTTTGTACCAGAAATGATGAAACTCAAAGGAAAAGGAAGTGTATTTTTACTCTAAGAAGTAAAACTTGGTTGTAGTTAATTTTGTTTCGATGAATACTCTTTGAAGTTTAAGCTGAAATAAAACATTTTAACCTGAAACGTTTTCAACCTAGTTCATGTAATATAAAATAAAAAAGAAATGATTTACGTAGAATAAAATTATATCTAAATTAATATTTTTTTATTTTATTAAAATACTTTTTTTATTTTTTATATTATAACTTATACATTTTTATAACATAATAAAACAAAAAATATTTTTATAACATGATAAAAAATATGCTATTAAAAATTGCTATCATTGCAAATTTAAAATTTAAGATTAATAAAATAGAAACTACTTTTTATATCAAATATGCTAGTTTTTATATCCAAATTGTCTGTGAACAACAGTTATATAAAAAATAACAATATATTTAATTTTATATAATTTATATATTATATTTCATTTAATGTAATTTTAATTTCAATATGAAAAAACATTTTTTGAGTTTTTCAATTTCTTCACAGTTTTCGATTTTTGTATAGTTTTTAAATCAATTGTTTAATGTTAAGTATCTGATTAGAAATATAAAATATATATTTTACTTTAATTGGATTTAATATAAAATAAAATCTACTGGCTTTCTTAGAATAAAGTTTACCATCACCAAAATTTTTAATTAAAAAAATAGTTTCATTTATAAAGCCATAAGTTAAAAATAATAAAATATTTACACATAAAATGACTACAAAAATAACATTACCCCACAAATATCTTTTGAAATTTGTAAAACAGAAAGTAGTTTCTGCATCAAATAGACGCTATATTAGCATGTATATTTTCTGATCCCCTGTTCTGTTAATACAAACTACATATTTTATATCACATAAAAGAATAATTTATATTAAATTTACTATTTCGTAACAGTATTTGTTTTCCTTATAATTGTAAAATATCAGATGCATATTAATAAAACAAAAAAGTTACTTCAAATACATATAAAAAAATTAATCATAATATGCATATTTCTAAAATTATATTGCGAGTAAATAAATTCCTTGTTTTTATTTGATTTATATATTTAATAATAAATCTAAAAATATACTACTTGTAACTAACAAACTAGATGGTGTTTTAAAGCCACGATGGTATTAAAGAAATCATAAAATTTCATCTTTAACAGTATTTTGTTTATTGTGAACAAAAAATCACTGTTATGATAAAAAAAACTTAATATTTTAAATGTATTATATTATGGTGATTTCATTTTGTAGCATGAAAAAGGCTAATTTTTTTAATGGTCAGTTCTTAACACTTTTAGATTCTTTTCTAATTATAAAATGTCAGAACTTTTAAAACATTTAGAACTTTTTTATAAGTTTAACGGAAAAATATATATTTTAAGTTTTCAAGATTAAATACGTTATAAATATTTTAACCAAAATAAATTTACAAGCCTAAAAATACTGTTTATTTCAAATAGACACTAATTACTGTTTATTTTTCTGTGAACATCAATTATATTAAAACAAACGAAGTATGTCATTTTATAGTATAAAACAGAATAACTTTTTAAATTCCAAACAGTAAAATACTTTTAAAGTTTATGTATAATGAAATAAAACTGATATTTCCAGACTTTTATGACTTCAATATTTTTAACACTGAATTATTCTTACAAGACTTAAAATATTTTTTTTTTATGTAAAGTAGACTCTAATTGTTTTTACTCTATGAACTCTAGATATATTAATAAGAGGATTGTAATTTATTTTAGAGCATAAAATTTCCATTTTTTTTAATTTTAAAATGTTAGATAGTTTGAAAGTTTAAACTTTTGGGATATAACAGTATTTAAATTTAATTTGACATTAAAAAATTTATTTCATAACATAAAAATTTCGAAACTGCTCCTACGGGTGAAGATGTTTAATTCTTTTCGTTTATTTTACGTTTTTATTTTATTTTTAAGAATTTAGTACTTGAAGTGGCAAAACTAGTCATAGATTTTAACACTAAACTGTTATAAAAGAAATCGTTAAAATTATTTCATTATAAACGAGGGAAGATTTTTTATGATGAAAAAAAGAAGAATATTATGATACATAATTTAAGGTTTTAAAAGTACTTTGACTAAACGTAATAAAGAACTGTTTCAAATAAAAACTAATTTAAAAAAAATTTTTTAATGAAATTGACATACTTGTAGCACACACACACACACACTCACACATATATATATATATATATATATATATATATATATATATATATATATATATATATATATATATATATATATATATATATATATATATATATATATATATATATATATATATATATATATATATATATATATATATATATATATATATATATATATATATATATATATATATATTATATATATATATATATATATATATATATACATACATATATATATATATATATATATATATATATATATATATATATACATGTATATATATATATATATATATAATATATATATATATA
>CM063501.1:69281221-69306221 GCA_032207245.1 Pardosa pseudoannulata
CAAATACTTTCTATAAGAATATAATAAAAGAGTAAACCATAACTTGAATTAGAACATAATTAAAATTAGAAAGAAAACATCCATTTTATTACTATTATGGAAATGCGCCTTAATTATTTAAGAAACAATGAGAAAATAGCAATAGATAAATAATTAATAGCAGTATAGATTTATGGCAAATCTTTTCTTGTGTTGATAATGCGGCTTGTTTGTGAAAAGCAGCCAGCAGTTAATTTTTTTGTATGTGTGTCTTATTTTAAAGGACTTTACGGTTGCAGTATTCTATCACAAAGATTTTGCCCTCTTTGAAACCAAAGTTTGTTTGTACAAAAAAGAACAGTTAATTTTTTTTTTGATGTATTTTAACTTTTAAGTTTTGTATTATATTACAAAAATTGTGGTCAAACAAAGTTCGAAAACCTAATATTTAAATTTTTAATTTGTGGCTGAAGCATTCTGAGAACATTTTTTGCGTTATCCAATCTTCTATCTAATTTTATACGTTGTTACAATAACAGGCTGTAAAAAACTTTTATGTATATCAACTGAAATTTAAAAGTTCAGCAGATAAAATTAAAATTAAAGTACTAATAACTAAAATTAAATTACTAAGGTGTAATCGTCATATACAAAAGGAAAAAATAAATTGTATTTCATCGACAACACGTAACTATCTTTAAGATGTAAATAACTACTTCTTAAGGTATACGTTTTGAAATAATTACATATGTAAAACTATATTACATCATATTTAATTAAGATAATAACATGGTGGAATAAAAATATAAAAATCATCCGGGAGAAGAGATATTAATACACTCTAATGGAGTGAGAAAAAAATTTAAATTATAAGGCAACATACGACTAAATTCCTGAAAGAATTGCATTTATAAATTTATTTTATATATAAAATTTCCTAAAAGAAATTCCTGCACTTATATTAGAATACTGTGTTTTATGTGTTAAAAATAAATGTTACGTTGTTTATACCAACGTATAATGCTTATCAACATGGTTAAAAATCAATAATTTTGTGTACAAAATTATATAACTGAAACATTGCAGGAAATATGAACTCAGTTTTCATTACATTTCCTTAGATTACTCACATTCGTGGATTATAAGAAGGAAAATAAATAAAAGTAACACTATTCGATTGAACATATCTCTAATAAATAAAAGTTTAAATTTTGTTAGCTTTTGTAAATGGATAGCGTAAATATGTTTTACAAGAATATAATAAAAGAGTAAACCATAACTTGAATTAGGACATAATTAAAATTATAAAGAAAACATCCATTTTATTACTATTATTTAACTGCGTCTTCAATATTTCAGAGACAATGGGCGAATAGCAATAGATAAATAATTAATGGCAGCAAAAGTTTATGGCAAATCTTTTCTTGTGTTGATAATGCGGTTTGTTTGTACAAAACAGCCAAACTACAAAACAGCCAACAGTTAATTTTTTTTTGTATCTGTGCCTTATTTTAGAGGATTTTACAGTTACAGTATTCTATTACAAAAATTTTGCCGCCTTTCAAACCAAAGTTAAGATGTAACTTGTTTGGGGTCCCTAAAGCATTATTTAAATTTTTAATTTTTGACTGAGGTATTCTGAGAACATTTTTTTTACGTTATACAATCTTCTATCTGTTTTAATACGTTGCTAGAATAACAAGGTTGAAACAAACTTTTATTTATATCTGATGAACTTTAAAAGTTAAGCAGATAAAATTAAAAGTAAATACTAACAACTAAAATTAAATTACTAAGGTGTAATCATAATATACAAAGGAAAAAATAAATTGTAGTTCATCGACAACACGTAACTATCTTTAAGTTGTAAATGACTAGTTCTTTAGGTATACATTTTAAATAATTACATATGTAAAACTATATTACATCATATTTAATTAAAATAATAGCATGGTGTGATAAAAGCATTAAAATAATCCTGAGAAGAGTTATTAATACAGTCTAATGGAGTGAGAAAATAATTAAATTATAAGGCAGCATAAGACTAAATTCCTGAAAGCATTGCATTTATAAATTTATTTTATATAGAGAGAAATTTTACTAAAAGAAATTCCTGCACTTATATTAGAATACTGTGTTTTATGTGTTAAAAATAAATGTTACGTTGTTTATACCAACGTATAATGTTTATCAGTTTTGTTAATAATGAATATTTTTGGGTACAGAATTATATAACTGAAACATTGCAGGAAATATGAATTCAGTTTTCATTACTTTTCTTAAGATTACTCACATTGGCAGATTATAAAAAATGAAAGTAAGTAAAAGTAACACTATTCGATTGCACATATCTCTAATAAATATAAGTTTAAATTTTGTTAGCTTTTATAAATGGATAACGCAAATACTTTCTATAAGAATATAATAAAAGAGTAAATCATAACTTGTATTAGGACATAATGAAAATTATAAAGTAAAAATTCATTTTCTTACTACTATGGAAATGCGTCTTTATTATTTCAGAAACAATGAGCGAATAGCAATAGATGAATAATTAATGGTAGGAAAGATTTATGGCAAATCTTTTCTTGTGTTGACAATACGGCTTGTTTGTAGCTGCAAAACAGTTGGCGGCTTTTAATTCTTTTCTATGTGTGCCTTATTTTAGAGGATTTTACAGTTACAGTAATTTATCACAAAGATTTTTCCCTCTTTTAAACGAAAGTTAAGAAATAAATTGATTGTGGTTTTGAAACGTCTCTTTTAAATTTTTAATTTGGGACTGGAGCATTCTGGTAATGTAACCTGCATAGACACTTTATCCTGTATTCTATCTATTTTAATAAGTTGCTAGAATAGCAGAGTGAAAAAGAAATTTTATATATATCTGCTGAAGTTTAATAAAATATAGTTGAACAAATAAATCAAGAAATACGTGTTTTGCTTATTAAATCTTATATATTTGGTCCGATAATTTTTACATTCGTGAACTGAAATAGTAAAAGGTGATAAAATGTTAAACAGTTTCTTTTTTTTTAGCTTCGAAAGTGTATCTGTTTTTTACACATTAGTATTATTTTCATTCTCATTACGTGTATAGTTATATGCATTATTTACATAATAGTTCATATTTTAAACTTAAAAATGCACTTTTATAATGTTAGATATTACTAATAGATGATTAATTTGATGAAAATTACGATGTAGTTAAATTAAATTGTTCACTTAAATATGTATTTAAACTCAGTCTTTATATTACTTTAAAAAGAAAATAACTGAAAACTTTACGTAGTGCACAACCTCAAAACGATACTTTCCCTAAAATAGATTTTGTATATCACATTACGTGTATAGTTATATACACCATTTAAATAGTAGTTCATATTTTAAACTTAAAAATACACTTTTATAATGTTAGATATTACTAATAGATGATGAATTTGACAAAAATTACTATGCAGTTAAATTAAATTGTTTCATTTAAATATATATTTAAACGCAGTCTTTATGAGTGTATGAAATTATATTACTTCAAAAAGAAAATAACTGAAAACTTTACGTATTGCACAACCTCAAAACGATACTTTCCCTAAAATGGATTTTGTATATCACATTACGTGTATAGTTATAAGCACTATTTACGTAATAGTTCATATTTTAAACTTAAAAATGCACTTTTATAATGTTAGATATTACTAATAGATCATGGATTTGATGAAAATTACGATGTAGTTAAATTAAATTGTTCACTTAAATATGTATTTAAACTCAGTCTTTATATTACTTCAAAAAGAAAATAACTGAAAACTTTACGTATTGCACAACCTCAAAAGGATACTTTTCTTAAAATAGATTTTGTGTATCTCATTACTTATATAGTTATATGCACTATTTACGTAGTAGTTCATATTTTAAACTTAAAAATACACTTTTATAATATTAGATATTACAAACAGATGATGACTTTGATTAAAAATACGATGTGGTTAAATTAAAATTTTCTCCAAAATATACATTTAACGCAGTCTGTATGAGTGTATAAAATTATATTACTTCAAAGAGGAAATTTACTGAAAAATTTATGTAATGCACATTCTCAAAACAATCATTTTCTTAAAATAGATTTTATAGGTTAATTCTTTTTCTATAAAATTTAGATTTGATAAGAATGCATATTGAACTATCTCTTCCAATATCTGGAAGTTAGAAAAATGTACAAATAATACTATTGAAAATCCATTAATCCTAAAATTTTGTTATAATTAAGTAGAATATAATGTTTTAAAGATTAGTAAAGAATAACATCCAAGCTGTTGCAAGAAGCTCTGAAGTAAGAGAAATTTCACTACTATTTTATCACACACGCTTTTTAAAGTTAGTAGAGTACACTAACCAATAGTTATGGAGGATAGAAAATATTCAAGAGTTTCAGCTCCAGGACGCCTTGGGCGAGTAAATTCTAATGAAGCTGCAAAGTAAGGAAAAAGGGATAGCTGACTAGGCACCGACGAATTGATCAAGCAAATGTATCCTTTACACAAAGTTGACAGAAGCCTGAAGATATTTTGGGAGTAAAAACGAAACGATGGTGCCCGTCAAAATGATACTGATATTTCTATTCAATGGGAATCCTATTCTTTAGAAAGTAACTATAAATCAATACTTAACTACTATAATATTTCAGCCAAATGTCCAGTGCGGGTAGAACTGTCTAACTTAACTGAAATATTAACACCACAATAAGTTAGAGCAAATTTATCCATGTGGAAATCTGGTATTAACGATTCTAACAATGTGATTTAGTATAAAAAGATTTAAGACGAAATAATTCCCTTTATTATGCAATATAAGTTTCTACCATATTAGATTTAAATAGACAAAAATGTCTTAAGAAAATTTTGGACGTTGTAAGATGTATAAAAAGATCTAAGAGGAAATAATTCCCTTTATTATACAACAAAGTTTCTACCATATTATATTTAAATAGACAAAAATGTTTTAAGAAAATCGTGGACGTTGTAAGATGTATGAAAAGATTTAAGAGGAAATAATTCCCTTTATAATATAACAAAATTTCCAACCATATTAGATTTAAATAGACAAAAATGTCTTAAAAAATTGTGGACATTGTAAGATATATAAAAAGGTCTAAGAGGAAATAATTCCCTTTATTATACAATAAAGTTTCTTACCATATTAGATTTAAATAGACAAAAATGTCTTAGAAAATTGTGGACGTTGTAAGATATATAAAAAGATCTAAGAGGAAATAATCCCCTTTATTATGCAACACAGTTTCCTATCATATATGATTTAAATAGACAAAAATATTATCAGAAAATTGTGGACGTTGTAAGATGTATAAAAAGATTTAAGAGGAAATAATTCCCTTTATAATATAACAAAGTTCCTTACCATATTAGATTTAAATAGACAATAATGTCTTAAGAAAATTATGGATGTTGTAAGATGTATAAAAAGAAATAAGACGAAATAATTCCCTTTATTATACAACAAAGTTTCTTACCATATTAGATTTAAATAGACTTTTTTCTTAAAAAAATTGTAGACGTTGTAAAATGTAAAAAAAGATTTAAAACGAAATAATCCCCATTATGTAATACAGTTTCCTGTCATATTAGTTTTAAATAGACAAAAATGTCTTAAGAAAATTGTGGACTTTGTAAGATGTATTTATAAATTTTAACTTAGAATTCTAAACTTTTATACACAAATACAATGAAATACAACTAAATTGATCATATATATTATTTTTTAAGAAAATGAATTATTCAAAAATATTTGATATTAAGAAAATATTTATGGTTTCTTTTAGGTATACTTCAATTTCTATCTGTGCAATATATTATAAGTTTAAAGTTATAAATTTAGATTTTACTATCCACCATCCCGTTAATATGTGTATAAGAAATAATGTAGTTTTTACTTCTAATTTTTTAATTAAATTATTAAGGATAGATGCTAATTACTATTGTGAGTTTAATGAATATCGTATATTCATAATCAAGACTTTTTTAAACATACTTAGCTATAAAATAATCTGCATTAAATATTTTGTACATTTTGTTCACTAGATTTACTCGATTACGACATACGTCTGAAGATTGTATTTCATGGTAAGTTTGTGGAACTATTTTCTAAACCATCTTAAAAAGAGGCTAAAAAAGTTCTTGTATTCTGATATTTAACTTAAATACAGTGAAGCAATAGATTTGATAAATACTGTTGCATTTAAAACAAAATACTTATTCATATTATATCTTATCTTTGGTATTATATCTTTAATTTCATGTGATATGTTCCTCTGAATTTTATAACTGTAGGATACAAAGAATGTTTGTAAGTTCAAAACATGTTCAATACTCATGAACAAGACAGTTTAAACATGGTTACTATTAACATAATCTGAAATAAATATTTTGTGCACATTATAAATGTTGCTTACGTTGTCATGAGAAATAAGCTTTCGAGCTAGCAAAGAAGGTAAGTGTGGAATATATATATATATATATATATATTAAGATATGTATATATTGGCATTAAGTTTTATATAATATATATATATATATATATATATATATATATATATATATAATATATATATATATATATATATATATATATATATATATATTTATATATATAGTATATATTTATATATATGCCAATATATATATATACATATATATTGTATGCATATATATATATATATATATATATATATATATATATATATATATATACATATTTATGTATATATATATATATATATATTTATATATATATACATATATGCATGCATATATATATATATATATATATGCATATATATATATATATATATATATATATATATATTTATATATATATATATATATATATATATGCATATATATATATATATGCTATACTATATATATATATATATATATATATATATATATATATTTATATATATATATATATATATATATATATGAATATATATATATCTGCATATATATATATATATATGCATATACATATTTAAAAATATATATATATATATATATATATTTTATATATATATATATATATATATATATATACAATATAATATATATATATTTATATATATATATATATAATATATATATATATATATATATATATATATATATATATATATATATATATATTAGTTATTTTATTTTGGTATTTATGCTAAATATATCAAAGCAATAGATTTGATAAATATATTACCAAAAAAGCATTTTGTGTTACAAAATAGGGAAAACCGTGGGAAAAACTTGACATCAGGGAAACGGATAATACGTGCATGACCAAAAGTAGATTAGAAATTGCTTATTCAAGAAATACATTAACTTCCAGTAGTTAAAATTAATTCTTTATATACTTGTAAATTTGTTAAGAATTACATCAAAAAGGTGTTAGAAAAATAAAATGCTTAAAAGTTGGATCTCTAAAAGCAAAATTTATTACAGTATAAAAAAGCTAATTAAGTATAACAGATGTTTTATTTGTGAACACCATACTTCTAAGTAAATTGATTCCTGAAGATAAAAGTACCTTTAAAATAAATTTTAAAAACAAGTTATAATTTTTAATGGTTGCTTATAATATTTATAATGTATACTTTTCGAGTATATTTACTTAGATATAGAATTAAATATTTACTGATATGTTTAAAAGAATTGAACTTTTTCTGTAGCTAAGATGCTTTATTTATCCTTATTTATTTATTAATGATTAAAAAAAATGAGTATTTATTCAAACATTTAGTATTACCATTGATATAGAAAGTTAAAGGTGTTTAAAGCAAAGTAAATTAAATTTTAATTTAATGGGAAGTTCAGCTTATTTAAAATTTATGTTATTTTAATAACAAAGAATATATGCTTTTAAAATATTGTTTAAGCAGTTTTATACCACTAGAGCAAGTTTAGTGTAATTAAAAAGAAATACAAATATCTATTAAGAGAATTTAATTCAGTCTTGTTAATGAAGAGTATAAAAAATATACTGTAACGGCAATAAAATAATTACAAGGACATTTACAAATATCAGTAGGTTATCTTTAAAAATGTATAACTTTTGGCATTAAGTTAAAAGCTTTACCAGAAAGTAATTCAGATAATTTGATTCAAAATTTATTATTTTGCCATTACTGTTTAAATTATTTTAGTGAATTATGATAAATTGTTATTTAAAGTAAACAATCTGTAATTTGCTTTAATTTTGATTTTTAAAATTGTGGTTTGTTGTATTTATAAATATCTTTATAATTAAGTTTTTTGGTAATATAACTGAGATGAATTTGTAATAACTAGTTGGACAAATAAAAGCAAATTTTATTAGTAAAGTATAGAGGTATACAATAATTTCTCTTAAATTATATGTAATTTAGTTAAATTAATAAATTACTGTAATAGTAATGAATGTAAGCGTGTAACAAATAGTTATTTGGCTGAATAACTGAGTCCAGGATATTTGCTCTAATGTAAACAGAATACCGAATATTCGTCAATTGATTTCATGCATTAAAAATTTACATTTGATTGTAAATTTGTTATTCAAAGAATACTGAAGGAAATTCAGAGGATACAATTTGAAAGACACATTTCTATCTTGATAAACCTATAAGAGATAAGATGGCATGTCTAGGCAATTGGGGGAAAGCAGGAGCTGTAAACTTTACTAGACTAGTAAAATGATTATGAAAATACAATTCTTTCGGTTTCTACAAGGACAGTTACCAGTTAGCATTTCTTTATGCTAATATTTACGACACAGTCATCTTCTTATAAATGTTCTTTCATCATACTTTCAGACTGTATAATGATAAAAGATTTTTTACACCGTTTAATTATTTTTAAACATTAGATGATTTTTATTTCTAATGTATTATGTTTATTGGATCATTAAAATACATTTATCAAATGAACATTAATGTTTTATTTTTATAATTAATAGCTATGCAATCATATGTTCTTTCTTCATATTATTAATAAATTGATACTATCAAGGGTCTTAATTATAAAAAAATATTAATTGCTCATTCAATTGAAATGATATTCAGTTTTCTATTGATAAAACTATACATGTTTTTCTTTTAGTACATGCGGTTGCAATGTTTAGTTAAATAGTTATGCCTGTTATTTTTATGTCTGTAGATTTATTAAATACACATATGTACTATATAACTCTAATTGAATAAATATTAGATATCCGAATAATTAATGCAGTGAGTTGAAACTGTAATGTGTTTCATTAAATGTATGTTAAAAACAGCTAAAATATCTTTTTTTACTACTATGAATTAATTTGAACAAATAATTAACAACACTCCAATGTAGGTAGTCGAATAAATATCTGGTTAGTATTCGGCTTGATCAAATAGTCAACCCATATGTCGAATACACTAAATATTGCATAATAGCCGAATATTCGTTACGTCCCTAATTGTAAGTACAATAATGCATCTAGATATATAATTTACACAATTATGTTTTTATTTATTTAAACAATTACATGACTTATGCTGCTGGTTTCACCAATACTTATACCATCGCGTGTAGTGTATGGTAAGAGTTTTCAATATTTTACACATACAATTGAAATATATTAGTATATAGATGTTAACCGTAGCTTTATTTCGCTTTCTGTTCTATTCTGTTTTCAGAGTGTTCCAAAATTTCGTTATTTTTGCTATATACTTGGAAAGAGGCTTTTCAGATAATTTCTCTCAACGGCATCATAAAAATGGTTGTGATGATAACAGAAATTATAAGTATAGCTATAAATAGAATATAATTACGTAGCTAGTGGAGTAGATTAGTCACTGACTTCCAATCTCGGATCATAATAGCTAGAATTTTTACATGTAACTTCTTAACATGTAGGGAGTTTTGTAATAAAACTACATGTTTGAGCTGTATTGGTTAAACTTTTTAAAACTCTTGTCTCAATAAGTTTATCTCACACCATTCAGTTGAAAAACCAATAAATAATGATAAATGACACTAGGAAACTTACTTTATATAAGTTATTTTAATAATCGTACTAGTGTATATCCTATTAAAAGTTTTACACTACTAAATAAACATTTTACGGAAAAGTGCTCAGTGTTTTACATCCTTTTCTAATGAAATAGTAGAATATATAGCTGAAACTATGTGCGTGCTGACATATAATATTGTGAAAACTTAAAAGGCATGAAAACTTTAAGGAATTTTTTTACTTTGTATATCTCGAAATTTTTAAGTTTATTTTCTTTGTGTACCTCGAAATTTTTAAAATTTTCTTCATCAAAGTCAAATAAGTAAGTCGATGACTTGTGTAGCCAAACCTTGAGGGTTCAAATTTTGTTTAACAATTGCAGGTAATTTTCCAGAGCCAGGAAACCTATTTTGATAAACCTATAAAAGGTAAGATGAAATATTTAAGCAATCTGGGGAAAGTAGGAGCAGAAAACTATCTTAGACTCGCAAAATTATTATGAAAATTTAATTGTTTCGGTTTCTACAAGCATAGTTAACAGTTAGCGTTTCTTTCTGAAGCTGCTAATATATACGGTTCAGTCATCTTACTGTAAATGATTAAAAATATTGTTCTTTCATAATAATGTCAGACTTTATAATGATAAAGAATCTTTTACACCAGTCAACGATTTTTAAACATTACATGATTTTAATTTTTAATGTGGTGCGTTTCTTTGATCATTAAAATACATTTCTCAAATTAATATTAATGTTTTATTTTATAATAGCTATGCAATCATATGCTCTTTCAGTATATTATTAATAAATTGATATTATTAAGGGTCTTAATTATAAACAAATATCAATTGCTGATTCAATTGAAATGATAATCAGTTTTCTATTGATAAATCTATACATATTTTTCTGTTAGTACATGCAGTTGCAATGTTTATTTAAATAGTTATGGCTGTTGTTTTTATGTGTGTAGATTTGTTAAATACACATATGTACCATGAAACTTTAATTGAGTAAATGTTAGATATCCGAATAATTATTGCAGTGTGTTAAAACTGCAATGTTTTTCATTAAATATCTATACAAAACAGCTAAAACTATCTTTTATACCACTATGAATTCCTTTAAACAAATAGTTAACAATGATCTGATGTAGGTATTTAAACAAATATCTGTTTAATATTCGACAAGACTGTATATTCATGAAAAGAGTTAATTAGACTACATCACTAATAGTTGACAAGTATCGTTATTACTATCATGAATCCATTCACCCAAATATTTAACAACATTCGAACATAGGTATTCATCTCAATATATGATAAATATTCATCTAGATCATATATTCATCCCATGTCTCGAATATGTTCAATAATGGCCAAATATTCGTTACATGCCTAACTGAAAGTAGAGAAAAGTGATATCTGGATATACATCCCTTACTGAATCGCTACATCCCGTTACATCCCTAACTGAAAATTATTGCTGGATATATAATTTACATAATTGTGTTTTATTTATTTAAACAATACCTTGTATTGTTGGTGTCCTCAACTCTTATATTACCGCGTGTAGTGTATGATATGAGTTTTCAATATTTTACAGAAACACTTTAAATTTAATAGCTATGTAGATGCTATCCGTAGTTCTATTGTGTATTCAGCATCAAATGTGTTCCACAATTTCGTTCTTGTTGACATACAAGTGGAAAGAGATGTTTTACACAATTGTCCTCAATGACATCAACATGAAAATCGCTGTGAAGATAATTAAAATAATCACCATAGCCGTAAATAGAATATAATAACATAGTTATTACAGAATGTTATTCACTGCCTTAAAACCTAAGATCATAATAGCCAGAATTTTTATATGTAACTAAGGGATTTTTAATCCCCTATATAATAATAGCTTCCGTTATCTGTCCGTCTATCGTCGAATTTATGAAGCGGATAGACCAGGAATGGATAGAGGCATCCATATTGGATTGTTATTAGTTACGTTAGCAAAATACAAAGCGAATAAAGTTTATCATCTCCTAATTAATCGTTCCGATTCTAAAATAAATTGGTATAAATATGCTTCATATCACAGCAAAAAACACTTTAAAGTCTCCTTTAAAGTGTTAGAAATATACCTCATTCATTCCTTTTGAGCGTTTGATGCTGATTCTTCAAGATCTATTTTCCCCGGTTAAGAACAGGCTATTAAATTTATCAATTTATCACATAAATAGATGAAAACATTTTTTTCTAGCATTATGAAATCCTTCCTGTAATCATTTCTTAATATAATCCTCCTTTAATGATTTCTTAATTATTTAAATATCGTGTGCATTTCTTTCATATGTTTTATCCTTGAACGTCGACATTACATAAATTATTTTCTTTTATATTTCGCTTAAATAATAGATTAAGTACATATGTGATAATTTCAAATTTGATCATGGATTATTTTTGTTGCAATAATTTTATCACCGGGATTAACAATAAATTCTTTTCCATTACATCTCCAGGGTGTAATGGAAAATATAGTTTCATTCCTTTATTCCCATTATCAAAAAAATTAGTAATAACTTAAAGATAATTTCGGCGTAGCTAAGAAAACTTTGAAATATTTTCCTAAATGAATTCAACATGAATCTAAACTGCATTCAGAGTATCGGGAGATTTAGAGGAGTACTAAGATAAACAAATTATTGAGCGTGTACTAGATAATTCTCAGCAAAAACATAAACTATTTTTTTACCTGCCTTATAGGGTATTTTATAATTCTGGAAAATTAAGAATTTTACTGATACCGTCATAGGACGGGCTATATACTAGTAATAATATAGTCTGTGATGTATTGGTTATACTTTATAAAACTAGTGTCACAATAGAAATATCTCGCATCACTCAGTAAGAAAAATACTGGATACTGATTAATGACACTAGGAAACTGTTCTTCATATAACTTGTTAGTATAATAATAGTACTATTAATAGTCCCACTAAAAGTTTTGTAATACTAAATAAAATTTTAGGGAAAAGTGCTCAGTGTTTTAAGCCCTTTTCTGCTGAAGTGGTATATAGCTGAAACCATGTGAGTGTTGTCATATAATACTCTGAAAACTACTAACCTAAAAGGCATCAACACTTTTAAGAATTTTTTTTATTTTATGTACCTCCTAATTTTAAAAATGTGCGTCATTAAGGCCAAATAAGTAAGACGATGATATGTGTGGACAAAACTTGACAGTTCAAATTCCACTTTACAACTGCAGGTGATTTTTCAGATCCAGGTTTAAGCATTAGAACCCACTTTAACCTTCTTAGGGTATTTGGGACACATTTTCCCTCGTGGTAGATTTAACTTTAGTGGAGTCTTTATTTTCTTTATTTTTAGGGATTTTTAAAAAGTATTTTTTATGATTTTATTTTCTAAGCCATGGCAAATATTCAGGAACATATAGTTTTTTCCGAAGGTATTTTTTTACTGTACAAATTGTAAAATATAAGTCGTATGGATCAGTTTTGAAGCCGTGTGGAATATTCGTTCCTTAGAAAGATGACAGCAACAATTATTGTTGCTGTGACAATTGATGTGTGTGTTTGTGATCCTCTTTTTCATTTCATTTTATTTGCTTTTTGTTATTACTGCATGTATAGAGAATAATCTTATGTATTTTTAAAAGCCATTAGTTTTGAGTCTGCATGTATCTTCTCTAATGCTTTTTCATAAGAGTGTGTAAATTGGGTTTCATTTTTCTTCTATTTAAAAATAAAATTGTATCATGTGTTCATTATTTTATGTATAAATTTCTCCCATTTATAATTTTAATTTATAAAATAAATAAACAAAACAATCAAGTCTAATTGTACATATCTTTTTATCAAAGGAATATAAAAATATACGTATATAATAAATTTTCATAAACATAGTCCGTTGTATTGTATTTCAAGATTGTGATGTTTTGGGGAGGTAAATGATTGGATTAAGCGCTTTTTTTTATTTTATAAGTACTGAGCAATGCATAAAATTCCTAATTCTCTATGAGGATAAAATGTGACTGTAAGATGATTTAATTTGCTAAATAACATACAAATTCAGAAAAATGAAGCATCAAAAGATACCTAAAAGTTTGATTCTATTTCTAATGTTCATAATTTAGGAATAAAGGTGTCAGAAAAATGAAAAATATCAAAGATAATTTTTATCCGAACTCTTTAGTTGTATGCCACATTGTAGCAACTTGAAAATATTTAACAGAATAAGCTATAGTTAAAGATAGTATTAAGTATAAAACAAAAACAATGAGTTACAAAGTATTGTAAAATCCAGATTAATTAAAAAGCGAGAATAGAAAAAGATATGCCATACGTTAAATATTTTTAACGGAAAACAGTATTCTTTGAATAATGATATTTGACTTTGTTCTACAGTGCACGAAGAAAGGAATAAAAAGTTTTGAAACTTCATTCTTTGAAAAAATATTTGCTCATTGCTCAGGACAAACTAAAAAGAAATATGTGTAGACTTCCATACTATTTCATACTAGTTAAAAGTTTTCTCTGAGGTATAAACACAAAAATATTAAATTTAGTTATTTAGTTTCTTCAGATTAAATAAAATATTTTTGTTTACACTTTACGGAAAAGAATATAACTAATTATATACTCTTTTCATCCGAGAAAATATAACGAAGGAAGGAAGGAAAGTCCCTTCTTAACAACTGCAGGTATCAAGGGAAAGCATTTCCTTTTGTCCTTCATTTCGTCTCAAGAGATTTTAAAGAAATCTCAAATAAATTTTTTTTTCATAAAAATTGCTATTTTCTTTTTTAAAAAATCTTCTCTCTATAGTTATTGAAATCAGAAACACTGTGAGTTACATTATTTTCTGGATACTTTTTTACCCTGGAGGTAGTTTCAGTTACACGTATATTTTCCTTCTTAGAAGCTGGAAAGAGAATCTGAAGGGGTAATACGAATTATTACTTCGATCCATGTTACAAAGTTTTAAAAAAATCTATAGATTTGTTACTGTGGTTTTTGAAATATTTCGCTTTCTCTTCAAAAACTTTTCGATGTTCGTCATCGATTGTTGAAAAGTTTTACTTAAGTACTTTCTTATATTTGTTGGATTAAGTATTTTCTCATACTTATTTTAATGAATTTTCTGTGGAAAATCCTCATTAGTAAATGAGTAAATTTAGATGATGTGAATTACGTTTCAAATAATGAGATTTTCGTGGTTAAAATCTAGTATATTAGGCTTTAAAATTTCATCATATGTGTACAGATCATTACTTCCTAAAAAACATATTAAGTAATACTCATATTTTGCTTCACTTCTCTTAAATTCATTTTATCCCATAGGAGAAACGGTCATAAAATTTTTAAAGATATGGACAGTAACTCAATTGTTAAAATATTAGTTTTATTGCTAAATTAAAAATTTATGCACTATTTAATCACTAATTAGTATAATATACATTAGTTATATAATAGTATACATTAGTTATGAAATGGGTAGAGTAATAGCATTACTCTTTCCGATTCCTTTTTTTCTCTTGACGTATGTACGTACGTACTTATATATGATGTACGTATGTGTGTATGTGCGTATATACGTACGTACGTATCTATAACTCAGAAACTATTAGATATAGAAAATCTAATTTTTTGGAGGATTGTTATAACGTCTAGTTCCCCACCTTCTGTTTTGGTTGCATTTCTAATTCTATATAACGGAGGATTTCACTATAACGAGTAATTACGCTTTAGTGCTTACAAGATGAATGAATAATCTTAGTGTATAAAAATCTTATATTTAAGACTATGGTAACATCTAGTTGAGCTCCTCCTCATTTGATTGCTATTTAAACGTCAGATAGGGGACATTTCAATATAATGTATAATTTTGCTGCGTACGCATAACTCATATACAATTAGCCATAAAATGAAATTCGTAAAATAATGTAATGGTTCTGATGTCGCATCATACAAAATAAAATAGTTTTAATAGAATAGGCGTAAAAGGAAGTCATGCGGTGAACACACATCAGATTTTTTATGAATTTTATCATTTCAGCCACCGAAAAAAACGTGCACTCAAAATCAATGAAGTTATCATTTTGACAGATTTGTTGTACAATGCTATATACTTACTCAGTAGCCCTGTTTTTTTTACTCTGTACCGTTTAATACTATTATCATCCTAAGATATGTTTTATAATACTTTCTGTCATAAAAATATTTCCGGTGATGGATTCTGAATAGTTTTAACAGAAAAACACTAAATGAAGGAGTTTTATGAAATTTAATACTTATAATTATACACTGAGAAGTAGATTATTTTCATTATATATTGAAAAGTTATATAAAATGGTATAATAAATAATCTAAAGTATAGGAAAAGCTTTTTATGCATACATAATTCATAAAAATATATATTATACTTACTTACTTTTGTTCTTTCCTTTAAAATATAAATCTTATGTTAAAAAATACTTTAACTTAACTGATAAATACCTTAACTTAACTGATATTTTTTCCACAGATAAATACTTTATTGCTAAAATTCTTATTTTTTCAAGCAATACCTACTAGTATTTCTATAAATATATGAATAGAAAATTAATATTTTTTCAATTGCAATAACGCTTTATCTTTCAGATAAAATTAGAAACGAATAAATTAATGAGAGAATATTTTAGAGTTTTTATTATTTCTACAAACGCTACCATTTAAACTTTCTTCCAGCCCAACATAAACAGGTGTATTATTTTGCACATACGTACAACCTACAAACATAATTGCTAATCTGTTCTACGGTTTTAAACTACATATTTTCCCATATATTTAGCCAATACCCTCCTCAATACCAGAATAAATCAAAGAGCTTTAAATTGCTCAAAATTAGTTTGTAAATGTACTAATAAATGCAGCTACTCGTTTCGAGCAATCTGTTCAGTAGATTCATATCTTTTCCTGTGAATTATTAAATTAATCATCCCAGAAAAACTTGGAAAAACTCAGAGATAAGAAACGTTGTAAAAACAAGAAAAGGAAAATAGAAATTTTGAAATATTGAGAAAAGGTAATATCTTTGGAAAGATATCTTCATTATAACAACCATTTTTCGATGCGTATTAAATACTATGTCCCTTTCCTTGCAGAATGAATTTTATTTAACCCACGACGACGACGTGAGCTACCCGGAGTTACATAAGAACGTACGCCGGGTCTCGGAGGTCCAGTACAAATTTTCTTAACCAAATATCAATGAAATTGCTTTTGATGGTGAAAAGAAAATTTGAAATACAAAAATACTTTATTAAAAGTTTAAAATATATCTCTGATTGTTTGAAATATAAATTTAAAAAAAAATAATTTTGACTGTATAACTCTATTATTAGTTTTTCAAAAGTACAAATTTAAGACACACAGGTTAAATACTTAAATAATACCTTTTATATTTCATCTTTATGTTTTTTTATTTTAATCAAATAACAATGCATTTTTGACAGAATCTCTCCGGCTACAAAAACTAAATAAAAATGTTAAAACTAAACCACAATAACTAAATAAGAATCATCATTTTTAAAATTGTTTATATAATTCAAGTATTTCAAAGACTTTCAAATTGATATGTAATATTTTAAAATAAAGCAAATGATTTAAAATTAAGTTAAAAATATTTTCCCATTTTTTTTATAGGACAATATTTTGATAAAATAAATGTGGTTCATCTTGTACAAATACGGTTTTAAAACTTTTTCTTTATCTAACCATTCGTTTAGTAGTTAATATCTTTGTGTCACTCTGCTAGTATTATTTCAATTACAGATTTTAAAAATCCTAAATTTTGACATTTCCATTAGTATATCTCGTAAAATAACATAAAATATATTCAGCAGATAAAAGAATGATACTGAATATAATTTTAAAATGTGGATTTCAGAACAAAATTTTATATCAAATTAAAATAAAATATCTGTTTTATTCTGCAAAATTTTAAACTTTTTTGCCACTAAAAATTTGAAAAATTATTTAACATATTGTATATTTAAAATAATTACCCTTTATTATAATATATAATTTAAATATATTGCTTGCATTAATATAACTGAGGCTAAAATGTTAGTAGTAATTACCTTATTTGAAATAAAAAAATAATCTATAATGTATATTTTTATACATATAATATTTCTCTGACTAATCAATGTATATTGTTTAACATACATTATATTTTTTTTTATTTAAACGAAATTAATATCGGACTTTTCAATAAGGAGAGCAGAATATTAAAAAAATATTTTAAAAAATGTACAGGAATTTTTGATAGTAAGGAGTGAAAATTAAATTATTCTTTTGATTTTACAAAAGTTGATAGGGAAATTAGCTTACTTTCACATGAAGAAATATATTTTTACAGTATGATATATTTTATAAAAAATCATCGTTTATATTTGAATAGAATATCTAAAAGATCGAACTAAAGATTATGACTACATTTATATGAGTAAAGAACAATAAAATGTCTTTTGAAAGATGTAAAAGGGATATTAATTTTTGTAAATATTTAATGAGTAAGTTGATAACAAAGTTGTCTATTGACACAACAAAATTTTATTCGAATACTTTAAAACAGATTAGGCTAAAATTTTGGTGTATCTCACTTCACTTCCATAAAGCACATTTTTCATTAGAACTTTCATAGTTTTTTTACAAATATTAATAAATGCTCGCTATGCTGTAATCTTATAAAAATATTTGTATAAACAAATTCTATATAAAGCATTATGCATAATAAAAGGGATTTTTCTGACTGGATTAAAACAACTTGTGTTCAACAGAATATAAGAAATATTTTGACTTTTACCAACTGCTAATGTAATCTCTATATAAACACTTCTTTTTCAATTTCTGATAATAAATTCCCAACAAATGTGCTCCTTTATATTATAGTCGAATTCAATGCTTTTGGTTCCTCTTTATCATTATTGACAGTAAATAAAACATCTCTTGAAAGCTATTTGCAGTAATGTGGGCTTTTAATTTACTTATAGCTTTTTATTTAGCAACCTTTTCTCTTTAGTAATTATACATGAATTACAGCTCATAAAGCCCAGATACAGAAACAATGCGTTGCTAAGAAAATCCATTACTGTTGATTTTCTCAACAAACTTGTTAAATGAGAGAGCTTTTAAGGCATACAGACTTTTCCCTTTTTACATGTGCATATTCTAAAGCAGAATTTACACGCTTTGAATTATATAATTAATTATAAACATCAATTTTTTAATTACAACATAGATTCGGAAAAATATTCAAAGAAAACCTGTTGGGTAACTTAATTATAACTTAATTTCTAATTATTACCAATAGTATTTTAACGTTCATAGGTTTGAATCCAACTTGTTGAAAATTAATATTTTCGCATCCTTTCAAGCTAGAGGGCTTCATAGATAATGAAATGAAGAGAAATGTTTCAGAATAACTGCAAGTTCTAATTTAAGTTATTTTTGAATAAAAGTTTTTTTAATAAAAGTGCATTTAATTATGTCTTAGAAAAATGCAAAGGATATTTTTCATATAATTGTTTCGTTGGTGTCGTGTCCACTTAGAAGTCTCAGGATTTCTCATGGACAAATCTTTGGCATTGCTTTGAGAGATTGATCTTTTTCTATTGGGTCTTCGTATTTTTTTGTTAGGAACCATACAGAAGAACTCCAGCCTTCGTCTTGCCACCTCCATATGCATATTTCGGTAATTTGGAATGGATTGTAACTACGAGCATCTTAGTGTATCAGCCATTATTAACGTCCACGTTAGATCTTTTTCCGACTCGAGACTCGATACCACTAAACTCTAGTTACGAAATAGTTGCATTTATCATATGAACTTCACCTTGCTACCGTCAGAGGCATATATCAGTAATTTGGAATGCATTTTAACCACGAACATCTTGTAAGTGTCCCAGTCAATGTTATCGTTCATGGTAGATCTTTTCAGTGCTTGAGACTCGGTACCGCTAAGCTCCGGTTACGACATAGTTGCAATTATCATATGGACTTCGCCTTTCCACTCACAGATATATATTTTGGTAATTTAGAATGCATTGTAACCATGAGCATCTTTTAAGTGTCCCAGACATTATTAACATCCACGTTAGATTTTTTTTCCGGCTCGAGATTCGATACCAATACGCTCCAGTTTCGAGATAGTTGCATTTATTATATGAGCTTCGCCTTGCCACCCCCAGAAGTATATTTCGGCAATTTGTAATCCATTGTACCCACAAGCATCTTTTAAATGTTCGAGCCATTATTAAAATGCATGGTAGATCTTTTCGTGGCTCGAGACTCGATACCACTACGCTCCGGTTACAAGATAGTTGAATTTATCATATGAGCTTCGCCTTGTAACCCCATAGGAATATTTCTGTAATTTGGAAATGCAATGTAACCACGAGCATCTTTTAAGTGTCCCAGCCATTACTATCATGCATGGTAGATTTGTTTGGTGGCTCGAGACTCGATACCACTTCGCTCCGGTTCCGAGATAGTTGTATTTATCATATGAGCTTCGGCTTGCGTCCCCCAGATGCATATTTCGGTAATTTGGAATGCATTCTAACAACAAGCATCATTTAAGTGTCCCAACCATTATTAACGAGTATTGTAGATCTTTTCCCAGCTCGACACTCAATACCACTACGTTCCGGTTACGAGATAGTTGAATTTATCATATCTTCTCCTTGTCATCCCCAGAGGCGTGTTTCGCTAATTTAGAGAGCATTGTAAAGACAAACATCTTTTAAGTGTCCCAGCCATTATTAACGTCCATGGTAGATCTTTTCCCGACTCGATACTCGCTACAACTACGCTCCAATTACCAGATAGTTGCATTTATCATATGAGTTACCGCTGCTCATGTATTTTTCGTATTAAGGATACATATAGGCATAATACAATGTAACTGCTTTTATATGACTAGCTAGCCATATTCACTTAATTTAATTTTTTAAAATTTCTAAGTTTAGAGTTATTTTTACATATTTGAATACAGAAAAGGGACAGTAATTTGTGAAAAAATGAATAGTAATATTAGAGTAATTTTCTTAAATAATAATTTCAGAAATATAATTTACAGTTTTGTGGTTAAAAAAGTTTTGCTTCACTACATGAACAAGGAGAAACAGCTGTGATTAGATTTAGATCCCATTTTTATGCCACACCGTATTACGGATAGGATTTATAGCCCTACAAATTACAGGCAGAAATTTATGGTGACAGTTTTGGGTACTTGAAATATCTCCTTCACAGGATTTAACCAGCAGCAGATTTAATATATGATTAATATTTTTGTCGAGGAGAAAGAAAAGAGCAGTGAATCAAAAAAGAATGTTAACTGAGAATTTCTATTCATATTTACAACAAATCCATTTCTACTTCCTGTTTGGAACAATAGGTTATCCATTTAATGCAGCCAAAGATAAAAAGGTCTTTTAAGATTGATGCAGGTAGAATAAAACCCTTAATTTCTACTGAACAGACAGGTAACATTGATGGAATGTTTGGGGAACATATTAAATGGATATAAACTTATCGGTGATGAGGTTTATAAAGTAAAATACAGCAAAATTTCAGTAAAGTAATTTAGAATTAGAATTTAAAAGTTAAATGTTATTGTTCTCCTCCGAATTTAATCATAATAAGTTAAAAACGATATATATTTGTAAGATTGTTTAAAATTTAATTTGAAAATGATAATTTTTCGAGTTATTGTCAATTATCTAAAATACGTTTTATCGAAAAATCCTGGTGAATCCCTTATGCATATTTAAGATATATATATATATATATATATATATATATATATATTTATATATATATATATATATATATATATATATATATATATATATATATATATATATATATATATATATATATATATATATATATATATATATATATATATATGTATATATATATATATATATATATATATATATATATATATATATATATATATATATATATATATATATATATATATATATATATATATATATATATATATATATATGTATATATGTATGTATATATATATATATATATATATATATATATATATATATATATATATATATATATATATATATATATATATATATATATATATATATATATATATATATATATATATATATATAATATATATTATATATATATATATATTAACCCTTAAAGCAGAATTGAATCATTTTTAGAAATATTCAAAGGGAATGCATATATAAAATAATTATAATTATGAAGGCATTAATTATCAGAATATAACACATAAATGGTTTATTTTAGGCACACTATGTACAAAGTAAGGGATATAAACAATTATTACACGGAAGAAAAATCTTGTATATTTATTAGTCATTATATTCGTGATTAGAGTATAAAAATTTGTTAAAATGTATCATGTACAGCAATTTTACAAAGTACCAGTATAGATAATAAACTGAAGTTTTCACCCTTTAGATACTAGCTGTATCATTTTATCTATAGTTAATTGTTTTATAAATTCACTGAAGTAAGTCGAGAAATCTATCTACATAAAAGAGAGTGTATGTTTTATTAGTGTTATTCTTACAAACTCATATTTCTCGTTCAGCCATTAAACAATAAACATAGATTCTTTGATAACTCAAGAAGTTTACTGTCAATGTTAAGAGAACCATCTTATTAAACTGAGAAAATTAGTTAAACCAAAATTTTATTATTGTTCTATTATTTGCATATCAGAACAATAATAAAATTAGAATCAAACTGAAAAACAACTTTCAAAATTGTTAAATTTCTAATGCATATGCACTAAATGATTTTTTTTTTACTTCTGTAACTTATTAACAACATTTCATGCTTAAAACTACTCCAATGCATCATAAAGTAATATAATAAAAGTTTTATAAAACATTTTAAAGCGACAAAATATCTTAAACTACGCTCAAAGTTCGACGAAGTAAGGGCAAAATCACCAAGTTTTCTTTTATCGAGATTGATGGGGGAAGTCACTGGGATGATGGATATTTTCCCCTTTTTTATTTAGCACGTACTGAAGTATAGAAAAATTCAATGCTTACAAAAAATGTTATCTATAAGAAGTTTTTACGAAGGTTTGAAGTTATGTCGGCAGTTTGTGTAAAAGACACTTTAACACTTTCGTGACTTTATTTCGTAAAATTTAATATGTGGTATTTCTACCTATTGAGTTATACTTTATATTAAAAGATTTAAAGATTTACAAGGTTGTTTGTATTTCTTATTTCGTTACTTTCTTTAAGATGTGAAAAAATGACTCTATGGTATTAACATTAACATACAATGTGTTTAAAATTTTTTAAATACATAAATTAGTTTCAGATAGGTAACAAGATTGTATATAGAAAATATTTGAATGTTTTAAACATACTATTAAAATTCATTTAGAGATGGGTGGGAATTCATAGCCTTTGTATAAATTATACACTTAGTTATGCACCTTTGTGCAACTGTAAAACTAAGATTAATTAAATTTATCAGGTTATAACTTTTTTCAATTAAAATAAATTTTTTAATTAATTTTTATTTATTTTTTAAACTTTGGCTTTTATTATAATTTTAAAACATTTATTGTTATTTTATTTTTTAAAAATTGCAAATATTTTGCTTAAAAATGAAACTAACTCTATATGGGTATTCGTATTGCTTTTTAAATTTATTTATATTAACAAAAAACAATTAAATTTGGAAAACTCAACATTGGCTTAGTTTGTAAAAGTCATATTTGCTGGTAAAATTTAAACGTATAGATATAATCATATTTCTAGAAATTATTCAATCAAAACTATGCAGTCTGTCAAATAAAAATACACCTAAATAATAAAAAAAACTTGAAATGTAAACGAGTAAAATGAGTTAAAAACAACAAAATATTTAATAAAATATAAATTTATAAAGAAATGTGTTACATTACAGTTTCTTTTACATGTGATTTTTATTAGAATACTTAGAGGAATATATATCAACTATGAAAATCCTCAGTTAATTGTTTCGGAAAAAAATAACTTTTGAACTTTTAATAATTATTTAGATATAAATTATGAATTCAAAAAAAGAAAAAATACTTAAATAAATTAATAAAGGAAAAAAAAAAATATCGAAATTAAAATAATTAATTACTTAATTTTCTCTATTATACATCTTTTATATATATTTATTTATTGTATTTTGTAAATATATAAAGTTATATTATTTTATATATGTATTATATATTTGTATAGAAAATTAATATATATATATTTTATATATATATATATATATATATTATATATTTATATATATATATATATATATAAATATATATATTCTATATTTATATATATCTATATATATATATATAATATTATATATATAAATATATATATATATATATGTATATATATATATTATAATATATATATTATATATATTATTATATTTTATATATATATATATATATATATATATATATTATACATATATATATGTATTATTATATATATATATATATATATATATATATATATATATAAAGTATAATATATATATATATATATATATATATATATATATTTATATATATATATATATTTATATATATTATATAATATATACAACAGTTGTTTTAGGTATACATTATCTTTCCTATTTTTTTATATTAAGTATATTTTCTTTGCTTGTTTATATATATATATATATATATATATATATATATATTAATAAAATACCTATATTTCCAACATGTTTATATACATTATCTTTATATATTTTTATCTACCTTAAATATACTTTTCTTTGCTAGTTCAACTATATAATACATTTAAAGAGGAAAAATATTATAAAAGTATATATTATGTTTTTTCTATTTTGAATCATGTATATATTAAAATTTATGAACTATATCCACATATTTTAAAAGATTGTCTCTTTTATATTACTG
>CM063501.1:69308721-69311221 GCA_032207245.1 Pardosa pseudoannulata
GGTATATATTACCTTTCCTTACGTATACTTTTCTTTGCTAATTCAACCATACAATACAATTAAAGAGTAAAATATTATAAAAGTAAAATATTTTATTATATACTAAAACTTTGAATCATATATAACATTAATAAAATTTATGATCTATATCCTCATATTTTAAAAGACTGACTCCTTTATATTACGTGCTTAAAATAGGACATTTTATAACTTCTTATATATCAAAAGCTATTTTAACATGCTAAGAATTTGTTAGAAAGGATATATTACCATGAGACAAAACCAAGATAGTAGGAATACCATAGGATAAGTAATTTTGTTTTATCTTGTTGTATAAAAAAGATATTTATTTTCAAATTTGTTATAGATGTCTAAGCTATATTATAGCTTAGCCGAAAACAATGAATTGTGTTTTATAAAGTTATCCACTTACTTTTAGAAACAAAGAATTTGTTCCTGATATATCCTTATCAAACACTATCAGTAGGCTATTTCAGAAATTGAAAATTAATCTTGAAAATTAAACTTCATATGACAAAATGTCAAATGATTATGTTTTATCAGTATCGGAAAAGAGAAAATAAATCACGAATGATTTATGGCCAGTATCTTTTAAAAATCTCATATATATATATATATATATATATATATATATATATATATATATATATATATATATATATATATATATATATATATATATATATATATATATATATATTATATATATATATATATATATATATTTATTTATATATATATAAAATATATATATATATATTTATATATATATATATATATATATATATATATATATATATATATATATATATATATATATATATATACAGAGAGAGAGAGAGAGAGAGAGAGAGAGAGACGGGAGAGGGAGAGAGAAGAGGGCGATGGATAGATATATTATAGTAGTATAAATATTTAAAAAGGAAAACATTTATTGACATTTTTCCTATTGGTATATGAAAACAAAGAGTTTATTTGATTTTAAAGATAAGATAAATTTTATTTTTAAGTATTTAATTATTAAGAGAAAAACATTGACAAATGAATGTAATATAAACACTTTTGATTCCAAAATAATGAAAATGTTCAAAATGCTTCTGACTTTTTTTTTCACAACGGAACCCATATGCTCCGAAAGTTATTTGTTTTGTACATTTGTATTCCCATTATCTTAACAAAATTAGAATTTCTTTATGATTTTCTATAGTTAACATTCTACATTTTCTAGAAAGAAATTTCTAAGGTATGATTTTATGACACTAGATCTTTTATAACTAAAATTAGAAATCATCATATATCGCTGTATATATATATATATATATATATATATATATATATATATATATATATATATATATATATATATATATATATATATATATATATATATATATATATATATATATATTTAGAATTTATTTCCATTTTAAATGAAATTCCAAAGTAAAGTATCCTTTCTAAATAAAATGTAAGATCTTCATAGAACTCTTGATTGTTTGGATAGGCTGCAAATGTAACTGCTATGTAAAAAAGTTAAAATGAAGCATACATATTTTAATGATAGTTTTTTGTTGATATTTGGATTGTTACAAAGTGTATTTAAAAAACTTAATCACCAAAAAGATTACATTCAAACTAAAGTAAACTTTTCCCTTTCTACAATTACTCCTTCAAATATTCTGATTAATGGTGTTAAAAATCTTGTGCCATCAGGTTAATTATACCCAAACATAAATCAAAACATCGTTTATTACTTAAATTTGAAGCTGTAAGTTTGATTCAAGTGAGTAATAGGATATACGGAAACACTTCCTACAAAATATTCCTACAAAAATGTCTACAAAAATTGAATTAGCCTTCCTTGGATGTATAAAATGAAAGAACATCTCATGTGGAAACTAAATTACTTCTATCTACGTATATTAAACAATTTTCATATTTTACTGCATTTAAAAAACTATTTCAATATAATACACTGTCCTCCAATTTTATTAACAAAGTTTACAGTCACATAATTATAAAATGGTAGTTTTAAATAACATTGAAAAGGATTATAACTTTATTCAACAATGCATAGATGTTAAGTACTGTTATCCTATGATAATGGATTTTCAGATTATATTCAGATTTTTCATCATAAAATGCTATGTCAAATTAAATATAATTAATTTTATATAGTCCCCTACGAAATTATATATTCATACATATTTAAATTGTGAAATAAAAAAAATTTATTAATGTATAATTATGGTTTCATTAAAAAAATTCACAACAAAATGAGAACGCAGTCGTAAATTTAAAAATTCCTATATACCTTACAATATGATATTTCATTATATAAATTCATACTTGATGTTAATGTTTCAAATTTCAAAATTTAAAATTTCTTTGTCACTATGAAAGATAAATATGTTTCAACATCAAAAACGAGATAAAATATAATCAGCATTAATATAAATGGTAACTTAAATTTGTAAAG
>CM063501.1:69326221-69328721 GCA_032207245.1 Pardosa pseudoannulata
TATATATATATATATATATATATATTCAATGCATAACATATCAGTTTCTCCTTTTTATATTTACTGAAGTTTTTCTATTTAGAAATTCTTTCTCTATTTAGAAAAATATATTTAAGCTCTTTTATTACAATCTGACAAACCAAATAAAAAATAGCAATTTCCTAAAAAAAAATTAAAAAGTCCACTAGATGAGCGTCCTATAATTCGTTTTAAAATCTGTTATTTATGAATAGGAAAAACATAAATATATTTATTTCCTTGCAGTAAGAAATAAACTCGATTCTAAGCGCTGTCAAGTGAATTACTCGTATTTCAATAAATCACTTCTTCCGTGAACCATTACGAGAACTCTCTACAAAAATTCGACACGGAAAACGTTTCCCTTTGGTTACTTCGTTAACGAGTTGGACTGAACTTCCACGAACCGCGAAGATTCATGTTTTCTTTGATCGCAGATGATATCTTTCCTGCATATCTATTAACCCGTGGTCATTTATTATCGAAATAAACGGTTCATAATTTCAGTAGGAGTAAAAGGTGCGTATTTGGAGATAATGTATTTCCCATAAATATCACGAATTCAAATAAAACATTGTAAAGTAAATGAAGTTTAAAAAAAAATGGAAGATAAATTGTCTATACGGCTTACTTGAAGAAAGGAATTGTGATTTAGCACTGTGAAAAATGTGGTGGTTTTCTTAATTTGTGCAGATATTTTAAGCTTTTGATATTGTTATAAATAGCTTAATATCATCCATTTATTACACTGCAAAGGGACGTTGCGTATTTTAGAACCGAATTATTTACAATGATTTACTCTGTGGACGCTTTGGGAGAGATGCGAGCTATTGCAGTTAAGTAATATATAAGTACCTGGAAAAAATACTTTTTTATGGGTAATATACTGAAAAGTTAATTAAAAGTAAAATTAATGCTTTAATTATCTAAAGGCACTTTATCATTTTTATTTAAGGAAAGTCAGTAACTTGTCTGTAAAAATCTGTTGCTACAGGTGTAATATAAAGTTATTTCAGTGAAGCAAACTTTCACTGCCTATGAGAGCTTGTATCATTAAATAGTAAATATATGTATTGAACAAAATCTGTCAATTCATTCATGTGTATAATATTTTCTCTCATTAGGAAATGTACAGTTTTGCAATTACTTAATAGAATATTGAACAGCCATGTTAATTTTGCTAATAATCATTTTATGAACAATGAAAAATCTACTGCTACAGGTGTAATATAAAGTTATTTCAAATACCTCCTTAGAGAATCAAACTTTCACTTCCTATAAGAGTTTCTAAGATTAATGGACCAATACATGTTTTAATAAATGGGAGCAGTAAAGTGTTATGCAGAAGTCCTTTTCCTTAAACGCAGAACTCGCTGCTACGGAAATATATTTCTCGTGCTTCAATGATGCATATTTCTGCTCCTGAGCATTTGGTCTCAATATAACATTAAATGGTAAAAATTTGTATTGTACATAATCTGTGATTCCATTCGTATGTATGATATTTTTCTCTTACTAGAAGTTGTACAGATTCGCTATTAAATAATAGAATTTTGAAAAGCCTTGTTGATTTTGTTAATAATCATTTTACTTAGAATGGAAAATCTGCTTCTACAGGTAGAATATAAAGTTATTTCAAATTACTCCTTAGATAATCAAACTTTCACTTCCTATGAGAGCTTGTAGGATTAATGGACCAATACAGGTTTTAATAAATGGGAGAAATAAAATGTTAAGCAGAAGTCCTTTTGATCAAATGCAGTACTCGCTGCTAAGGGAACCTATTTCTCTTGCTTCAATGATGCATGTTTCTGATCCTGATATTTTAGTTCCAATATAAAGTGTTAAATGGAAATTATTTGTATTGAATAAAATATGTGAATCCATTCATATGTATGATATTTTCTCTCATTAGTAGATATACAGTTTCGCAATTACTTAACAGAAAAATTGAGAAGCCATGTTAATTTTGTTAATAATCATTTTACAAACAATGGAAAATCTGCTGCTACAGGTATAATATAAAGTTATTTCAGATAACTCTTTAGAGATTTGAACTTTCACTTCCTACGAGACCTTGTAGGATTAATGGGTCAATACTTGTTTTAATAAATGGGAGCTGTAAAGTGTTATGCAGAAGCCCTTTAAATTAAATGCAGAACTCGCTGCTGAGCAAACATGTTTTTGTGCTTCAATGGTGCATGTTTCTGCTCCTAAGTATTTGGTCTCAATATAACATTAAATGGTAAAAATTTGTATTGGCAGTAATCTGTGTTTCTATTCATATGTATGATATTTTTCTCTTACTAGAAGTTGTACAGATTCGCTATTACATAATAGAATATTGAAAAGCCATGTTCCTTTTGTTAATAATCATTTTAAGAACAATGGAAAATAAGCTGCTACAGGTGTAATAGAATGTTATTTTAAAGAACTCCTTAGAGAATTAAACTTTCACTTCCTATGAGAGCTTGTAGAATTA
>CM063501.1:69338721-69346221 GCA_032207245.1 Pardosa pseudoannulata
TTTGGATAAAGTGTATCCGTAAAAATGTATCGTTAATAAAACTATTTTTAACTTCCTAATTAATAAATAATTTCTGAAAAAAATTTTAACATACCGAGTCATCAAATAAATTTAAACGGTTACTTTTATGGGAAAATAAATTAAATATTTAGTTATAGGTCTTGTTCAAAACACCATAAAATATTTTAGCACGTTTATTTTACTAAATTAATTATTATGTAAAAGCAATTTAATGATGTCGAATAAACCTTATATGTAAAGTAATTTGGGCATACGTTTAAATTTGAGGAAAGCTATTAATAAAATCTTTCCGTTATACTATCTTCATTTCTCTGTCGGAGAAAAATCAGCTTGGGCCATGAACTCCAGTCTTTTTATACAGTCGTCTGACAGCAAAAGTTCTTCTCAGCTGATCGGACACCTGCTTGATGACTTAGCCAGGGACTGTTTTGTAGAACTGTTAACCGGACAGGTGTACGCCAGGTTCCAAGAATTTCATGGGAGTTCTCAGTAATCGAGAGCAATCTCGATGATTTATAGGTCATCATTAATCGATGTGTGTTATAAAACCATAAATAAATTTGAGGCCAATTTTTGTGCTTCACTTTTGTCTCAATTTCTTTGGAGTGCCACAGAAAGTAATACTGCAGATACTCCCCATGTACCCTAATAAATTTCTCAGACAGAATGATTAAGATAGTTCTCGATGACAACACTTCTCTATTAAGCATCCTTTTCCGATCGAAACAACCTCCAGTTACATTGTAAAGAGAAGCTCAGTTGAATTGCAAATAAGGACTCCATTTTTTTCTCACGGTAGTAGATAACTCTGTTACTAGGAATCTAATGGTACAAAATTCGTTACATCATATATATATATATATATATATATATATATATATAATATATATATATATATATCTATATATATATATATATATATATATATATATATATATTAGTTCTATAACTTTAATAATCACTTAATTATAATGCATAGGAATGAAAAATTTGTTATAATTTCATATTTCTATCACTTAAAAATAATTTAAATCATGTATCATTTCAACATTTAAGTTTTTAATATGGAAATATGCTTCAATTTAAGATCCAATTACTATAGAAACTGCCTATTTCATAATCTGCACTTTGTAGCTGACCTTTTACCATTCTACGCTTTGAAATTTACGTAGGAAGTACTATACACATATAAGTTATATTTGTGAAATTCATGAGGGTAAATTTTCTCCTAAAATAAGAGAATTAAATAAATTTTTGAACAACGATCATCTTTTTTATCTGTAATTTTCCAACAATTTATAATAATATTAGAAGAACTTGTTCAAACATATTTATGCAGAAACATAACAAAATATTTGAGAAACTAATATAAAATCCATATTAATTTTTCTATAAAATTTAAATGTTATAAAAATGTAGTATTCGCAGAGTTATATGTATTAACACTTTGTTAAAAATGCTTTTAAAATATTTTAAATATTCGAATACTAAATAAAGTAAATTAAAAAGAGAGATGTAAATAAATTCATCATTAATGGGATTTTTTTCATATGAGCAGAGATAAATGTACGGTTCAATAAATTTAGAAGTAATTTACAAATGTAAAGAAGATATAAGAAAGAAAATTTATAAATTCTAAGCATAGGAACAAACTACAAATATATGAATAATTAATTATATATTAATCTTGTTTAAAAACAATGATTTACAGTATTAGGAGTGTTCATTCATTTCAGGGTATAAAGTCTCTCAAATGATATGATTTACAGATTAGAGCCATAAAACATAAATTATGACGGGAAGGGTATTTCTGAGAAAGGTCATAAATGAAGATAAAGGAAGACTTATCTTTTGAAGTTAAGAGTACTGAAGAGTATTACATAACAGAAATGGATTTATAGTATTAAGAGTGTTCATTCTTGCCAGGGTATAGCGCTTCTCAAAATATATGATTTACACATTAGAACCATAAAATGAATAACGGTAGATACTGTTATTTGAGATAGGTCATAAACGGAATTAAAGGAAACTTAACTTTGAAATTAAGAGTACTCAAGAGTATTACATAAAAGAAATGGATTTGTAGTATTAAGAGTGTTCATTCTTGCCAGGGTATAGTGTTTCTTAAAAGATATGATTTACACATTAGAACCATAAAATGAATAACGGTAGGAAGGGTATTTCTGGGAAAGGGCATAAACGGAGATAAAAGGAAACTTATCTTTGTAGTTAAGAGTACTGAAGAGTACTACTTAAAAGCAATGGATTTGTAGTATTAAGAGAGCTCATTCTTGCCAGGGAATAAGGTTTCTCAAAAGATATGATTTACAGATTAAAACCATAAAAATGAATAATGGCAGATACTGTTATTTTGAGATAAGTCATAAACGGAGATAAAAGGAAACTTATCTTTGTAGTTAAGAGTACTGAAGAGTACTACTTAAAAGCAATGGATTTGTAGTATTAAGAGAGCTCATTCTTGCCAGGGAATAAGGTTTCTCAAAAGATATGATTTACAGATTAAAACCATAAAAATGAATAATGGCAGATACTGTTATTTGAGATAGGTCATAAACGGAATTAAAGGAAACTTAACTTTCAAGTTAAGAGTACTGAAGAGTAATGCTTAAAAGCAATGAATTTGTAGTATTAAGCGAGTTCATTCTTGTCAGGGTATAGCGTATCTCAAAAGATATTATTTATACATTAGAAATATAAAATGAATAATGGTAGGAAGGGTATTTCTGAGAAAGGGCATAAACGGAGATAAAAGGAAACTTGTCTTTGTAGTTATGAATACTAAAATGTACTGCTTAAAAGCAATGGATTTGTAGTATTAAGACAGTTCATTCTTGTTAGGGTATAGCGTTTCTCAAAAGATATGATTTACAGAATAGAACTATAAAACTGAATAATGGCATATAGTGCATTTCTGAGCTAGGGCATAAACCGAGATAAAAATGAAACTTATCTTTGAAGTTAAGTACTGAAAAGTACTGCTTAAAAGCAATGGATTTGTAGTATTAAGAGAGTTTATTCTTTTCAGGGTATAAGGTTTCTCAAAAGATATGATTTACAGATTAGAACCATAAAAAATGAATAATGACAGGAAGGGTATTTCTGAGAAAGGTCATAAACAGAGATAAAAGGAAACTTATTTTTGGAGTTAGGAGTACAGAAGAGATTTTAATGGTTGGCTAAATATATATAGTTTTAACCAAAGGTGTAGAACATGTGGTCTTCGAGAAATTCTTGCGAGGTTTTCTGAAAAGTTTTTATTAATTAATATTTAATTTCATAGATTATGACACGATAAAATGAAAGAATAAATGTTTTTTTTTTCTCTAAAAGGGGAATAATTTAGATGAGAAGTATAAAATCAAAGACTGAAATGGATTAAAAGTAAAATCTTTGAAATATTATTCTGTTAATATAATTAAAACAAATATCATAAATAAAATAATTTAGTTTCAGAAATCTGCTTTAGTGAGAAAGAACTTCTAAACAAAATTTTAACTAACAAATTAGAGTAATTTATTAGTGTAATCTTTGTTTCGCTTACAAAATCCCATCATGAAATGTAATTACATAGTACAAATGTAACTTCTAATGCATAAATCTTATTGAATTATTAACAAGTTTGAACTTTAAGGTGTTTGCTAAGAGAATTTTTGAATTTATACCAAGGTTTAATGACTATTATATTTGGCATTTCTGCAAGTATTTAAAAAGAATGTGTTAAACATTATTTTATATATCAAATGGTTTATGAATAAACTGCACAGTGAAACAAAATGTATACTTACTAGAAAAACTACCTATTTCATAATGTGTACTTTGGAGCTGACCTTTTAGCATTCTACGCTTTGAAACTTATGTAGGAGTAATATATGTAAAAATTACATTTGTGAAATTTATGTTGGAAAGTTTTCTTCTAAAATTTGAAGATTAAATAAATTTTTCAGCAACGATCATCCTTTTTATCTGTAATTTTCCACAATTTAGAATAATATTAGAAATAATTGTTCAAACACATTTATGCAGAAAAATCACAAAATATTTGAGAGACTAATACAAAACTTTTTTATATTAGTCTGCCTAGTTTTACTATAAACTTTAAATGTTATAAAAATGTAATTTTACCAAAGTCGTAGGTTTTAACACTTTGATAAAAATGCTTTTAAAATATTTTAATTATTCGAATACAAAATACGTTAAATTAAAAAGAGAGATGTAAATAAATTCAACATTAATGGAATTTTTTCCATATGAGTAGAGAGATTAATGTAGGATTCAATAAATTTGAAATTAATTTACAAATGTAAAGATGATATAAAAAGGAAAACTCATAAATTTTAAGCATATGAACAAACTACAGTTATATGAATAATTGATTATGTATTAAGTTCTTCTTAAAAACGATGGATTTGTATTATTAAGAGAGTTAATTCTTTTCAGTGTCTAAGGTTTCTCAAAAGATATGATTAAAAGATTAGAACCATAAAAAATGAATAATGTTAGGAAGTGTATTTCTGAGATAGGTCATAAACGGAGATAAAAGTAAACTTATCTTTGGAGTTAGGAGAACTGAAGAGATTTTAATGGTTGGCTAAATATATAAATATAGTTTTATCCAAACGGGTAGAACATGTGGTCTAAGATAATTTCTTGGGAGGATTTCTGAAAAACTTTTATTAATTAATATTTAATTACATAGATTATGAAACAATGAAATGGATAAGTAAACTCTTTCTTTTCCTCTAAAGTGAAATAATTCAGATGAGAAATATGAAATCAAAGTTTGAAACGGATTAAGAGTAAAATCTTTGAAATATTATTCTATTAATATAATTAAAACAGATTTCATAAATAAAATAATTTAGTTTCAGAAATCTGTTTTAGTTAGATAAAACTTCTAAACAAAATTTTAATTAACAATTTAGAGTAATTTATTAGTTTAATCTTTGTTTCACTTACAAAATCCCATCTTGAAATTTAATTACATAGACCAAATGTAATTTCTAATGATGCATAAATCTTTTTGAATTATTAACAAGTTTGAACTTTAAGGTGTTTGCTAAGAGAATTTTTGAATTTAAACCACAGTTTAATGACTATTATGTATGGCATTTCTGCAAGTATTTATAAAGAATGTCTTAAACAATATTTTATATATCAAATAGCTTATGAATAAATTACACAGTAAAAGAAAATGTATACTTACTAGAAAAACTACCTATTTCATAATGTGTACTTTGGAGCTGACCTTTTAGCATTCTACGCTTTGAAATTTATGTAGGATTAATATATGTTAAATTTACATTTGTGAAATTTATGTTGGAAAATTTTCTTCTAACATTTGAAGATTAAATAAATTTTTCAGCAACGATCATCCTTTTTATCTGTAATTTTCCACAATTTAGAATAATATTAGAAATACTTGTTCAAACACATTTATGCAGAAAAATCACAAACTATTTGAGAGACTAATACAAAACTTTTTTATATTAGTCTGACTAGTTTTACTATAAACTTTAAATGTTATAAAAATGTAATTTTCCCAAAGTCGTAGGTTTTAACACTTTGATAAAAATGCTTTTAAAATATTTTAATTATTCGAATACAAAATAAGTTAAATTAAAAAGAGAGATGTAAATAAATTCAACATTAATGGAATTTTTTAAATATGAGCAGAGTGATTAATGTAGGATTCAATAAATTTGAAATTAATTTACAAATGTAAAGATGATATAAAAAAGAAAACTTATTCTAAGCATAAATAATTCTAAGCATATGAACAAACTATAGTTATATGAATAATTGATTATGTATTAAGTTCTGCTTAAAAAAGGTGGATTTGTAGTATTAAGAGAGTTTATTCTTTTCAGAGTATAAGGTTTCTCAAAAGATATGATTTACAGATTAGAACCATAAAAAATGAATAATGGGAGGAAGTGTATTTCTGAGATAGGTCATAAACGGAGATAAAAGTAAACATATCTTTGGAGTTAAGAGTACTGAAAAGATTTTAATGGTTGGCTAAATATATAAATATAGTTTTATCCAAACGGGTAGAACATGTGGTCTATGATAATTTCTTGGGAGGATTTCTTAAAAGCTTTTATTAATTAATATTTAATTACATAGATTATGAAACAATAAAATAAATAAGTAAACACTTTCTTTTTCTCTAAATTGTAATAATTCAGATGAGAAATATAAAATCAAAGTCTGAAACGGATTAAGAGTAAAATCTTTGAAATATTATTCTATTAATATAGTTAGAACAAATTTTATAAACAAAATAATTTAGTTTCAGAAATCTGTTTTGTTTAGGTAGAACTTCTAAACAAAAGTTTTAATTAACAATTTAGAGTAATTTATTAGTTTAATCTTTGTTTCCCTTACAAAATCCCATCATGAAATATAATTACATAGAACAAATGTAACTTCTAATGATGCATAAATCTTTTTGAATTATTAACAAATTTGAACTTTAAGGTGTTTGTTAAGAGAATTTTTGAATTTAAACCACGGTTTAATGACTATTATGTATGGCTTTCCTGCAAGTATTTAAAAAGAATGTGTTATATACGATTTTAAATATTAACACTAGATTTACGGACCGAACCAATTTGACTCATTACAAATTTGATCACTATATATATATATATATATATATATATATATATATATATATATATATATATATATATATATATATATATATATATATAACTTTAATATCACTTTTCAAAAGCATACGTCGGTTTTAATTAAGTAATAAAATATACGTAAACTTTCATTCCTCTTCCCCGCAGACCCCTTCATTTCGCATTACTAAATCTGTTATATCTATTTTCACTGTTCTGAGCCAATTTGATTTATAAAATGGTTTAACAGTTAATCGCATGACGTTATATTTATTGGTCCTGTCAGTCCTGGGATATTTTCCAAATGCCTGAAGAGCTAAGAAGTAAATATAGAGAAGAAGTCGAGAACACTTCCATTCTAATGGCAGAAACTTATGCTACTGACGCACTGAAGAATTGCCAAGTTCAACAATCATGCAAAAGAAACAGATGTAGAAACCTTTGTGCTAAATGTAATAAAAAATGTTTGAGGAATATGTGTTTCAAAAACAGATTTTATATGTAAAAAATGTTTTTCATAGATTTTTTTATTATAAACATTTTATTTAAATTCTTTGCAAAAAACTTCGATTTTCTAGTATGAGTCAAATTTGCTCACTTCAGTAAAAATACGTATATGATCAACGTCCGTAAATCTAGGGTATGGTATATTTACGGCATATTTTGTTTATCTGGAAAGACTAGAATAGTAAATTTTACTTTGTAAGTATTTTAGTGTGAAACACGTCCAGAAATTAGGAATATAAAAAAATTTAAAATAAAAAATGGAAATAATTCTTAAATTATTTGTCTTTTTCTCTGTGAATTAACATATTAGATGCCGTTT
>CM063501.1:69351221-69371221 GCA_032207245.1 Pardosa pseudoannulata
ATACCATTCATCTTATGGTATACAGTCAGTCACCATTACTCCCTAGGATAAAACAAGCACAGTGAGAACTATCACATCTAGAGTTATCGTGTTGAAGTTCAGATTATATTTCGAGCTCGAATCTGTTTAATTTGCTCTAGCAGTCATTATTGAAAACGGTGGATTTTTTGCAAGCTTGGGCTCCCATCCCATTTACGGTTATGAGATCTATGTCTTAGTCAACTAAGCCTCCATGTCTTCACACCAACAAATATTACCATATAAAGCACTTTACATGACAATTTTCTTATGGTTACCGGAGTTTTCTTCCACGTAATAACTAGAATGTCCCCCAATGAATTATTCTTGTAGTATACTAATATACCCAAATCCGATAGTCTTCATATTATTGTTTCAAATTATCTAAATTTTGTATAATTTGGAAATATTCTATTTACGCACATGCTAGCAGATAATACTATTCATCTTATGGTATACAGTCAGTCAACATTACTCCCTAGGATAAAACAAACACTGTGAGTACTGTCACCTTTAAAATTATCATATTGAAATTTAGATTACATTCCGAGTATGAACCTATATTATGTGCCCTAGCTTCCATTATTGAAAACGGTGGATTGCTTACAAGCGTGGGCTCCCATCCCGTAACTATACGATTATGAGATCTATGACTTTGTTTACTGAGACTCCCCGTTTTCATGCTAACAAGTATTACCATATAAAGCACTTTATATGATATTTTCCTTATGGTTACGGGATTTGTCTTCCACGTAGTAACTACAGTGTACTCTACTGAATTGTTCTTATAGTAGACTTATATACACGAATCCCATATTCTTCAAATTATTGTTTCAAATTATGTAAATTTTCTGAGTCTTAAAATATTACATTTACGCTCATGCTATAAAATAATGCTATCCATCTTATGTTAAATTGCCTTTAAAAATATAACATGAAATCGAAATTTAAAATTCGAAATATAAACTCATCCATCTTAATCGATGGATTTGTCTAAAATTTGCTTCCAAACACCTGATAGATATCCGAGTTCCTAAAAACATTAAAACTGAGAAGAAATAACTTTAGCAGATTAGTTATTGTCCAACGTTGCAATATTTCTGTAAGATTCCAGTTCTTTTCTATGTACCATAAATTGAAATATTTCAGGACATTTACTTCATATCCCAGTAAAATATTATTTCCATTTTGAAGAGGATAAATCCTAACTGGGTATTACTTTACCATAAACTACGCTTTAAGTAATACAGATAATAAAAATTGTACCACCTAACAGTATGATCTTCAATTGTGTTCAAATACGTAGAAAGAAACTATCACCTATGAACCTGAGTTTTTATTTCTTTTCCAATTTCGATATTCCTGTAAAGCAACACACATTTAAATTGAAAAAAAAAAGGATAAGCTCGAAAATCTCATTCCGCAAGAGAGATTTCCCTCTCTTTTATTACAACTTTCGGATGCAAATAACTCGATATTTGGAAAATTATTTCCAACAAAGAATGCTTTATAGGATCGTTCCTATGCCACGCAGGTCAAGAACACGATACATCTTAAACGGAAGAATGGAATTCTCTAGGAAAGAAAATTCTCCTTGGCGGATATTTGTATAAAATGTAACTTTGAAAGCAGTGCGATTTTTATGTTTAAAATATAAACTGAATCAAAATAAATATGAAACATTACAGCTATTTAATATTTGAGTTTTCATTTCACCTCGATTGTATCATTTTTATGGTCAATGTAGACAAATAACACTATACATTTATGTTTTTTAAAAAGATTGTTTTTAAAAGGAATATAAATATTTCATTTGCGTATTGTTATACTTATAACCTTTACACCAGTGATCGTTTACAAAGGGGAAACACAGTAAAAATATAATACTTTACATTGAGATTAAGACATTTGTTTTTTACACTATTTACAAATTTATATAATTGATTATAATATAACATAACCAGCAACTCTTTGGTTATGCGTTATTACTTAATAACAATGTTAAATTACTAACAGAGGCCTAAATTACCGTTGTCAATATTTTTTTACCTCCAATACAAGCACAGGGAGTAGGCAGGAGCTTTTCTCACACGATGTGTCGGTTTTTCAGTTGGTACAGAGGAGCAGGCAGGGGCTTTCTTCATGCGGTGTGCCAGTCCGGGCGTTCGGGCGCACGGGACGAGTCGGTACTGGTGAGCCGGACTTGGGATTTCGATCTCCAGCTGTTCTTGAATCCCAACTCCTTTTCTTAACTCTGTTTCCCAACTCCTCACCTCGGTATTAACACCCCTTTTTCTTCTTTATCAATCGCTTCTTTGGTGAAATTTTCCCACATATGCACACCCTTCGGGAGTGCAGATAAGCTCATTAAAATAGCCCATTTTATGCAAGCTGACATTATTTTTAGTCCCTGCCCCTATACCTCACGGTTACATCCATACGAGCTTGACCGTTACGCTGCCATTCCGTGATCTATATCTGTTCTGCAAGGGTCCCTAAACTCGACGTGAACAATCGAAGTCCTAAATTCCTCTAGTAAATTTCTCCCACAGCTGTGAATGCATATGTAGATCCTCGTGTGAGAGTACCTCGGTACACGCATCATGCATAGAGCTAATTAAATTTTGTGACAAAGCACTTTTTACTTCTAGCAGTTTATTGGTAGAAAGAAAACTGATGTTTGGTGCTGCATTAAATATTTGGATATATATATATATATATATATATATATATATATATATATATATATATATATATATATATATATATATATATATATATATATATATATATATATATGTTACAGTGAAAGACCGAAATCTGGAAAATGTCGACTTTCACCGGTGAATGTCAACATTCACATAGTCACTTGGTGTATGTCCTAAATATTTGCTAAATACTTTTATTTCTGACTTATACCGATAAAAGTCCATATTCACCATGCACTAATAGTGATTGTTGAATATGTTGGATATTTATATTTTCTTCTACGTAATTCAGTCAAATTTATAGCAATAACACATCTAACTGTTGAACATAAAACGAACAGAACATTCTGAGAACAGAAAATAATACCAATAATTAACTTAGTATAACGTCAATCATATAATTATTTTATTTGTTGAAACAATTTAAACTGTTATAGCAGTATGCATTGCTCACGAGTCCCTTCCTTTTACAATGGAATTTAGTAGTAAAACATACCTTTTTACAATGACAGAATGTATAACCTTGCTCTGCACTTCTCGAATTAGCTGCAGAGGCTTCTGTCAGCAACATTTTTTGTGAAGAAATCTCATTTATGGCGAGTAACTTTTCTTTACAGATTATAAATTGATTACGGCTATAAAGCTGCTTGAGGGTACTAGTTTTGTTTGTTTATTCATGGAAGTTGGAATCTTCTATTAAAACGATAATCACCAATTGTCGACTTAACCTGTAATAGTCCAAATATGTAAGAATATAATCAAATATTTTGTCTTTTAACGATCTATTTGGTGTACGCCGACATTCACCAGTGAATGTCGACATTTTTCAATTTCGGGTCTTAACTGTAAGATATATATATATATATATATATATATATATATATATATATATATATATATATATATATATATATATATATATATATATATATATATATATATATATATATATATATATATATATATATATATATATATATATATATATATATATATATATATATAATATATATATATATATATATATATATATATATATATATATATAATATATATATATATATATATATATATATATATATATATATATATATATATATATATATATATATATATATATATATATATTCTTTCTCATATAAGTATTCTTTTAGTGAAACAAAAGACAGCGTATAAGGCAACTTTATTCTAATTTGGAACATTATTACCCCAAAATGACTCGTGCTTCTCTATAGCATCTATACTTTTTCCGTAATAAAGAACATTATGTTACCTTATTGAGAACCTTATTTGGTACTTTTTATGAAGGAGTGGATAATTCATTTATAATTAAACACTTCGAAGTAATACTTGACTTCAGAACTACAGTAGTTATATCATGTATTTTAGAATAGGTTAAAATAAGTTAAAATAAGGATAGTAGAGAAGAATGTATTATAGTTCTACAACATTGGCCAAAAATATTTAGTTACTTTAATCGGGGTTTATAAAAAAATTTCGTTTGAAAATCACCGAGGAAAAATGGCTTATGGCTTAATTGAATGTAATACTTTGTATGTAACATAGAAGATAATGAAATGTATTAAAATATTGATATGCTAAAAAATATAAACGATTGTTTCGAAATGCGTTTATAGAGTTAAGGTGATATTAAGCTTGACTAATGCAAATGGTAATAAGTTCAAACGAATTTTAGGTGGAACCTTAGCACTAGTTGTTCCGAGAGCAGTCAAGATTGGTGTTAAGGGAAATATATGCATTTTTATAACATATGTTAGTTTGTTTTGTTCCGAGGCACTTTAAGTAAAGTAAAATATTAGGAGTTATATATTACTGTTAGAATCCTTATTATATATGTTTCAATGCCTTATTTTTATAGGTTCATATATAAAATCATATCTTGGCACGACTAAAATAAAAACTCTCAATTAAAATCTCGTGTATCAAAAAAGCAAACTTCAGAGATACAAACCAAAATACTGATAAAATGCGAAAAACATTTGCTTATTCAATCACAAATATTACATATTTTAACCATTTCAGTTGTTGAAGTGAGGCAAAGATTATGGCAATCTAATTACGAAAATAATACAACGTAATTTGTAAAAGCCAGTAAAAAACGTATGATAAAAAATATATATAAGCGGTCTATAATATTTCTTATTAAATATTAATTTGTTATTCATCATCGCTTTTAAAGTTATTTCCTTTAAAATTTCCGATACGACTTTCTTGAAAGTAAATATTTTAGAATTATTAATTTCCAACGAATGAAACTTACTTTGGAATATCTTTCAAATGCTATTAATGAAATTTAAGCTTCCTCATTTACCAATGCCGACTGTACATTAAATTTTAAAATATTATATTTCTGTCTGTATTTCTCCTACATTCAGTCACAGCGATAACGCAATTAATTTCTACCTCGCAGAATAAATGTTCTTAATGTGTAAAGTCGACAATCTGATTAATGCGATTCAATGTTAACGATAGGAATTTTATTTATTTTTATTCACCCCATTTAAATTGGCTTAATTTAACGACTTAATTTGAAGTTCATTTTCATTTAATTACCTATTCCCATGAGGATTTTCAGTTTTCGGCACTAAGCTTATTTGTATTTTGTTATAAATCAACCACTGTATTCTATCCGTTAATAGTAACTTTCGCATTCAACTCACGAAACAATAACGTTCTATTTTTTATCCAATAAATATAGAGGACTTTTAATAGAAAACATTAGTCATTACTAATTTCGATTTTTGTAGATTACTTTTAAGGAGAAATACAGTATTGCTGAATTTAATTACCATTAAAAGGAAAACAAGGTAATCGATTCAGCAAAAAGAAGGGAGAAATCTTCGAGCAGAACTATAAAATGAAAGGAATAATGTATAAAATCTACAAATAAAACGATAAAAAATAGAGTAAGTTTAGCTTTTTTTAGCTTTTATTTTCTGTTTATTTGTATATTATCGGTTTAGTTTATGCTAGGTATTCCATCATGGAGATGGTCACTTATATCTTTAATAAATTCAAAATTACTTGACATTTTTTGGTATTCTATCTCTGACCCCTAAGATATATGCAAAAAAAAATTAATTGATTGGATATAATATATTATTTTTAATTCCTAAATTATGTAAACATTATTTTAATTTGTTTCTAGATTCTTTCTACATTAAAATATACTACTGTATATCACATACTGCATGTTGATCACACATTATTTTATTTACGGGAGTCGTGGTACATTAGTCGGCAAAGGCATTGATGTCATAATCGGTGATCTATAAATTCGAAGCTTGAGGCGGTCAACGATCCACCGTGTTTATTAATGGTACCTTGAAACATAAAATTGGTTCGTGGTCTTAATTTCCTTCAAATATAAACAAATATGCGATAGCATTCTATATATGGAGCTTATGGGCTGATTTTATGCTTTTAAATTCCTAGGACTTATCAGAGGTATTATTACGCGCTCCCGGAGCATTCCTTATACTACTAATGCTCTCCGTGTGCAGCTAAATGATTAACAGTCTGACAGCAGTGTATAGGATAAATATATCGCCTGTATTGTTAACTGCATTGGAAAGATATATTGTTTAATTTTTACATTTTCAAAAAGGGTTTGGTGTGGTTTGTAGCACTTTATTCTTCCTTTTTTTGCCACACGGATCTAACGGGATATACTGCTTAAAGTCGATTCTGAACTGCTACGGACATAAATTCCACAGTGGTATTCGAACTTACGAATTATGGTACCGAAAATCAGCATCCTAATCATTCGGTCATTGTTAGGCATTTTTGTCACTGATTATTTTACTTGAATTGTACATGGCCTAACATGTCTAAATTTCTCTATCATAAATAAAATTTTACCGGCATTTTCAAACCAATAAATCCCATATTTATATATAAATACTTAAAATCATTTATCAGCCTGATAAAAAGCCTCTCTATTTATATGGTATTTTTTATTTTTAAATTTATAAAATTTTCTTTTGTTTTGAATCTTAAATCTAAACTGTTAAAATAGAAAACTTAAAGGTTATATAAAAATACCTTTCAAATATAATCGTCATCTACGGTGAAATTCTGTAATGATACAAAACAAATGTTAATTTTTAACTTAGAAAAAGTTTAGAAAATTCTTTCTATTCGCCATGTTTTTTAAACCGGGATTTTTAGCTTACTAGCTTCTAGAAGTCGTTCCTTATAAAATATACGAGAATGTAAAATTGTAGGTGAGCTAAAAAATATTTAAGATGTGTATACTTCCCTGAACTCTTTTCATAAAAAGTCCTATTTTCGGACCCACGCCTTCCGTTAAATATAAACGTGACGTGTTTTGCTCCGGAAATTCTTCCTGGGGTAAACTAAAAGTTTGAAAACACTTCTACCATAAGTTGTTAAACAACTCCTACTGTTTAAGAATACTAATATGAAATGAATATATATGATCACGACATAAATATATCAGTATATGAAAGAAAATGCTATACAACAATACTGTTGTTTCTACAAATATTTTACATTTGTTTTAGAAATATACGTTTCTTAGTTTTTCTATGAAACTGTAAATTTATATGTTAAGTATACACTGAGGGGCTTACTCTGGACGTTGCGGTTCGTTTCGCACCTTCGTTTGTGACGTCACTTTGACGTCAGCTTGATCATTTGCTCACATAATGTCCTCAGGCTGACATCAAAATGACGTCACAACGAAGGTGCGAAACGAACCGCAACGTCCAGAGTAAGGGCCTGAATTGTTCTTTATAAAATATGGTAGAATGCAGATTCACAAAGAAATTTTCTAATACTGTACCATAAATAAAGCTTCTAATCTAGAACTGATAAATATATTTTATTTAATTATATTGTTGTTATTGTTGGCAATCTCACTTGGATGCAATAGCTTTGTTGGCCAAGTGCCACGCTAATTAAGGTGGGTGTGCATTTTGCTTGATAAACGCTGCTACGGTGAAAGAACTCCGTAGCTCAAGTGGTCATGGATTAGAAGCAGGGGTCAAAGAGGCATATAACCCATGCGATTAACTATGGCACCAACCAGTGGTGGGACGCAATACTCCGTTTAAACAGAGATTAATCGAGGTTATCTGTTAAACGACTTTGGTAAGATCGGCCCTTGGTCTGCCACCTCCAGAGGTATCATCAGAGCACTTGGAGGACTTTGTGACCACGAACATATTTTAAGACCTAAATCACTATTAACGAACACGAGGCTAGCTGGACTTCCGAACCCGCAATTACGAACTTTATATCCAAAAGCTATATTGGTACTTAATATACCAGCAAATACCAGTCAATATCAAAGCATTGGGCGAACCACAGTTATCGCCGGTCTCGCCAAATTCGTTCAATGGCTAATCGCGATTAATCCATAGTGCCAACCAATGGTGGGGCTAAATTCTCCGGTTAAAAAGAGATTAATCACGGTTAACTATTAAACTACTTTAGTAACACCGACTCTTAATCTAACTAATAAACACTCATTATGTTAATTGGAAGAAAAGTTGTGTATTAAACTTTTATTTCCTACACAATAAAGCTATATCAAATAAAAAAAGCATACATTCATTGAGTTCATCAAAGTTAAGAATATATACAGAGGCAGAAAAATGACATTTTAGAATTAATATAAATCAAATTATTAATAAATTATTTTCGGTATTATTGAAACAAGTCACAAACCTGCTACAAAACAATAGATTTTTTAATTGGAGATTAAATTTAATCGAATTAAAGTTAGTATATAACATTTTATACATAAAAAGGTATATCAAAATAGAAATGCATAGATATCTTGGCTTTCATCAATGTTAAGAATGTTTACAGAGACAGAAAAATGGTAATTAGGAAAAATTATAAATGAAATTAATGAATAAATTATTTTCGGCATTATTGAAACACGCCACAAATTTGGTTCAAAATATTAAATTGAGTATTAACTTTAATATAATAGGAAGATAACTTTTTCTGTGCTTAACTTGCAGGTGAATCATATTTGCATATCATAACTACAATACTGCATGGTACAACACTCTTCAAACATGTTAGTAGAAAAAATTATTAATATTTAACAATATTCCATTTAGAATACTAGACTTGTTAAATTTATCAGTTATTCCATTTACAACTATTCACAATTTATTTTATTTCATATACAAATTATATTTTATTTCATAAAAATGTCTCCGAATATATTTTCTGGTTATAATTAATAGTTAAAATGAAATTTAAAACTGATATGGAATTTCCGACCACATTTAATTATATCAAGAAATGTTTTTTTTTTCAAATGTATTAAATATTATCACTTACTTGATTTAAAACATGTTGTGATTATTTGCAGTTAGAGATTTTAAAAAACTAGAATGTAACAGTATTATGTATTTGGAGCTGGAACACTCTTGAAATTATAAAATAATTATTTCTGTTAAATGTTCTTAAAAGACTCTAAACAAATTTAGAAAATTATGCTATAACAAATCTAAAATATCGTTATAAAGAAACGAGTTTATAGAATGTTTTTACATTTTGAATAATAACTGTCTGTATATAGTTTAGCATTATATATTAACTTAAATAAATAATTTCCCCTGTAGACGTTATTCATATAGGACGAAATTTAAAGCAATTGAAGAAAAAAACTTTAAATATATTTATAATGAAGTGTTTTAAGAAATTATTCTAGAAATTAAATTAAAATATTCAGCATAAAAATCATTTAAATAAAAGTACTTAAATACGAATAATAAATAGGAAATTTTAAATATTGTAAAGTTTAAGATAATTTTATTTCAGTGTTATATAAATATATTTTTTAAACTAAGCTGTTTTTCCGATTTTACCTTTGTTTTTTGTTTTAATTTTCATAAAATAAAATATCTATAAAATATAATATATAAAATACATTGTGTTTTTTGCCCTTACAAATTTCTAGGAATATATTGAGAATTGCTTAAAGAAATTTCACTCCTAAATTGTTAAATACCATTATGGTGAAACATTTCCGGAAAGATCATTTACAGAAGAAACATTATAAATTAACATAAATAAATATTTTCTCCGATAGAAGTTCTTTATTTACTACGAAATTTAAAGCAACTGAAGAAAAAAAAATTCTAAATATATTTATAGTGAAGTGTTTTAAAAAAATATTCTGGAAATTAAATTAAAATATTTATTCAGCACAAAAATTATTTAAGTAAAAGTACTTAAGTACGAATAATTACACAGGCCTGCGAAATTGAAATTTTTGAAAAATACAAGAGAAGTTTTTTCGTATTTTTAAGTTATTTGGTATGCTGATTTTGAAAATGACCTCCATTTTTTTCCATCACATCAGGATTTTTTGTAAAATTGATGTACATATTACTGGTAATATCCTATATGGAAAAAATGCTCTCGAACTGTTAGCTTGTACTGACTGGCAACAGTGGGTTTTATCTATTCATGTGAGTTTATTTAATCTGTTTATGATTAGGCATATTAATTTTTAAACAAGAATTAAAATTAAAAATGTATACATTTTGTATATAAAGAATGAAAACCATCGCAACCAGAACGCATGAGCTGCACCAGGGCGAGACAAAAAGTTCCCTCGTTATTAAATTTTTTACATTAATTTTAAAAGAAAAACAGTCCTAGAAAAACCCCAACTACCTGTTTTTACGTTTTATTAAGGTTTATATATAATAAATGTAAGTTTGAAATATATTTGAAACTCAATACGAAACAAAGACATTTAAATTTAGTTACGTACATTTTTTCCGTTAAAATTTCTTTTTGGCGTTCTTCTTTTATGTTCAATCTTATCTTCATCTCTTGCTAACATCCAACAATAGTCGGCAAGCATATTCTTATTCCACCTACCTTGATATTTTCTCTCCATATCCTTCATATCTTGGTGGAACCTTCTCCCTGTTCTTCGCTGACGGATCCTAAATTTTCAGGAAAAAAGTCCATATGCGATTGGAGGAAATGCAATTTTACACACATGGTGCAGCCCAACACTTGAAATTTGTCTAGCATGTTGCCAACAATTCTTTTAAATTTAGGATCTTTGTGATTGCCCAGAACATCTTTGAAGGCAACCCAAGCTTATCTTTCCATTAATGTCATAGTTGTCTCAAATTTGTTATTCCTAATAAGTTTTCGGATGTCTGGTCCTACGAAGAATCCCTTTTTCAATTTGGCTTCAGAAAATCCAGGACACTTTTTACACATATATTTTAAGCACTCACCATCTTTTGGAAGAGCCTTAACAAACTGCTTCATAACACCTAATTTTATGTGCAGGGGGGTAATAATATTTTTCTTTGATCAACTAAGCTTTCTCGAATTACATTTTTGGTGCCTGGCGCAAGATTTTGCCTTTTGAGCCAATCTTTTCTGACCCAATATTGTGTTTTGTCACGGCTGTCTCACTCACAAATAAAACACTGAAATTTTGTATACCAGTGTTGTTAACCGAGAAGCATGGGGATGATCCAGCCAATCACTACAAATGATCCAGCCGTGGTTTTCATATTTTATTTTGTTGAGAACTAGAGCTAGGTTTTCATACCTTTCTTTTAAATGCACCGAGTATTCAACTGGCACAGACGCCCATTGGTTTCCTTGATGAAGTAGGACAGCTATAAGGCTCCTTTTTCATGAATCTATAAAAAGCTTCCATTCATCTTTATTGTAGGGAATCTTAAATTTTCTCATCAATACAGGAACATCTGAGCAATAAATGAGGTTCTCGTCTTCGTCAAAATACTGAATAAATTCCTTTTCACGATTTCTGTACCAATAAAAAGTGGTTCCTTTGGCCAAGAAGTTTTTTCTTTCAATCTGGAGCCTAATAAATGAGTTGTCTCTTTTACAGACTAAGTACTGGTGCTTACATGAGGTCACTGATTAGGATTCGAGCGTAGCTTAGGTTAACAGCAATTGCGATGGGAGGGAGGGATGATGAAGAGGGACATTGCGCGTTCCTAGGCTATTCCCAGGCTTGCGCGCTTCCAGGAATCTGTCTAATTGGTGATCTGGATCAACATTGAAGCTTTATAAGCTCTAAAATACTAATTTCGCTGTTGTAGTTTACCACAGAAGGGTAATTTTGAGGGTTTCATCACGGTAAAATGTCAAAACACGAAGGAAAGTATGAAAGCAAAATACGTGAGAAATATTCATAAAAAACCACATAAAATTCAATTTTTCTAAAAAATGTGACGTGATAGACATTTTTAATGATTCTTTTCAAAATCAGTACTAAAAAATACGTTAAGTTTAGATGTCACATCCCTTGTATTTTTTTTCATCGCAGGCCTGTGTTATTAATAGGTATTTTTAAATATTGTAAAGTTTAAGAGAATTTTATTTCAGTGTTATATGAATTTGTTTATTTAAACAAAGAGGTTCATCCAAATTTATCTTGATTTTGATATTCATAAAATAAAATATCTATAAAATATAATATATAAAATACATGTTGTGTTTTGCCTTTATAAATTTCTAGGAATATATTGAGAATTGTTTAAAGAAATGTCACTCCTAAATTGCTGAATACCATTATGGTGAGACATTTCCTGGAAAGATTATTTTCAGAAGAGACGTTATAAATTAACGTAAATAAATATTTTCCCAAGGTAGAAGTTATTTATATAGGATGAAATTTAAAGCAATTGAAGAAAATATTTATAATTATATTTATAGTGAAGTGTTTTAAGAAATTATTCTAAAAATTAAATTAAAATATTCAGCATAAAAATTATTTAAATAAAAGTACTTAAGTACTAATAATTAAAAGGAATTTTTAAATATTGTAAAGTTTAAGATCCTTTCATTTTAGTTATATATATATATATATTTAAACAGAGTAGATTATTCGATTTTATCTTCATTTTTAATTTTGATTTTCATAAAATGAAATATCTATAAAATATATTATATAAAATATATTTTGTGTTTTTTTCCTTATAAATATCTATTAATATATAGAGAATTGCTTAAAGAAATTTCACTCCTAAATTGCTGAATATCATTATTTTGAGACATTTCTTGGAAAGATTATTCTCAGAAGAAGCAATATAAATTAACGTAAATAAAAATTTTCCCAGGTAAAATTATCTATATAGGACGAAATTTAAAGCAATCCAAGAGAAATATATCTAAATATATTTATAGTGAACTGTTTTAAGAAATTATTCTGGAAACTAAATTAAAATATTCAGCACAAGAATTATTTAAGTAAAAGTACTGAAGTACGAATAATTAATAGGAATTTTGAAAAATTATAAAGTTTAAGATAATTTAATTTCATTGTTATATGAATATATTTTTTTAACTAAGTGGTTTATTCGATTTTATCTTGATTTTGATTTTCATAACATAAAATATCTATAAAATATAATATATAAGATACATGTTGTGTTTTGCCTTTATAAATTTCTAGGAATATATGGAGATTTAAGGAAATTTCACTCCTAATTTGCTGAATACCATTTTAGTGAGACATTCCCTGGAAAGATTATTTTCAGAAGAACTATTATAAATTAATGTAAATAAATATTTTCCCAAGGTAGAAATTATTTATAAAAGACGAAATTTAAAACAATCCAAAAAATATATCTAAATATATTTATAGTGAAGTGTTTTATGAAATTAAATTAAAATATTCAGCACAAAAATTATTTAAGTAAAAATACTTAAGACGAATAACTATTAAAATTTTTTAAATAAAGTTAAATTTAAAATAATTTTATATGAGTGTAATATGAATATATTTTTTAAACAAAGTTGTTTATCCGATTTTATCTTCCATTTTGATTTTCATTTTCATAAAATGAAACTACTATAAAATATAATATATAAAATACATGCTGTGTTTTTTGCCCTTATAAATTTCTAGAAATATATTAAGAATTGTTTAAAGACATTTCACTCCTAAATTGCAGAATACCATTATTGTGAAACATTTCCTAGAAAAATTATATTCAGGAGCACTATAAATTAACGTAAATAAATATTTTCGCAGGTAAAATTATTTATATTTGACGAAATTTAAAGAAGTCCAAGAAAAATATATCTGAATATATTTATAGTGAAGTGTTTTATGAAATTAAATTAAAATATTCAGCACAAAAATTATTTTACTAAAAATACTTAAGAAGAATAACTATTAATAGGAATTTTTAAATATTGTTAAATTTAAAATAATTTTATATCAGTGTTATATGAATATATGTTTTAAACAAAGTGGTTTATCCGATTTTATCTTCATTTTTGATTTTGATTTTCATAAAATAAATTTACTTTAAAATATAATATATAAAATGCTTGTTGTGTTTTTTGCCCTTATAAATTTCCAAGAATATATTGAGAATTGCTTAAAGAAATTTCACTCCTAAATTGCTGAATACCATTATGGTGAGACATTTCCTGGAAAGATTATTTCCAGAAGGACAGTCGAGTTTTATTTCTTTCAGGCAATTCTTAACATATATCGTATGATCCTTCTAACTTTGTTTATTTAGAAAGCCATTTCCGTTCCTTACAATACCGTGTTTCTGAAACTTGCTCAAAAGAGTTTGCATCTGCCGTAAATGTGCACACAATTTATTTGTATCAATAATTCACATTCTGCGAGTTCTGGCAGTAATTGGATTTTACCACAGTCGCAGTTAAGCAGCCGAGATTTCAGCCCGGATAAGAAAAGGCATTAAAATCGGGGCACGAAGTGAGACACTTCATTTATGCGAGAATATGAAGCACCGGGAAAGTTTAGAAGCGAGCAGAGGAGGTAAGTCGGAAGTTTATCAACATTCGGAGGAGACGCTTGCGCATTTGGAAAATAAGATTGTTTTTCATCCTTGATGTTAGAAAGTTTTGTAACCAAGGGGTAAAAGTAGTTTCATTTTAGCATTTATGAAAGCCAATTTCTATTTTGTTTTCAAAAATGAGGGATGAATAATGATTGTATTTTGAAAAAGAATGAAATTTAAAATTGAACACGATATTCCAAATATTCAGAAGTATGTGGGCTTGCCTCAATGATTTCTCATACCTTATATTACACTTTTAAATTTTTTTCAATCTTATAAAACTTTCAGTTGGGAATAATCTTTTTTAATAATAGATGGATTTAATGCTATAGGCATAAATTATGTAATAAAATTATTTTGGCCTATAAAAATTTTATATTAATAATAAATTTTTAGTTCCAACAAATATTCTATTTATTATAAATCTGATTATATAAGGACATTTTACTGCCTCTCATTCGTAAATTTTAGTAGGAGGTGATTTTCAACTATATCTGTATAAATAAAAGTGTATTTCGTTTATTTGATTTTATAGGCTATGAAAGTATTTAACGATTTTGCTCTTTACAGCTTTATAGATTGGGTTGTGTTTAGAGAGTGGCTTGAATAGTTAAAATTTGATATACAGTGAATACATTTGTGTGTTCATCTACATCAATTTTTAAAAGGGTTTTAGCGAAGTGCATTGTGCTCTATTCCAAAAGAGGTCACAAAATGGAAATCATTGAACAGCTTCACACATACATTTACTGGAAAGATTATTTAAGTATTAAGACAGTAGATTTTCTATTCTAATTCGCAAGAAATACCATATTATCCTTCTTATTTCGTCTATTGAAAACGCCAGTTTGAACGTGTTCCTAAAACTATATGAAAAATGTTTGCATCTGTTATGAATTTAGGGGTATTTATTTGTATAAAAAATCCACACTCTGTGAGATCTCTTAGAAATTTTGCTTTACCACCGTCACAGACAAGAATTTAGCCCGAATTAGAAAAGATGTTTAAATCGGGGCAAAGTTATTTAAGAAAAATGATATTAAGTAAGATATTTGAAGACATGAGGTACCATGGAAGTTTATTGACATTCGGAGACGCATTAGGAAAAATAATTGTTTTCTTTCTACAAGTTTGAAAACTTTGTAGCCAACGGAAAAAATTAGCGATTAATTTTAGGGTTTCTAAAGATCAATGGTTGTTGTTGTTGTTTTTGTTTCTCATGCCACTTGGACGATTGAGCCACGGATCTCGTACTAGGCCAAGGGGTAAACCTTTCGTTTTAATGAGCACCATTAAGGTAAAAGAAAGACTAACTTCGCAAAAGTAGGTCTTCGTAATTTTTAAGCAGGTACCAAGCAAAAGACCCATAGACTTGGCCTGCCACCCCCAGAGGTATTAATTGAGAACTTGGATTAAATTGTGACCACGAACATACTTTTACATGCCCCAGTCACCTTTAATGAACATGGAGAATCTTAGGCTGGCTCGGGTTCTGAACCCGTAACCTCTCAGTAAAGATATGATTGCCTTTACCGACTGAGCTACCACGGATCAGAACAATAGTTTTGGAGGAATGAGGGATGAATGCTGATCATACTTTGAAAAGTAATTGAATTTCGCAATTAAAGATATACAGAGATATTTTGAAGCATACATCATTGCTTTTCATAGGTTCATATAAATGTTTTTGAAAATGTATTTTTTAGGATACATTTATAAATGTATTTAAAGTATTTTAAAGGATAATATTTTTTTTCATAAATAATAGTTTTAATGCTTGTATTTGAAAGAAGTCTATAATAAGTTATGTATGTTATTTATATCAGCAACCAATTTAAACCTATCGATCCTGCGATATAAGTAATAAAATTTTACTCATTAAAAATTATTTTTATGGTTATATCCTTTACGAAAAATCTATTAATATACAATATACATATACATATTGTAGAAGCGAAATGACTCAAGTAATGATTATTTTCCTTTGTAAAATTTCAATACAGCATGTAATATCATTTTGATGCATAATATATAGGTTTGAATGTTTGCCATTATAAATCCGTAGAAATATACTGGAAATCAATCGTGTACAGAATTTTTCTCCCATTTCTGAATCCCATTATACTGAAATACTTCTTCAAAATGTTAATTTGGGAAAGAAACAGGGGTTGTATTTCTTTGGGGAAATTTGTAATCTTACTTCGGCGATCCTTCTAATTTTGTTTATTTAGAAAGCTATTTGAGTTCCTTCCATACTGTGTTTCTAAAAATTGCTCAAAATAGTATTCATCTACAGTAAATGAATGCTCAAATTATTTGTATCAATAATTCATATACTCTGGGAGTAATTGGATTTTTTCGCAGTCATTCTTAAGTATTAAAAATTTCAACTGGGACAAGGATATGGAGTACTGGAACAACTCAAGAGGAAAGAGATGAGGTCACATAAAAGTTTATCAAAATTAATAACGCAATTTATCATTCAAACATAAACTTACTTTTTCTTCTGAATATTTGAAAACTTTATATCCATGGTCAAAAATAGTTCACTTTTAGTACTTTCCAAAAGTCAATCATTTCTAGGAATAAGGTATAAGTAGCTCTCATATAGTGAAAAATAATAAATTTAGACAGGAAAATGAATTTAGAAAGGGGATTCGTAATCAGTAAAGCTATTGAGATTTTTTTTTTTTTTGGATCACCGGTTTTGAAACTGTTATTGTAATTTGTTTAAAATTTTATTTTAAAGTTTATAGATACAGTATATTTATTTAATGAATATTTAATGTTTTTGTGTGTATAAAGTTTGTGGTAAGATATTTATAGTATTTCTGTTGGAAAGCAATTTAATTCTATCGATTCTACATTTTAAATATACAATTAAAAATAAATTTTAGGACTATATCTTGAAGGAAATTTGGTTTCGTACCAAAACTAGTCTCATTTCAATCTTAATTGCAAGACAGTTTCTTCTTTTTGAAGGTATAAAGGATGAATATCATAGAGCCACCTTTAACAAATACGGCGGACCTTACACCGGCTTGGGTTCCGAACTAGCAACCTCTAGTTACAAGACCGTTGCCTTTGCCGACTAAACTGCCACGGTTCCGAACAATAGCTTTGGTTAAATGGGGATGAATACTGATCATACTTAAAATAATTGTATTTTGTAATTAAAGATATTCAGAGATATTTTGTAGCGTACGTCATCGCTTTTCATAGGTTCATTAAAATGTTTTTGAAAATGTATTTTAAAGAATACATTTTTAAATATAATATATTTTCATAATGAATGGTTTTAATGCTTGTATTTGGAAGAAGTCTATAATAAGATATGTATATTATTTATGTCTGTAACCAATTTAAACCTATCGATCCTGCGATATAAGTAATGAAATGCTACTCATTAGAAAAACTTTTTATGGTTATATCCTATACAAAAAAATCTATTAATATACAATATGTATATAAATATTGTAGAAGCAAAGAGAATCTAGTAATGATTATTTTCCTTTGTAAAATTCCAATTCAGTATGTAATATTATTCTGATGCATAATATAAAGGTTTGAATGTTTGTCATTATAAATCCATAGAAATTTAGTGGAAATCAATCGTGTACAGAATGTTCCTTCCATTTCTGAATCCCATTAAACGGAAATACTTCTCCAAAATGTTAATTTGGGAAAGAAATAGGGGTTGTATTTTTTTGGTTCAATTTGCAATCTTACTTCGGTGATCGTTCTAATTTTGTTTATTTAGAAAGCTATTTGCGTTCCTTCCACACTGTGTTCCTAAAAATTGCTCAAAATAGTATTCATCTACAGTAAATGAATGCGCAAATCATTTGTATCAATAATTCATATACTCTGGGAGTAATTGGATTTTTTCGCAGTCGTTCTTAAGTACTAAAAATTTCAAATGGGATAAGAATATGAAGTACTGGAACAACTCAAAAGGGAAGAGATGAGGTCACATGAAAGTTTGTCAAAATTAAGAACACAATTTTTCATTCAAACGTAACATTACTATTTGTTCTGAATATTTGAAAACTTTATATCCATGGCCAAAATTACTTTCCTTTTAGTACTTTCTAAAAGTCAATCATTTCTTGGAATAAGGTATAAATAGCTATCATGTATTGAAAAATAATAAATCTAGACAGGAAAATGAATTTAGAAAGGGGATTCGTAATCAGTAAAGCTATTGAGATTTTATTTTGGAGCACCGGTTTTGAAACGATTATTGTAATTTGTTTAAAAGTTTATTTTAAAGTTTATGGATTTTATTCCGCATAGTATATTTATTTATTCATTATTTAATTTTTTGGTGTGTATAAAATCTGTGGTAAGATATTTATAGTATTTCTGTCGGAAAGCAATTTAATTCTATCGATTCTACATTTTAAGTATAAAAATAGAAAGAAATTTTAAGACTGTATCATGTAAGGAAATTTGATTTTTATATTAAAAATAGTCTCATTTCAACCTTACTTCTAAGTTGCTTCTTTTTTTAAGGTGTAAGTTTGAATAACATACACATTTAAAAAATAGTTCAATTTACAAGCAAATAATGAAGTAATATTGTGGAATACATCACAGATTTCATTAGACTTTTTTGAAAATGCATTTTACACGTATAATTTTAAGCGAATGCTTCTGACAAAATTAACAATTAACGAATTCTTAAATGTTTTTGTATGCTATAAAATGCCTATATTATACTCAAAAAGTATGGTTTGTGAACATGGAACACATGGAACTTTTTCAATATTTTTGTCTTGAAAGAATGAAAATAATTAACAATTTTGAAAATTATTCAAACTTTATTTTGTAACTGTAAATAAGTTAACACAAAAAAGATTACATGTCTAATTATCAAGCTGATTTAAAAGAAAATAAATTAATTTATAATTAATAAATAATGATGATAAATAATTATAATTAACTATTTTAATGTCCAATTTCCCTTTAATATAAATGAATAATTATTCTAACTATTAGATATAGTGTGTTCCAGTCTAGCTCTGTGTGAGTTTAAGCCTCAATCCGTGTGTTCCCTGGTCAAATTTTTTCATTTATATACAGAATATGTTTTTTAGCATTCAAGCAAACAAGAGCCAGCTTCACTAATGTAGAAATTCTAGAAAAATAAATAAAGAATAAAACTTTTTTGAAGCCACTACGTATTTCATTTCAACAGACATTATACCTTATTATTTAGCAGGCAAAGCCGTCAGTTGTTACCATGTTTTTATTTTATTTACTGGCATTAGTTTTTATTTAACGTACTAACCCTTTTAATACTTATTCACTACCCAGAATATTTTTGACACCCAATTCTTTTTTAGAAAACTAGAGGTGTATATTTTACAGTGTATTTCATTTAAAGAATTCATCTTTCTTATAAAATAATTTATCCTTTATAAACGTGAAAGCT
>CM063501.1:69376221-69386221 GCA_032207245.1 Pardosa pseudoannulata
GATGTTTAGTGAAATATGACTCCATTTTTTAAAATTCCTAACAAAATTTATGTAGAAAATACCACACAACGTTTAATTCAAAGCATGTTCGTATTCAAAAAAATGAAATTCGTGCATGTTATTATCTTATAACATTATTTGAATACATCCAAAATCCTGTATTTTGTTTTCAAGATCGAGTTCAGACATATTGTGTGATATATACGATGGAGTTAATTGAAAGGAATGCTCTCTGTTTACGCAGAAAGCGCAGAAGTATTATACATTTAAATATGTTTCGTTTGATTTTTATGTTTGGCAAATTTCTGAATTTCTTAAATGCACTTTGTACAGATTTAATTAAGATTAAAGAACCTTTTGTAAAAATGCTTATAAAATCTTAATAGAAAGATTGAAACTCTTTAGGTAAATTTTGCTGCTTGAAAGAAATCAATTTCAAAGGATTATGGTTGTTTCAAAAATAAACTTTTTTTGAGTGAATAAAGTATTAAAGACATCTTGAATGCAAAATATGTTAATTAAATTTCCTACGTTTCGCAAGTTGCGATATCGAGAGAATATAATAAACCACCTCTACATTTAAAACTGCTCCATATCTATTATACATTCTAAATAAATTTATTTATACATTTTTGTTTTTAAATTCCTTTAACTTGATTACATTTACATGTTCCGTGTTCTGTGTTACATAAAGGGAAATGCCACAAGAAGGGACCGATAAAAAATTAAACTAGTATTGATGGAAATGTAGATATTTGCCAATATCTGTAATTTTTACAACGCAACTTTAATGTAAAACTAATTTTTAACGTTTTATAAAATTATTTTAGTTACATATTAAATTTGTAGTGGTTGTACTGCTTTATTTATTGTATGTCTGGAATTCCTTTTACCATAATTTGAAATGATACAAGGAAAAAAAGGCTACTTTAAAATATATGTTTATGGGTAAATATGTAAATAAAAGTTCCTAATCTTGTTAATATAAAATTTGTTGTGTTTGTTGGGTATTGGAATAATTTAGATCAAAGTTAACACATTGTATGCGGGTCACGTACTAGTAGTTTTTCTTACGATTGATACTTGAGCTCGGGATACGTACTAGTGCGGGTTTGGAAATGCAACTCTTCATAGAGGAAATGATACTACACTGTAAAACATTATTAGTTTTATGATTGCTCTTTTCATTTTTTATAATGTAAAAATGTTTATATATAACATAATTCGAAAAAAATTAAAACTATATACTACTATTTCTATTTGATTTTTCATATTCACGATGCTATTATAAATTTATCCACTAAAAATATATATTCTTTGTTTACAAAAATCTTATGGTTGCTATTTATATATTTCTATTTATATATTTGTTTATATATTTTAATATAAAATACGAAAAGATGGTTGAAAAATTAAATAATTTTCTATTTATTGAGATTTAACTGAATAACTAAATTTAAGCTCAAAATTCCCACTCCTGGTACAATTCCGCTGCTAAATGTACCCTCAAACAATGTGTTAAAACAGGAAAAACAATTTAACCCAATGTAATTTATATTTTAAAAGAACTTTACTCCGTATATATGTTGATATTTCTTGGTATATTTTACCGTGTAATTTTATAAGTGCAAAATACATTTTATATTTTCGTAAAATTTTAGAATAAATTATTGAAAATCAATCAGTCCCATTTTATCTACTTATATTTAATAGATTAATAATAAAAGAAAAGAAAATTTCTAAAACTTTGTATTTTATAAATATTGTGTCTAAGGTTAACAAAACAGGGGATAATTTCATATAATAAACTAACAATGACAAGTAGTTGTTAGATAATTTTTAGAAGAAGATTTTGGATCATTATCTCTATATCAGACACTACAAAACAATCGATTAAAAGCTCCCATTGGAAAATTTTTCAGTCAATCGCCATGTCATGCTCAGGTTGGTAAACGATATGTCTTTAAAATCGGTTCAAACTGTTAATATTTAAAATTATTTTCTTCACGTTCTCAACATATTTAGGTTTTTGTTCCTAGAAAAAATGTTTATTTTTGATCCTGGCTGTGAATTTGAAGGCAATGTGTCACCCTACAAAATTTTTTTGAGATTTGTATTTCCAACATGAGATATCTAAAAGCAAATACCAAAAGAGATTGACTAGTGAACATTCCAAAAATATATTTCAATAATAGTAATCACTGTTTACTCTCCAAAATTAAAAGCTTGTTAAAGACCAAATTAAATATCGTTAAGCATATAAAATTTCAAGTATCTGATGAAAAATCTGATCTCACAGGTCTTATTTATTGCTAAAATACTTATTTTTTCTGTGTACAAGGCAGTATCAATGTCATATTCTCATAGATAGTTTTTATCAATGAAATTCTCTAAATGATTTCATATAGTTTTAGTATTTAAAAAATGCATATTTGAATACTATAAATAAATCTTATAATTGAAACAATTCTTATTTCTACTATAATTTGTTATGGTAGAGATCAGTAACATTTTTAAAAGGAGAGGTTTCTCAGACTCTTCGCGTTTGGCGATCACTGCGATAAATCTCCCATATATGAAGTTTAAGAAAGATGATACTCTTTCTTTTTGGTAAACCTAGATTTAAAATATATTTTGAGTCAATACCCTAATTATTTCATTAATGCTTAAACTGTATCCGTTTAGTAACTAAATAGCTGATATTTTAGAGAGTATAAAATTATTTGGGTTGGAATATAGTCAAATTATAAAAAATATATAGTAAATAATGAAAAGGCAACGTTAACGACACAGAAATAAAAAAGGATTGATCGCTGACAGCAATTTGAAGAAACAAATAATTTGAATTATCAGTGCATTAAACTCAGTGACAGGATAAGCAGACTGTCAACTAAGCAATTAGGTATTTAGTCTACTCACACTAATAAAGTTTTTCTCCCGTTGCTTCAAATCAGATGTCTGTGATCAATCTTATTTCTTTTTGTGTTTTGCATACGCTAGTATCTATATATTTATTTATTCTGGCATATTTTATTAACTTCTATAAAGAAAGCAAAGAACATATTTAAAAAAAGCTGGAAAAATAAAATAAATAGCAGGGTTATTTTTACCACAGTCAATCAATTTTTGAGTATGGAACAATTATAGGTATAAAGAAAATTTAAATCAAATTGAGTGCCTAAACAAGAAAATCTAATCGCCATTCGAAATTCGATGAGCTGGCACGAAATGCTTAGTGTTACTTTGGACACTCAACTTTCGCTAGAATATTTTACTAGACTGTAGCTATACAAAGGTTTTTATTTTTATTTCTTATTTAATATTTCACCCTTTTTAATTTGGCTTTGCTTTTACCTGACTTAGGCTGACTTAGGCTGACATATAAAAATTTAAACTTTATTTGTATTTTTTGCAAGTTTTGTACAATACATGTTCTGCAGTAAATAATATATAATAATACCTTAAAGAAGTTAAAATATATATTTATCATTAATTCTTTATTTTTCATTTAAATTTCAATTATTGATATATTTCTCTTCATTATATCGATAGGGATTAATACATTTAATCTAGAGTTTAGTTATCCTTTTGGTGAAACTACCGATATTTAAACAATAAAATAATTAAATCGATTGATGCAGTTGTGCACTAATTTTTCTCCAAATTATCGATGCGTAATTTAATTATATATAGCTGTCTGACGAAGAAAGATATATTGTCTAATATTATGTAAGCAATATTTATTTTCTATAATATTTATTTCTAGATTTATTAGTAAATTTATCAATTAATTTCGTTGATATTAATATGAAAAAAGAATTTATTTAAAAAAAGGTCACAAATCAATTATATATTTCGGAAAATTAACCTAGTGTTGTATAATTGAACAATATTTTCTCTTTTAACTTTCATTCATAAATATTTCCTAACAAGGTGTTGATTCTTCAAAGATCAACATTGCATGGTGGTTCCAAATTTTCCAGATATCTATGATTTCATCGAATGGAGAACTTTCCTCTTATTTTTGTTCTGCAGTGGAATTTGTACGTGATGAAATTCACAGACAATTTCCCATAAAGCGTGGAAGTATATCCGAAAGAAATATTCTTTTCTCTTTTCGAAATACTCGATGAGGAATCCGAAGCAAGTCACATCGGAGCGGATTCCAATAAACTGACATCACTAGAGCTATTTAATTTCAAACGACTACATCGGTGGCAGATCGGATAGTCCAAGAAATGTGATTCACAAAGACTAGTGCTACTCCTTCAGGATTTAGGTTCATGTTTTTCTTTTTTTACTAGGTATTTTGGGCTCTGTAAAGGGTAATGCCTGGAATAAAGCTCGGATAAAAAGCTCATTGTGCAAAGTAGGCAAGTTTCTTATTCACTGTTGCCCTCTTTTATGAGGATGGACTGGTTAAAAACTATACTGATAAAATGCTAAATATTTTTAGACTTACTTCAAAAATATTAAAATAAACTAAATTAATGAAATTATTTAATTTCCTTTTACTATTTTAACGTTAAATTAAAAAAAAAAGAAATGTAGATATTTTACAGCTCTGCAGTCAATTAAAAGTGAACTGATTAATTATTACAAAGACTAGACTAATTTCTCATGTTGGACATATTCATTTTTATTCAATTTTAAATATTTTTAGATTTACATCAGAAATATTTAAATAAAAAATTAATGAAATGTTTTAATATCCTTTTACTACTTTTAACGCTAAATTAAAAAAAAAAGAAACGTAGATATTTTACGGCTCTGCAGCAAAATAAAACTGAACTGGTTAATTATTACAAAGACTAGGGTAATTTCTTCTGTTAGACCTATTTATTTTTTATTGAATTTTAAATATTTTTAGACTTACATCAGAAGTATTAAAAAATTAATGAAGTGCTGTAATTTCCTTTTACTACTTTTAACGTTAAATTAAAAAAAAAGAAACATAGATATTTTACGGCTCTGCAGTCAAATAAAACTGAACTGATTAATTATTACAAAGACTAGAGTAATTTCTCATGTTTAGACATATTCATTTTTATTCAATTTTAAATATTTTTAGATTTGCATCAGAAGTATTTAAATATAAAATTAATAAAATGTGTTAATTTCCTTTTACTACTTTTAACATTAAATTAAAAAAAAAGAAATGTAGATAATTTACGGCTCTGCAGTGAAATAAGACTGAAATGATTAATTATTGCAAAGACTAGGGTAATTTCTTCTGTTAGACCTATTCATTTTTTATTCAATTTTAGGTTTCTAAAATCACTTAACAGTAATCTTTAACACTGTCTTAACACAAAACAGTCTGATAAAAAGATGATTAGGCAAAATACAGATATTGAATTTTACACAATTGCATTCCTTTACGTGGTAAACTGGTTGAGTGAGTAAGAGATAAACTGTTATATGTTTTTTAATATTTCATTTTAAAAATATTGAAGGTGTCACATACCGTCTTAAATATTATAGAAATATGCAATAAATGAAGATATTTTTTATGTAGACCTACATCTTATACTTATTAGCTAATAAATACAAATTCATTTTTATCAGTTCTGTAAATTTTAAAATATGATATCGAATTTGCATCAAAATAATCTGTATTTATTTAAAAGATTTGGGTGACACTAAATTATATATATGTATATATTGATATCGCGTAAGATGTAAACAATTCCTTATGCACAAAATTTTTGTATTTTAAATATAAATTATGAATAAAAAATAATTTTAATGCATTTAGTCATAAATGCTACAGCAAAATTTTAATTATTGTTACAAATATTAATAGTATTAAACAGAATGTATTTTTGTAAAAACGTCGTAACTTTGGTAACTAATTTTTAGTTTCTAAGAGTTTAGGTTCATTAAGATTTTTACACGAGGAACTCTTCATTTCTACAGGAAACAGTTTTAGCCTAACTTTCTTTACTGTACTTCTTTAATACAGAATATCCTTCTTGTAAAGATAATGAATTGTTTATTTAAGGTACAAATTTGGGATGAAAAAATCATTCATAATAAAAAAAATGCATTAACCCGTTTCCGCACAGCGTCCTATTTATAGGACAGTACATAAGACAGCAAATAGCCTATTTAAATAAGGCAACAAAAGACAAAAACAAACCGGGTGAACAAGTTATACAATTTCATCTCGAGTGAAGGAAATAGACACTGTTAGACATGATGAGCCATATAATTGGTAAAGGAAAAACAAAGACGATGTCAAATATAAAATTGTTCAGGAAAACCTCTCACACTTTGCTCGAAATGTAATGAAACTCTATGTACAAAATGTTTTCCAAATTACCATAAATAGTGTGAATATGCTTTAACTAAATAAAAAATATAAAATTTATTTGTGTTTCATTTTATTTTGCATTAAATATTAAAGTTCAATTGTTTGGGAACAGAAAAACGTAATCAAGTAACTAAAAACAAAGGAGAAGTACTAAGTGTTCAAAAACTTCCATATCCGCCCAGCGTCCAATTTATAGGACAGTAGTTATCTCGGGTCCTAAATTAATGGTGTGGAGTTTAATAGCATATTATATTTAATTTAAGTGTTTAGAACATAATTTTAAAAGTTTAAAAAAAATTTCAATTTTAAATTAAGTTGGGCGTTAATGGGTTAAGATCAATTAAGTCTTTGAATTTGAAATCTGTGTATTTTTCATATCAGGATATCACTATGCTTTTTGACTCAATTTTTGGGACTCAGTTTTTGGTTTTTGAAAATACCAGGTGATACATGAGAGGTGATAAAATATATGAATATTTTCCTTTTAGTACGAAACTAATTAGTAAAATTTTGAATAGAGAAAATAAAGACTTATCTATGTAAATTTTATGTGATACTGCTGTTTTAAGTCCAGCTATTGTCCAGTAATGTCACCTCTAAAACAACATTTAAAATATTTCTGAACTTAATAAGAATAATGCTTGATAAGAAGATTTTTTATGAAAAAGAAAGTTATTGAAATTCATTCAGAAATGGTGAATATAAATAACGGTTTGTTGTGTTTAGTATTAAATGGGTTACATAATCAGAAATTTAACAGAATAATAAAGGCGTCAAACGTCTGAAGCAGTTTTTTTTACATGTAAGCTTGAATTTTTAAGCAATCTACTGGGGCATGATGCTAATGGTTATGTTTTATGTTTTATATCTGTATTTAGTTTAGCTTATAGCTTCTGTTCAAAGTATAATTAATTTCATTTTAGGTTATTATCTCTAGTTTTATAAATGTTTATATCATATGCGATTTGTTCATAATGAAACTTTCAACATAATTAAATATTAGTTGTGTAAATATTTGAAAAAGAAATGTACACTACATTTATAATATTTTAATTCCAATGAACTTAATACATTTTTAAATTACGTGTCACTATTGCTTATTGAATCTGATTACTTAATGAATAATTAACTATATATATTAACTGCGAATTCATCACTATATTTTAATTATATGATGAAAATAATTATTTTTTATATTCAGATTATTTTACGATTATAAAATTATTGTTGAGTTATAATTAATATATTTAAAGCTAGTTTTAATGAGAGCAATATATCCCTTCACCAGAAAATAATGAAATATATATTAACCTAACTCTTAAATTATAATAATCATAAGTAAAATGAAAACAAATACCAAATCTGTCACATCTGTAAATCTGTGAATTTAATTAACTAAAATTTTTGAATTATTTATAGGGAAGAAATTCGGCTTTAAATTTTATTTGAATATATTGTAAAACTAATCAAATCAATAGAAAATTTGCAGTGTTTGAACGACTCTGATTTCGGGAAATGTTACATTTTGAAAAAGATACCCCTTCCCATGAAATTATTACTTTGTCTTTAGTTTCGGTCTCCATTCTTTGTCCTAATCCGTTTCATATGGAAGATAATAAGTTGTATAAAGAGTACAAAGACCTAAATTGTCTTCTTGGAGACGTTCCAAGTATAGGGATTCTACTACCTCCCCGTTTTAACTCCATATACGACGAAGCTGGGTAGTTTAGTCAATGAGGTAGAATAGGAACCTTTTTCTTTCTTTCTATTTCTTTGTTTGAAATGAAACAGTTGGCAGTCATGGATGAAAGCCTATTGGTCATTTCAGAGCTCGTTCCTATTTGAGTAGAATAATCATTTCGTAATGTATTTCGCATTATTTTTAACTCATTTTTCTGCCTTGAATATATATATATATATATATATATATATATATATATATATATATATATCAGGAAGTCAGGAAGTTTTATATTTTTGTTTATGAACAATTCGTCAAGCGCCCTCGAAACTGTTAGACTCTCACAACGTCCTTGTTTTATATGGTTTCTAAAGATTTGTATTACTTCAACTGTTGTATTTTAGTTCTTTTTATATCCCGGATGGTTCTTTCGGAATTTTTCTTTCCTTCTTTTAATAACTTTCGTTTTAATCTTTTGATTATTTAAAAATGATGTTATGTAAAATGGCTGCTGCATTAAACATTTAATGCAATTAATACAAATAAAAATATAAAAAGACACATTTTTGCACAGAATATAGTATAGAAATACATTGCATGGAAATGAGAAAAGAAATAAATTATAATCTAACTCAATTTAAATTTATTAGATGAGATTTCAGACATGCATATATGGTATATTATTACTACATGTTCCTAGCATATTCATTGCCTTGTCTGCAAAACATTTTCGAATATTCATTGTATTTTATGCAGGAATATTTTATTAATCTATATTTTATCATTTCCTTGATATTTAGGAAAGGTTTTGCTTTTAATTGGAGTATTAAAAACATTTGCATACTTTCTTGAACAGTTGATCTGTAGATTTGATATTTTGTTTGAAAAACAATTCACTCTTTATCACCATACTTAAATAGAATATTGTTGACTATTTCTAGGTATGTTTAAGTTAATCAAATCTTTAAAGTACTTAGCATTCATCATGGAAATACAAAGCATACCAAAAACTGATAGGTATTCTTAATATTACCATAAATTTTTAACCGACTAACATTATTTGGTCTTAAAGAGAAAAATATATGAAAACTATTATGTTTGTTACTGTATTATAGAGGACAAGGTAACAACATATATACAAGCTAATAAAGTCAAGCTTGTTTTCTGGGTCATAAATGGATTTACTGTCAGACTTGTGTTTCTTACAGTTGAGATTGCTCAATTGGGTGTTAATAAAACATATTAATAAGCATTTTTAATAAATTTAAAAAATACACTTTATTTATTTCAAAAATATATTGAAAATATTGCATTACGCATTTGTCAGGAGAATTATAACAAAGAAGGATTTTTCCTTTATCAAAACTAAGTGATCTTGTAGGTGGTTCTGCATTTCAAAACTAGTTGTCAGAACGTTTGTTGCATATTTATGATATTTTCAAAGAAAGGCAAAAATGCTTATCACCTGTGTAGCATTTAATAATGAAAGACACATTGCTAAATTGAACTTTTACAGTCTATTTTATTCAATCTAATAGTGAAATACAAGCTGTAATTTAATTAGACATAGATTAGGGTAGCCTAGAAATTATTCTATAGATTTTCGTTGTCATTTTCATCTGGGTCAGTCTTTCATTATTGATTTCATGTTTATGCTTTAATATAAGCAGAGCAACTTCCGTCTTTGCTTTTGTTATTTTTTAGCAACACATTATGCTTTCCATAACAAGAATTAACTATAAAATATATATAATTATACAATTGAAAGAATACATGTGATAATTCGCATGTAAATTGCAGCATTTTACATTGATTTAGTATATCAGATTTTTAAACAGAATACTTAAATAAAATTGCAAAAGAAAGATAATATCCATCCATGTTGTTAATTAACTACTGACTATTAAAATCAATATCAATTATATATGTTACAAAATGTTACGAATTAAAAGAAAATGTGTGGGGAAAATTGAAACTGGTTTGTAAAATTTATAATTCTAGAA
>CM063501.1:69396221-69398721 GCA_032207245.1 Pardosa pseudoannulata
AATAGCTAACCAATTTATTTGAAGTATGGACATAAGAATAACTGTAAAGAATTAAAAAAAATGCATTTAAAAATATTTGTTAAGAATGAAATATTTAAATGTGTGTGATTTCTGAAATATAAATAAATTTTGTATTAATTATCATATGGTATAAATAGTTATTCAATTAATATAAAATATATAACTGTATATATATGGTATTATTGGAGGCATTAAAACATAAATTATATGCAAGTTGCTAAATTTTTGTTATTTCTGAAATATGAATAGATTTTGTAGCAAATATCATATAGTATAAATAGTTATTCAGTTAATAAAAAATATATAACTATATGTATTTGGTATTATGGGAGGCATTAAAATACACATTTTATGTAAGTTGCTAAAATGTAAGTTGTTTATGAAAAAGGATATCACAACAAATTTTCCTTTCCTTTCATTTTTGTTAATTTTTACGTTTCTTGGATTTAAGAAATTAGCAGGCAATACTTCCAGGCAATCAAATCTATCTTAAGGATACTTTGAGAAGTTCATTGAGAGAATTTATAAAGAATATATCTTTACAATATTTTTTGCTGATTTTAGATGACTTAAGTACATTTTCAAAAAGAGAAAAAGTAGCATAGAAGTTTTCAAATATTTTAAAATAAACTGAACCCGTATGTATAGATTTATTTTATCTAAAATAAAAATTCTTTATTATTATAGATAGATAAATTTTATGGACATACAATGTTTGCACGGTGAGGTCGGGCGTCGTCATCCATATACAGAAATTCAGGACCCATGGCGCCCCGAAACAAACGTACATGTTGTTCCAGAATGACATACCGATAGTTGTGGCCTGTCATCGTTACACTCTGAATATGCAGGTCATTTCTGGAACCAAGAATAATTCCTCCCTAAACGAGCCATCCTGCACCACCGTAACGGTGTCGTTCAATGGTGTTCTCTTGGTGGTAACGGGTACCTGGCGCTCTCCATATGAAAGTCCGGCGAGAATCAGAATGTAAACTGAACCTGGACTCGTCGGAACATATCACACAAGACCACTGTTGCGGTGTCCATAATGCATGCTCTCTAGCCCAGCATAATCGCAGGCGACAGTGAGTAGCGGTAAGGGGAACACATCTGACAGGCCTACGAGCATATAGACCAATGTTCCCTAAGCGTCTGTACACGGTCTGCCTTGAAACTGTCGTACCGGTAGCTGATGAGAGCTGACGAGACAGGTCTGATACTATGCTCCGTCTGTTTCTTTTGGCAGTAACTGCCAAATACCGGTCATCATTCGGTGTAGTAACTCGGGGGCGACCTGTGCTGTAACATCTACTCACATTATCATCATGTTTGAATCGTTGCCAAATTCTGGAGATAACACTCTGGGCGATTCCAAGTTCCTCGGATACTTCCAGCTGGGTACGTCCACATTCCAGTCGTCCGATAATTCTACCACGTAAAAAATCATTCAAATGCTTCCTTTGTGCCATAACTATGCGGTTATTGCACTGAAAGGCTTTTAAAGTGCTTGTGAACAATTTTACTTCTTTGCTAACATTCCTTATATACCCCTTTCATACACTCTCGTCTTTGTGACGTACTATCAGCTCCATCTGGTGGTTTCCTGCAATTTGCATATTCTTCTTCAAGATGTGTGTGATAATTCTACAGGTGAAATATTTATTTTAGAGCTCAATTTCTGTGTGTTTCTAAATTATCCTTAATTTATGGACATGAGTGTACATAACTTTTACATTTTTAGTGCCTTAAAATAAAATAATTTAATACTATTTTATTTAAAATATACATAGACCTGGGGAAATAACTATCTTTTAAACAACAAAAGATGATTAAATCCTCTAACTAAAACAAATAAGAGTGTAGTTACAGTGTAGAAATAAAGTCACTCAACAATTCGGGTATGCTAGAATGCTTGTGCTATTCTGTGTTAAATTCCAGATATTCATTGATATCAAAGTTTGGAATGTGTGTATAAATAAAGATAAAGCTTCCTGTTGCTTAGTGACCGTTAGTGCTGTTGCCAGGTTATTTTTCATTGCATAATGAGGAAAAGCATATTTTCGTTTAACCATGATTGGCTAAACTTAAAAATTTAAAATATAGTAATTTGAAATAAAAAATATTAGAAATGGTTTTATAGGAACTGTAATATCGATAATATAGTAACAATGGTTTTTTTATTCAAAGTAGTGAATGTTCACAGTTTTATTTACCGTGGGTTGCATTTATGCAGTATCTTTTTTTACAAATGCAATGATTTCCTCGAATTAGCCATTTTCGTAACAACTTTATTTTAACCTAATTTATAATTCTACATTATTTAAACCATTTTTCTGAGGTATTTATTTTTACAAAAAGTGAATAATGATAAGTGAACATTAGAAATAATTTTATAGGTACTGTAATCGGGATAATATATTGAATATATTTTTAATTTCGAAGTAGACTATGTTAGCAGTTTTATTTATCATGAGTTACT
>CM063501.1:69403721-69406221 GCA_032207245.1 Pardosa pseudoannulata
TAAGAGAAAATGATGCGCATGTGGCGGAAAAAATATATTTCTACATCAGATGAAATGGTAGAAGATATTTTAAGAAAATTTACTTTACTCAGAATCATTTAGATGCTTATCACTACGGCAAAAAGAAACTCTAGAGAAATGTAAGATGCGTATTAATAACAAAATAAATTTTAAACGACTTCCAAGTGAAGTAGAAAAAATTGATCATAAATTGATATCAGATACTGCGCTAAGAGGAAAAGCAGATATCGAAAATCAAAATATTTGCTGGTTTATCAGACAAGAAATAAAATATGTTATTCTGTTTCATATGTTTGCACGTACTGCATATTTTAAAGGGAATAAATATTTATCTCTACAGAAGATATATTATTATTTTAAGATGTATTATTACTGTCACAATTGTTTTAGACTGTATGCGACATTCGAATCATCTATATCTGCTTGCAACATTTAAGCACATTTATTCTAAAAAAAAAAGACTTTAAAGTTTGAATTCTGTGACATTCCCAGAGGAAAAAGTATTGGATGGTAGCGTTTTTTGAAATAAGCAGTTTAGCCAAGATAATCTATCATATCCAACTCTAACTAGGGGGAAGAAAATTGGAATTTGTCTCACTTTATAAAATTAAATTTGTCTTTGAAAATGAATTATCATATTTAGATGTTATTTATTTTTGCGCAGTTTTTTCCGCAGTTGTTATTGTTCTCTTTTTTTTAAGTTCTTTACTTTCTAATGGAATAAAAACATTCAAACAAAGACCTAAATTTTGAAAATAAACATTAAAACTATTGGGTTTTATGTTTTTAGAACTGGTAGCATAATTTGTACAGACAAAGAATCATTTTACTAATTTTATCAGGTAAATTGTGTATAGAAATCTTGGAATGCGAAGACATGAATAATGTCGGTTTATTAGTAGCAAAGAAATAAAATAAATTATTTTCCTTCATAGTAATGGGTATATACATATTTCAAGGGAATAAGCATCTATCATTAACAAAATTTAAGGTAAAATATTTCTGAAAAAATTGATTTTGAATGAAAATGACATTTTAGTCTTCTATGTTTGTTGTTTTTAGTGGATTTCTTCGTAGACAAAGATTAAAAGATTGCATTTTTACGCTGTTTACTGTGGATAAAGCATTAGATTGTGCAGTCTTTTAAATCATATGTTTAGACACAATAATATATCACTTCAAACTCCAACAAAACAGAAGATATTATAAATTTGTTTCAATTCATAATATTAAATTTGTTTACGCCTGAAGTTTTGAGAAAAATATGGTACAAAAAACACATTTTCTTATATGTCTCCTGACTCCGAATTCATACGTTTAAATGTCTATAATAGTTATTTGAAATGTCAGCGAAATTTTTTAAGGCAATGTTGTGCAGAAATTTTGATTTTTTTTATCATAACGGTAAAATTCCTTGTTCCAAAGATGTAAGATGCATATTGATGACAAAATAAATTTAAGGGACTTTTATACTAAAGACAAATAAAATGCTGATAAATTAATATAACTGTTAGTTAAATAAGAAAACAAATATTTAAAATTGAGAAATCTATTAGTATTGGTGTAGAGAATAAATTAAATTTGTTATCCTAAAAAATGAACGTATTTTAATCTTTGTAGCATGCTATTAAGTATTCCTGTCTGCCCATATAGAAAAAACCCGACTTATAGTGTAGGTACGATAATCTATCATTCCAAACTCTAACATATAAAACATATTTGGAATTTGAATCAGTCCAAACATAGTTAAGTTTACTTTTAAAAATTTGAAAATTAGAATATCATAAAACCGTTTATAAATTCGAATATTAAAAATGCAAAATTATGTATTAAGCATTTAAAATTTTGTTCACTAAATAGAAAACTAACATACTAAGGTACTGTTTCTTATACTGTTTCAGTATACTCTGGAAAAAATTAAAGATTATTTCAATAAACATAGATAAAACAAACATAATTAAACCTCTACGTTGCAAATTAATTTTCTCTTTTTCCTGTTTCTGTCTGGTCCAATTATTCTTTCAGTTACATCCATTTATTTTAGACCTAGCAACTTCAATTCAGTAAAATAAGTGCAAATCTTTGCTGCAAAAGAATGTTGATGCCAATTGAGACTCAACTTTGAACCACAAAGAATTTTAAAATTACATAATGACAGTAATAGTAATCAAATTTAAGACCTCTTGCACGGCAGCTGTAAGTATTACCGCTGCGAAGACAGTAGCAGATAATTTTCACATAATTATAACAGATAATTTTCACTAAAAGTTAATTTCAAGTGTGAAAAGTTTTAGTTAATAGATATTATCATTTATTGCTCTGTGTTATGAGCGATAATCTTTTTTGATGTCATACCAGTTGTTTATATTCTTAAAGTTCCTTCTACGTAAAACATAGTTAACTAGTAAAACTAGTGGAATGTATTTAATATATGGGCATAAGGGGCATTTCCGTTCTGACACCGAAAATAGTTGTGGTT
>CM063501.1:69408721-69428721 GCA_032207245.1 Pardosa pseudoannulata
ATCCCAATTCCAATCTTCGCATATGTTATCAACTGCATAGATATGATTAATTCATACGAATATTTTTTAAATGCACCACTATTTTATATCTTGAAATTTGCTTCCTAATTTCCATTTCGAATGACCTTAAACCATTTTTCGAATAGTCACTGATAGAACTAGAAAGATATTTATAATCCATATACAACTTTTAAATTAATTTAAATCAATTGGATATCATCCGTCACTTTTTATTTTAAAGACAATAAACTTTTTGTGTTACGTTTGCTAGGAATAAGTGTTTTCTATGTATAACTATAATCAACGGAAACTATACAAAAATATTGAAGTTTGACCAATACGAATTTAAAGTTTCTAAAAAAACGGAACTTTTGAATTTATAAATGACATAAAAGAATACTTACCTTGTTTGTTAATTAATACTTAATTTATAAACATTTGTGTATTCGAAAATATGTTTGACACTAACGAGTAGAAACCAAATGGATGGTTAAGTACTTATTTATGCACATTGTATACATATATATATGACATATAGTCTACTTGTCTCAAGGTGATTTCAGTTTTCTTATATTGTACAATCAGTAATCTTATTAAATTATACTCTTCAAAAGTCTATTAAAAGACAACTATATTGAGTGCACATTAAAAAAAGGAGTTATTTTGAACTTTACAGATTATATATAAAAATGAATTGAAAAATGAGAATACACAGGTAATATAAATAACTCACTGAACATGTTTCTTCTTAACAACTTTCCAGGAATCTTTATTCTTACCTTAAAAGAAAAATATACATCTCAATATCACAATAAAGTATGACTTTCATCAGCTTGGTTAACTACACACACACACACACACACACACACATATACATTATACATATATATATATATATATATATATATATATATATATATATATATATATATATATATATATATATATATATATATATATATATATATATATATATATATATATATATATATATATATATATATATATATATATATATATATATATATATACATATACATGTCAAATTGAATAAGCATACAATAAACATGATAAAAGTATATACAATATTTAAAGTGTAATAATTGCAATAAATGTTCATTTTATTACTCTTATTACTATCATAACATTTTAAATTTGCTATTATGTAAAAAAAGGTAACAAGTATCCATGATAAAATACAATTCTATGTGACAAAACCATAGGTAGATTTTTCATAAATATTGTTTCAAATTCTTTATATTTTTTAAATAAATTTTTATTTTAACTTTTGAAATGTTAGGATGCAAAGGGTTTTCACAGAAAAAGAATGTAATGCCCAGACATTTAGCAAATTTGATAATTCTTATCATGCAGTGTGATTTGTATAGATTTTCATAAAAATAACCAAAATGTGTAATTTTAAATCATATTTAGTTGCATAATTTTAGCACCATTAATCAAATTCAAAGTACCATTTTCAGAAAATATTCTAAACTGCATTCTAGTTTAATGCAATAACACTTTTTGAATTATCTGCTGAGAAATTAATTACCTGTCACTTTTATATGGATTTATGTAAATTTCACATTAGGCTACAATCAATGGCAACCTATTATTTTTTAAAGAATTCATTTAACGTTTCTTGTTGAAGTTTCTATAAACTACGGAACAAGGTAAAAAATAATGATTTATACAGTGAAATATCCCTCCTATCACCAAAGATTTGCTACGGAAATGTATATTATAATCATGCACATTTGTCTTGAGACAGCAACGTTAGTGAACCATAAATAAAATCATCTAATATATGAAATTCTTCCTTGGAATATATTTCATACATATTTGCTCCAAATAATCTACTTTTCGAGAAATATGACTGAGATACATAAGTAATCCTATCGTTGTAGGAAGTTATAATCCTAAATCGATAGCCAGATCAAACAAAATACTTCCAAAATTAAGCTGTTTAATTATCCATCTGTGTTAAAGAAGATATATTTAGTTTTGTCTCATAATTCTATTATCAATGAAGTCTGCTTAGCGTAAATCCATATTATTTGTAAATTCCAATAATTTTTTAACCGTTTAAACGCTGAATTAAAAAAGAATAGTCCCAATGATTTGAAATTTGGTTATTATATTAATTAAGAGTATATAAAAAAAGTATATAAAAACAATAATGTTTTAAAATGAAGTGAAAAAAAGTTTGAGGGGTGATTTTAGAGATGTTCCATTATTGGAACATTGGCTTGTTAAATGATTATCTTTTGGATATTTTCAAAAGTTCATGAAAATAGTTAATTTAATGTCTAATAATAATTATCTTCTTAATATTAATTGTTTTGTTTATTTATCTTTAAATAATGTAAAATTAATAAATATTATGACACTATAGAATTTATGCAATATTGCTACCAGTTTAACCAATTCTGTTTGATTATAATTTCACCTTTTTTCCCATTTTACCTCAAGGTTTTCTGAGTTTCTTCTTGGTCCTTGGACCGTATTTATATTACATCTTTTTTTAACATTGATGCTGTTACGCCATCGATGTATGTGGAACACATACATCGATGATCCCTTGGACCGTATATATATCACATTTTTTTAACATTGATGCTGTTACGCCATCGATGTATGTGGAACACATCGAATGGCGTAACAGCTTCTAAATTATTTTCCTTAATATCTTCTTCATCAGTTATATCACCAGGTTTATCGGGCTCTATATCTACATCTTCCCAATCAGAATCCGAAAGAGTTTCTAGAAAGGCCAGAGTATCTTGTATTGTAAGGTATCTTTCCGACATGGTGTTAAATTTATGAAACACATAGAAGGCATGCATGCACATTTTTCATTGTCTTCCAAGAAAAACTCTATATCAAAGGAAACTGATAACTATTTCAGCAAACAACTGCAATAAAACCCCTTTTATGTGAAATTCCACTTGTCTTCAAAGACACAGGTGAAAGCCTCCTCCCCAGCCACCTTATCAAAAAGAATTCCTTCTATTGTTTTGACAATCAATATAAAGTGTCAATATTATAATCTTTCCAAAGTATTGAAGCTTCCATTTGCATCTATTTATTTTCTTTAGAAAAGTTGCTATTCTTATCAGGCTGCAAAATAAATTAATATAATACAATGATTTGAACATAAATGAAAAAAAAGTAAATTTTACCTTTATTTATATATTTGTCTATTTATATATTTGTTTATATATTTCAATATAAAATACGAAATAAAAAATTAAATAATTTTCCATCTATTGAGATTTAACTGCATAACTAAATTTACGCTCAAAACGCCCGTTGCAGGTACAATTCCTTTGCTAAATGTACCCGCACACAATGTGTTAAAACTTATATTTTGTACTGAATAATGTGTTAAACATTTGCATTCGGGGTACCAGAGGGGAGCCATTTAAAATTTGTTTTCAAAATCGAGGTCTCCGCTACGGAGACAATGCAAATAATTTTCAGTTTTTAGCATAAGTATAAAAAAATCGTAAAAACTAGAGATTTTGCATTGTCTCCGTAGAGGAGCACTCAAGTTTGAAGGCAATTTTAAATGGTTCCGGTCCGTAGCCATCGAGTGCAAAGTGTTAATTTATAATTTGAAAGTTAACATCTGCAGTTAAAGCATAATGATTTTCAGGGCTGTAATAGGTAGAAAATTATATAGCTTCGTTTGAGCTTCACACAACATTCAAATGAAATCCCATTTATAAAAATAAAGCATGCGTATATAAAAGTATGTTTCATTATAAATGGAAAATTGCAGAATAAAAGAAAATATTAAGAGTGTCAACAGTCTTGCCCTCTTAAAAAAGCGGCAAATATAATCTTTTGTAATGATTGTAAAGCAAACAAGTATTGATCAGATCCGCAATAACTCAGTTGGCAAAGGCAACGCTGTAGTAACTTTCCCGGGTTCGGAACCGAGTCAACAATTATAATTTTAAAATGCATAAATGGTCTATTTCTACAATATTAACTGATTATATGTGTTTCCTTAAATCAAGTCATTCTATTTCACTTAATCGATGTTTTAATATTTCAAAATGAAGTGGCTAATGAAATGTCAATAACCTTTCCCTTTAAAATAATGATTATTTTCTATTTATATTCTACAATTAAAATTTTAAAATGCATAAATGGATAATTTCTACAATATTAACTGATTATATGTGTTTCCTTAAATCAAGTCATTCTATTTCACTTGATCTATGTTTTAATATTTCAAAATTTTAGTGGCTAATGAAATGTCAATAACACTTTCCTTTTAAATAATGATTATTTTCTATTTATATTCAACAATTAAAATTTTAAAATGCATAAATGGATAATTTCTGCAATATTAACTGATTCTATGTGTTTCCTTAAATCAAGTCATTCTATTTCATTTGATCGATGTTTTAATATTTCAAAATGAAGTGGCTAATGTAATGTGAATAACACTTTCCTTTTAAATAATGATTTTTTTTCTATTTATATTTAACAATTAAAATTTTAAAATGCATAAATGGATAATTTCTACAATATCAACTGATTATATGTGTTTCCTTAAATCAAGTCATTCTATTTCACATGATTGATGTTTTAATATTTCAAAATGAAGTAACTAATGAATTATCAATAACACTTTCCTTTTAAATAATGATTATTTTATATTTATATTCAACAATTAAAATTTTAAATTGCATAAATGGATAATTTCTACAATATTAACTGATGTGTTTCCTTAAATCAAGCCATTCTATTTCACTTGATTGATGTTTTAATATTTCAAAATAAAGTGGCTAATGAAATGTCAATAACACTTTTATTTTAAATAATGATTATTTTCTATTTATATTTAACAATTAAAATTTTAAAATGCAAAAATGGATAATTTCTACAATATTAACTGATTATATATGTTTCCTTAAATCAAATTCTATTTCACTTGATCGATGTTTTAATATTTCAAAATGAAGTGGCTAATGAAATGCCAATAACACTTTCCTTTTAAATAATGATTATTTGCTATTTATATTCAACTATTTTCATTTTAATTAAGTATTATACATTGGTATTTGGTAAATAATTTTGGATATTAGGATGAAATAAAAGTTGATATGGAAAAATTATAACCATTACTTACGCATGATTAATATAATAACTAAAATAATTTTTATTTTTTACATGTCTGGAATTGAAAATATTTTCTATTTCAAATTTATTTCACAAGCTTTGTATATACCTTGAAATGTTTAATTTCTTACGTAACAATTAACAGTAGACAAAAGTATAAGAAAAGTTATGTAATATGAAAAAGAATAAGAGAATACTTTTAAGTTGAACAATTGAAAAATATCTTTTAAAGAATTACTCTCCCAGATTTGCTTACAGTTTTAGTTGGATATTTTAAGTTATGTTCTGTATTTCTGATCTGGAGTTATTTTCTTCTCTGCCATGATGTTATTGGAAAGTATGACAATGTTACCTCTTACATTTAAATTACCTATTTCCGAGGAACCAATGAAGTATATTGGATTATAACTACGCTACGGAGTTTAAAAAAGGATTTCTTTTACAGGTGATATAAAAGCCAAATAGGTTTCACTTAATGCATTTCCGCAGTATATCTCCCCCTTCCTAAATTGAAAGTGTTTTCTACCTCTCCCCATTAGTGTCTGGAAACTCATGTTTATTTTCTCTATCAAAGAAATTGTTTCCCAGCGTAACAGTTCAGTCACTCTTTGAAAAGTTTTATCCTTATCGATTTTAAGGGTATTCTCTAGAGATGATATTTATAGCTCACAAACTCTTTCTGTACGAAACCTTGATAGACCCTCCGGTAACTTTTATAAATAGGTGACTTTAGATCAATTTTCCCTTTATCCATAATGGCTGTTGTATTACTGGAATAAAAATGGTAATCTGATGCATAAGGCATCCTAGTACGGTGAAATATTTTTTTTTACAACTTACTGATGGCTTGCCTGCAAAACCTTCTATTTTACCCCATCTCAATTTCAAACACTTTCCAACATGTAAAATGCAACAAAATTTAGACATTTACAAAAAAAAAAAAAATATATATATACTTCTTTTTTTTTAATAAAATGAATAGCTAAAATAAATTCCAATATACAGCTATACTAATTATAATTAATCATGCTTCGATGAACTGAATTAAAAAAATATAAAAGATATTTAAGAAAATTATTTTGATTTAAGATTTCTACTGCACTATATTAGTATTTGAAAATTAGACGTTTTAATGTCCTGAATCATAGACTCATCAGCATCTTTTGAAGGGTAAAATTGTCTCAGATATTGACAGTTACAGAAGTAAGTTTTGTAAGATAAGGTAAGAGAACTATACATGATTAAGGGATTTTTCTTTATTTTGATATTCTTCTTTCAGAAAATGAATCGATAATCAAATCACACACCCATATTCTGTGAAGAAACATGTATTTGCTGCACAATGTGTCTTCTGAAACTTTATACTTCTAAAACTAATCTTATTGAAGTTTTACTCCAATAAGAATCGGAAAGATCCCTTTTAGAATTTTCCTATTCGATATATGTAAAAAGGTTTTAAAATAGAGAAGAAAGGAAGTGTTGAGTTACTGTTGCCACAAAATGTTACAGATAATCTTGTGTTGAGGAAAAGCCTTTAGTTGTGTTTTACAACTAAAAAATAGACTTTCTTTGAACTAAAATTCTAACATCTTCAAAGATAGAATTTGCTCAAATAAATAATATGGAACAGAGGTCAACATCTGTTGTTTAGTTAATTTTTAGAAAACAACTTAACTGCACGAATACAAACAAATAGGATAAAGTAAAGAGTAGTACTAAAGTGATATGACTGTTAAATACACAGATAACTTTATTTTTCAAAAACATATATCTCAAAATCAATTCAGGGCAGTAAATTTTTCAACAATTTGCTTTAACAACTTCCAATATTGAGAGGAGTTATGAATAAAAACCTGTCAGCTTTTTACGTAAAACAAATTTAAACTTACAAAAATTTAACTTGATTTTTCTCAAATTGGATTCATCATATAACGCGCATGTTATCTAAAAAAGTTTTTAATATTTGTTTAAATTAATTTTTACAGGTTGTATACAATATAATTTTCATCCGATTAAACCAATGTTGTCTTGTATATTTTCCAATATTCTTTTAGGTTTTAGTTCCAATTTTTTTTTCAATAGTAATTTTTTTAATTTTTAAGGAAAACATTTAATCTTTTCATACACACACACACACACACACACACACACACACACACACACATATATATATATATATATATATATATATATATATATATATATATATATATATATATATATATATATATATATATATATATATATATATATATATATATATATATATATATATATATATATATATATATATATATATATATATATATATATATATATATACATATTAATTTGTCTTAAACTTAATTATATCCTTAGTAATAATGCAAATTATCCTTGACATCTTTATTCTTAACAAAAACGTGTCTCTTATTCAAAACTTTTTAACAAATATTATTTATATTTTATGTTATTTAGTAGTTTAAAAATTATGTTTGTAATATTTTTACAGTTTTTAAACGTTTGATAGTCGTATGACTCCTTAAACACTATTAGAAAAATATACAATGCTTAACAGAAGTTACATATTTTATTTAACATATCCAAACTGCTAAATAATGTACGGTAAATTTTTGAAAGAGACATTTTAGTTCAGAATACTACTTAAATTATAATTTTTGTTATAATATCACATAAAGATAATTAATACTGAACAAGGAAGATATCTATATTTATAAGAAAGATACACTTGAAAATTCAGGGAATAATAGTGAACATATCATGTAATAACTGATAAAACATTCAAATATTTGTTTTACCATTACTATTAGTTTTAAGCTACATTTAAGACTTCAGTATAGAAAAATTTTGTCAATAAACTCAATGATGTCCAGTCTGCAAAATTTTGATCCCTAATTAAACAAAACTGAGAGATTATTCAAAGTGTGAAACAAAATACTATTTAAATGTTTTTTATATATTTTAATAAAAATTCTGAAAAAAATGGTAATGTAAAAATAAATTTTCTAAAGAATACAGCATTTATATGAACGTGAAGTTGCATTTGCTCACTGTTACAACTTGCGTTTGCGATTATGTAAGAGCCACCAAATTTTCTATAATAAATAATAATTTTTTTAATTTTTGAAAAGTCTTAAAATCTTTAAGAATCAAAAGAATATAAGTTTTAAATTATTGTAAATTTTAAAACAAGCTATGCTAAAACTTCATACAAATGAAAAGGTAAAGTCAAGATTCAAGTAGTTAATAGTACGTTAACTGCTCGTTATACATATAGCCTGCTCTTAGTATAATTGTATTGGAAGTAATACTGATCGACATTAGCCATAACTATATTGAAATTAAAATTCACAAATGTCAATATTACCTACATTTATTAAATGTGAAAATTTAATATTCAAGACTTGGGGTTTTAAATTAATATAAAACATATTCTTCAGAATTTTTTCTGTTTAAAAAATATAATTCTAAGTGTTTATTTCATTAACCATTTATCTGGAATTTTAATACATAAGGTAAATATATAAAATATAAGGTAACGTTGAATTCAATATCATTTACATATCACAATTTAATAAAATATACAGGAAAAATATTATGTGATTTTTCAAACACAAGCCCAATGATGGAAATCAGCTGAAATGTGCAAATTAATATATTAGTAACGTCAAAATTGCCTATAAATAAGTAAACTACTTATATGGTTTAAAAAATTACTATTCATGTAATAGTTGTTTTATTTAAAAAAGTATGCTCTACGATTATTTTTATTACATTTTTTTCCTTTAATTTTCTTTTATTCTACCTTTTCAGAAATATGATATTATTAAGTGAATTAATTATGTATTAATTGTATTTTACATATTTTAATCCGAAAAGTATATAAAATATACAGTAAACATTGTCAGCCACAAACCGAATATTAGACATAAGCTGAAATATGTAAAATATTCTATACGTAACGTCAAAAATTGCTGTTAGTAGATTACTGATGTGATAAAGTCTTTGAGAAAATTCTTTGTCATACAGTTATTTGCAGTTGACCCACATAGAAAAGCAGTAATTGTTTAACATAACATTCTCGGTTGGGAATTGCTTTTTTATGAAGTATTTGTTAGTCAAGACAGCAGCTGATTATTTCGAATACTAGTAGGCTTATTTCAATAGATAAATACCCAACATAAACATTTGTTCTTTAAGATTACAATATTTTGGCGAAAACGAACGAAAATTAAAAGAACAAATTCTCCATTCTTTTTATTTGTGATTTACTGAAACTGTTAATTATATAGCAACATTTTTGAGTGATAAAAATATTTTCTTTCTTAGTGATAATAAGTTTGTTCAAGCAATGTTATGTTATCTGTTAACATGTAAATGTGTGTACATAGTTATTGATTTTACTCTGAGTAGATGTAAAATTGTGAGATTTAGACAGCAGCAAAAAGTTTATGCAATCCTTGGTTTGGCTGACTTCTTAGTCAGTGATTTCGAAGTTAAATCTTAAGATATAAAAAAGACAGTTTTTTTAAAAAATATAAATTGAATTAATCAGTTGTTTTTATTATTAACTTTAGAGATCTCCAGTAAAGTGTGAAACAATACATTAAAAAGTAAAATAATTTGGATAAACACATAATTTCAAGCATACTGTACTTAATATGAAGATGATGAACTCCATATAAAGATTTTAACTCTCCAATACTTAGTAGTTAGATAGTATTATCCACTGATAGAAAAATAGAATTGATAGAAACTAAAAAAATACATGTAAAGATAATATATAACTACATTAAATACAGAACTACAGAGACCCCTATTTATAGCATATATGCAATAACCTTTATGCTTAGAGATTTTCAACCTTTTTTAATCTATCTCCCCCCTATGAGCCGAAATGTGCTCAACGCCCTCTTATGGAACCGTGGAATTTAAAGTGTGAGGTAAGAGAATTACTCATTTATAAGAGGTAAAATGTTTAAGTAATTTTCTTCAATATAGTTACAAATCAACTTTTTGTTACTGAGACACACTGAAGCAATCGAATTTTTAAGGCACTGACTTTCGGTTCCGGTTTGAGGGTTTGGATTGGAGCGCTACGGTCTACTTTTTGCAACACGAGGGCTAATGAGACCTAAGTTCCAGAGTTCGTGGTTTCGAATCCTACTGGGCGTAGAAGTTCGTAATCTTCTTTAAATAGTACTTTCCAGTTTCGATAGCCCTTGTGTTGCAAAAGAGTAAACCGTAGAGCTCGAAACTAAACCAAACGAATGTTGTTGATTAAATATATTTTTCTAAATGTTGGTTCAATTTCATTCAGAACATAGGAAAAGGAAATAGCCGGTTCTGGTACCAACGGGAAAGTTTGTTTGATTATTGCTAAAATACGTGTAAATTAATAATTTTATGTAAGAAATTTATTTAATATTTTTAAGTTAAATTTGAAAGACAAAACCTCTTAACTTCGCCACCCTGCCTCCCGAAACCAGTTCATTGCCAACCACACCCATTGAGATACACTGATATACAGTGTGATACAAGTAAGCAGATTTAAAATCCAAATCCTCCAGTCATGCGAAGGATTCATTGAAAATAATTTCTAGAATGAAAACACACGATGATAAACCCCCCACTCCATTTCGATGATTATATAAGACTTTTTGGAACCTGTAATCTAAAATATTCGTAACTTTTGTTTGATTCCACAGATGCCATTGATAAAGTTATAAAAGCCTATTTTGCATCAATTTCAAGTAATGAATAGCTTGTGGATTTTAAAAATTAGAAACTTTCCCTACAAAAGTGATTTGGTGTTGAAAGGAATTGTTGTGAACATTTCTGAAAAATTTTAAATTTAGTTTGTAATGTTTAGTGGTAACTCGAAAAAATTCCAGAATAACACAAAAAAAAACTTTTTAATGTCAAAATGTCTTTTTTTTAAAGTGATTTGATGTTAATAGGAACTATTTTGAACATTCCTGAAATTTTGTAAATTTAGTTTGTAATGTTTAGTCGTATCTCGAAAAAATTCCAGAATGAAACAAAAAAGCTTCTTAAAAGATTTTTATTGTCAAAATATCTTTTTTAAAAAGTGAATTTTATGTTACAAGGAATTACTGTGAACATTCCTGAAAATTTAGTAAATTTAGTTTGTAACGTTTAGTCGTATCTCGAAAAATTCCAGAAGGGCACAAAAATGCTTCTTAAAAGCTTAAGTCATATATATTCATTATCTTCTTAATAATATTTTCTTTTCACTGGGAAGTTGATTTTTTGGTAACTCCGCTGTATGACTGGCACAAGTTTGGTAATGTCTGCCCTGTATTCGGTGGGTATCTAAACATGTGCTCACAAGCAGATTTGAGGAATGCATTGAGCTTCAATAAATTGATTCTTTTAGAATCTACGTTTTAAAGTGTTCTGACTTTATATATATTAGTTCTTTGATTCTTTCCATTTCTGTCATTAAAATTTCTCTCAATTCGAGTTCTGTCTTACTTTAAATTAAAGATGTGAAGCTTTTTTTTAAATCTTCTTAAGGAAACGAGATGTACTCTTTCAAACCACTGCTATCGATAGTTAGTATCTGTTTATTCTATCAGCATCCTGTCGACCGAATTCGAACTTTATTTCAGGTGATACGAGTCCCTGTATTGAACATCACCACCTGACGTTATTGACACGCTTGTTCATAATCAATAAAGGAAACTCAATAAATCTATATCCGAGAAGACTATTAATTCTATCTCAACTCAATTTAAACATTCGTCTTCCGACAATATTCAAATTACAACTTCAACGTTCTTTTAGTTGCTCGTAGGGACTATAATTCAATCTATAACACAAATGAATAGAAATATTGCATTACCTTGATAAACTTTAATTTAATTATACACTGTTAGCATTGGAATTTCGACCAAATAGTACTTACAAAATTAATGCTTTTGGGATATATTTTAAGTATATATATTTAGCAATAAATCAGATATTCCATTATGTAAAACAGGTAAAATCACCTATGACACTCAAAGATAATTATATTACTAGATAGTATAGATTTTGGATAAATTTAGCTCAATATTGCAATGTGATAAATATATTTAATTACAACATATATACTGCACATTTTATTTTTCATAGAAATTAAATATTTCCTTTAGAGCTTTATATGAAACTGATTTTAACCGCTTGTTTGATTATCCCGAGTTATCTCGGGTTCGTATATATTGCAGTTAATTATTATCCCGAGAAAACCCGAGAAAAGTAGACTTTGTCAGTACGATTTGTTTTATCACGATTTTACTCGGTCTGGAAGAAATGAAATGGAGTATTCAACTTTGATAAGCAGTTTTGTTGTTTTCGTGGTTCTTTTGGCGGGACTGGTCACATGATTTCCCTCTTGCATAATGTAAAATTAATGTTACGCTTGCCTAGTGTTCGAGAAAGAAAAAAATTAAAACTCATTAAGAAACACATGGAAAATATGTCTTGATTAAATGATTTTATACAATTAAATAAATGCCCAAGGAATACAACTGGAATATACTTATATATATCGAAGACTGCTCTCGAGTCGACGTCGGCCCTAAAAATAACTATATGGCAATGCTTTTTTTTCAAAAGGTCTAACCCGCAAACCGCGGGTGCTAGCAGCGTTCCTCTTCTGCTCTCCTCTGGTCACAAACTTGTCCTCTAAAAAAATCCGACTACCTCGTTGATAAAAAAAAACAGGGATCACTCCAGAACGTCGGGAGGTCAGAAATTCCCGAAACCAACGGACCCTTTTATTTATTGGGATAAGTCCGAAGTTTCTTTCTAGTACAAACCGGTCCTGTTCTGGTATGTCTTTCACGATGACTCACTGGAAGAGGTTAAAAAAAGCTGGACCGAATGTAACTTATTGTTGCATGTAGTGTACCTCGGTTTGTGGATTAGTAATGTATAAAGTAGGATAGTTGCGAAAAATCATCCTAAACAGTTTTCTGCACAAGAAGACTCAGCATTAGTCTTTCACCACTCAGGTTAACCTCATGGCATTTTCCCGATGTCATTCCTGCTACTGCAAAAAAGTCAAAAATAACAAGACAGTGTAATTTGTGCTCCCGTAAAAGAGATTCCATAGCTAAAGGAATAAGAAAAGAGACCTGATACTAGTGTATAGAATGTTAAGTATGTCTTTGTTTTGTCCCTTGTTTAAATTAAGCCAATAAGAAAAGAGACCAGATACCAGTGTACAGAATGTTAAGTATGTCTTTGTGTTGTCCCTTGTTTAAATTAAGCCAATAAGAAAAGAGACCAGATACCAGTGTACAGAATGTTAAGTATGTCTTTGTGTTGTCCCTTGTTTAAATTAAGCGAATACGAAAAGACACCAGATACCATTGTACAGAATGTCAGGTATCTCTTTGTGTTGTCCCTTGTTTAAATTAAGCCAATAAGAAAAGAGACCAGATACCAGTGTACAGAATGTTAAGTATGTCTTTGTGTTGTCCCTTGTATAAATTAAGCCAATAAGAAAAGAGACCAGATACCAGTGTACAGAATGTCAGGTATCACTTTGTGTTGTCCTTGTTTCAAAAATTATCACACAAAGACAAATATTTAACTTTTTCCATTTTCCGAGATAACTAGGGATAGTAAACTACTATTAAAACTAAATGCTTTTACATCTGTAAAAAATTTAAATTTAAATTTAAGACTTACACATTTATTTTGTTTCACTTCCTCGTATTTAATAATAAAATAAAAAAAATTTGATGATTTTTTTGTAATTTTTTTCAATAAAAATTGTAAGGGAAGCGGTTCAGTAGATAAATAATATTTTTTAGTTGTAAAACCATGCATAAATTTTCTTTCTATTTGACTTTTCGGCATGCTGAAATAAACAAATCGTAGCCATCATAAAAACTGTATACTTTAATTTAAAAGGTTTAAATTCGAAAATACTTGAAAAAAGAGATTTAATAATCCTCTCAAAATGATTTTAATTTAACCTATGTCACGAAGTCAGACGAAGAATTTGTGTTGAAATAAAACAGTGTGGTTTACACTTATATCTCTAAATTGTTCTTCTATTTCACTAGGATTATTCTTTAGAAAACATTGTTTAAGTATTTTAGAAATGATACTTATATGCATATTTATTAAACGTATTTTCAATGAAAAGAATTTATGATAGATCATTGTTTATAACAGAAAAATATGCTATGCACAGCAGCTGTTATGAAATATATATTTAATATTTCCTTTCATTATTATGACAAAACATAAATCTTCCCTATGCATAATTCTTCTTGATAAAGGTATTTTATAGAAATTTAATCCCGAAAAAGGTAGAGGTGGATTTTTTTTATTTAAATTTCAATTCAAATACTCTCTTAAAGTGCATTTTTATCATTGTAGAATAGGTTTGGAGTTGTGAAACGCTGTATAACGTTTTTTATTATAACCTGTTTAACATAATGAATTTTGTGCCTTAGAATGCTGACGGCTTAGGGCATATTATGAACGAAGCTCATGAAAGAAATTTCTTATTAAATTTATGTTTACTGCAGAAGAGTTTCTCATGGTAAGGTTTTATCATGCTAGTAATTACATTGAAAATCTTTTATCAAGATGTATATTTTATCGCAAAAATAAATATAAATTGACTATTGTATGAATATAAAAGTGTTGATTTTAGTAGCATATGAATAACCTTTCTTATTTATTTGTATGTATATTTACACAAAAATTTCTTGTATATCATCACAGTGCGCGTGTTCTATTATACTTAATAAAGCTTCGAAGTTGATCTCTAGAATATTTGATCTCTAGTCTCATAGGAATATGTATGAAACAACTTATCGAATAAATAAATGGTGAATTACAGGATAAAAAAAATATTGCATTCCATAAAAAAAGGGCATATTTCTATAAAATTTACATTGATAAAAATATTTTTTTCGTTAATTCTGTTTGCACACAGCTATTTACCTAAGTTAATCTACAGCATATCTATCCGAACGATGGCCGAATGGTTAGGGTGCTGACCTTCGGAACCGGAGTTCATGGGTTCGAATTTCACAGTGGCATAGATGTTCGTATTGGAATCGGCTTTAAGATATAGGTCCCTGTCGCATTAGCCCTCGTGTTGCAAAAAGTAGACCGTAGCACTCCAGACCAAAAAAAAGTACAGCATATTTGTCCTCTAATAGAAATTTAACCAAACATACAAGAATAAAATAAACAAATTTTGTATAAATATAATTAAATAGTAAGACAGAGTTAATAAAAATTTAGCTTTGTTTTACACGTAATTTGTTATACAATTAGCTTCTTTTTTACGAATTTTAGTAAAACATATAGGATATTCGAATGGGATTCTATTAATCCAAGCAGTAGTTCTTAGACATTTTACGCGAGATATTCCAAACTATCCTGTCTCAGTAGAGAAAGATTATAGAGACTTATTAATAGAATAGTCTTTTCTTTGTTCCTCTGTACTCCTTTTTCATGTTCATACATTGTTAAGGTAGCAAGAGTGTTCATAAATGATAATGATTCTATGTCAAATGTGTCTACAATGTAGACACCTTGTATTGTGGCATTATTTTCCAGATTTTCTTGTTAGATCACCAGGAATAATGTTACTCTAGGATTAATTAATATTCGCTTTCTTGTACAGGATATAATAAGAAAGATGTAGGAAATGAAGCAAAAAATACATCTGTTAATATTATTTATACATGTGTATATACATGTGTTAATATTATTAAATGCCACACTCTTTTGATATACAAATAAAGTGTTATATACATACGTATACACACACACACACACACACACACACACACACATATATATTATATATATATATATATATATATATATATATATATATATATATATATATATTATATATATATATATATACATATATATATATATATACATTATATATATATATATATATAAATTATATATTTATATATCGCTTTATATATATATATACATATATATACATATATATATATACATATATATATATGCATATTTATATATATACATATATATTATATATATATATATATAATATATATATATATATATATATATATATATATATATATATATATATATATATATATATATAATATATATATATATATATATATATATATAAATATATATATATATATATATATATATATATATATATATATATATATATATATATATATATATATATATACATATATATATACGTATATATATATATATATATATATATATATATATATATATATATAAATAAATAAATATATATATATATATATATAAATATATATATAATATAATATAAATATATTATATATATAAGAGAGAGAGAGAGAGAGAGAGAGAGAGATGAATCATAATTATTTCAATTTTAATTAAATAAAACCAATGTGGGAAATAAACACCTAAATGAATGTGTATTACACAATGTGTGCTTTTGAAATATATTTACTAATAAAATTGTGGATAAACAATTGTGTCTTTTTAAAATCCGTATATAAGTAAATGATCCATAAAATAAGTAAAATTTACAAGAAAAAAGTCAGCCTAAAATTATCCTGCGTTGGTTATGAGATTTTTGAGAAATCATAAGTCTTTTAAAAAAAACCAAACTCAAATTTTATGTCATACTGCTGTTATGAAACATGGAATTATGCTTTCTGAGGAACTGGATTCTAACATAACTTTTGGAGGAAAATCACTCTTTAAACAAGATTTACAAACAAAGGCAAACCAGACACTCGTTTTAAGTCACATTCCATATGTTTAAACAGGATCATTATTTCTTTTCAAATAGCTTCAAACTTAAAGCTCGAGAGGCTGGAACATACAGTTTGCATTTTACTTCTTGAGCACAAATGTTTGTTAGAAATGAAGCGACATAGAATAAAAAGTAAATTCTTCCTTTTTATTTTCTATTTCTAAATGTTTCAGTTTTTTCAGACAAAGGTTTTTTAAAAATTTTCATAAATTTCCAAAATTACAACATTCATTAAAGTAGGAAATAGAAAATGAACAATATCTTAACTTTTAATAATTTTGTAAAATTTTTTCTTGAAAGATCTTTATCTAATTGTATGAAACTTTAAAAATAATTCACAAAAACTTTTTAAATCTGAAGAATGAGATTATAGTCTAATGCCTTAAAGATAATTTTAATATATTTTAATACAGAATCATCTCATGTGAAAAATTTTTAACGATAAATATAAAATTAAAATTAAAATTCAACAACTATTAACAAATTTGTATATGAAGCTTTGATTTTATAAAATTGCATTTGAATTTTTATAGGAGTATTAGTTACAAACATAAAATAAATAATTTGTGCTCACGTTAATAATACAAATGCGGGATCGTGTTATTATTCATAATCCTAAGAGTGAATTATTGATATGATCTTTAGACCACTGTTGGATGCTCAAAAGAACTATTGCAGCTTTAGGGTGAATATTTTAAAGCACAGCAATTATTTGGTTAGATTGAAGGATTACGGCCTACTGTTTTGATTCACGAGGGATAATAAATCGTCTAACGTTTTCAACGTTTCGCCATCTTGACTGTCGTCTTGATCTATCCTGGAGCCATACTTATTTTTCTAATTTTAGAATATGTACTGCCAAAGGCCTCTAAGTATATTGTTTTCAGAAAACACTATGGTCAATCTTTTTTTAAATGCGGAGATTCAGAAAAGAACTTAATTGAGCAGTTTCAAAGTACTCCAAGATTAAACTTATACAGTTTACTGAAATCTCCAGACTTCAATATATTATTCCTAATTTCTTGCATTTAGCATTATCCAAATGATAGTATTTAATAAAAGAAAATGAAACAGTTTCAAACTACTCTAAGATTACACAATTTACTCAAATAGCCAAACATTGGTTTCAATGTATTATTCCTGATTTCGTACATTGCCCATTATCCAAGTGATAGGATGTAATAAAAGAAATCGAGACAGTTTCCAACTATTACAAGCTTACACTTATACAGTTTACTCGAATCTCCAGACTTGGGTTTCAGCAGATTAATCCTGATTTTGTACATCGCGTATTATTCAAATGATATAATTTTTAAAGAAATTCAGACATTTTCAAACTACTACAAGTTTACACTTATACAGTTTACCCAAGTCACCAGAGATTGGTTTCAATATATTATTCCTGATTTCTGACACTGCGCATTATCCAAATGATAGGATGTATTAAAAGAAATCGAGACAGTTTCAAACTACTACAAGTTTACACTTATACAGTTTACTCGAATCGCCAGACTTGGGTTTCAACGGATTATTCCTGATGTTTTACATTGAGCATTATTCATATTATACGATTTAATAAATGGAGTGGAAACAGTTTCAAACTACTACATATTTAAAACTTATACAGTTTACTCATTTCGCCAGACATTGGTGTCAATATATTATTCCTGATTTCGTATATTGCGCATTATCCAAATGATAGGATTTAATAAAAGAAACCGAGACAGTTTCAAACTACGGCAAATTTACACTCATACAGTTTACTCAAATCTCCAGACTTGGGTTTCAATAGATTATTCCTGATTTCTTACATTGCGCATTATCCAATTAATAGGATTTAATAGAAGAAATTGAGACAGTTTCAAACTACTCCAAGCTTACACTTATACAGTTTACTCAAATCTTCAGACTTTGGTTTCAATATATTATTCCAGATTTCTTACTTAGCGCATTATCGAAATGATAGGATTTAATAAAAGAAATTGAGACAGTTTCAAACTACACAAAGCTTAAACTTATACAGTTTACTCAAGTTTCCAGACATTGTTTTCAATAAATTATTCTTGATTTCTCACACTGAGCATTATCCAAATGATAGGATTTAATAAAAAAATTGAAAGTCTCATTAAAATGGGATATTACAAAAATAAACATTTTATTATTAGAAATCTTCATATTTATTTGCTGATGACTAAGATATACATACCGATAAAATATGTACTCTTTGGGTAGCATTTATACTTCAGAAAATAGTGTATCTACATAACAAAGGTGTTACATATTTTTAGTGAGATTTCTCAATATGATTAACTTGTAATTTCATTTATTAATCATTCCAAATTAATGATTATAAGGAACGCTTTCTTACGACTCTTCATTAAATGAAATGGAAAATAAAAGAGTATACACTTAGTTTTTCCAGAAAAGAGGGAAAAATACATTATGTCAAAAAATACAAATTATCTTAATATTTTAATATATTGTTTGTGAAATAAGCTGAATAGTGGTTTTATACATACTGAACAATTCCTTATTATATTTTGATAATAATTTTGATATAATTTTGATATAATTATTTTTAAACTTTCTTGTTCCATAAGGAATAGATTCCAAACATTATTACCGAAGTAATCTTTAGAAACTTCAGATAAGCCACATATAAAATGTAGGTTAAAAAACTTTTTATAACGATAATTTTTGTGCAAAATAATTTAATATATATTAAAAATTTATTTTTTCTTTGGTGGAAAGTATATATATTTTAGACTACTAAAGTGAGATTTTTAAAGTTTAAAATTTATAAATTATGTTTCCAAAAGAACTATTATTACATTGAGAGATGTTTCGGAGATGTTCAGATACAAAGGCTTAATACTGGTATATTGAAGTACAATAAAAATACCGATCTAAATGTATATTTTTTCTCCCACTTCTTATAATACATACAAAGAAAATTATGATAATGATGGTTAAAATCATTTCCAGGGTCAGAAAAAAATAGATGCTATAAAATAAAAAAAATTTATTAAAAAATATTTTTAAATTTTACAATTGTAAAAAACTT
>CM063501.1:69433721-69436221 GCA_032207245.1 Pardosa pseudoannulata
ATTATAAAAATGCAATCCATCTATTGATAAAACTTGCGGAAATTCTTCTATTCCTTTGTAACAAAACATGGAGTTATTCCCCAGAGAATCATAAAAGAATCCAGTATAATTACGGAGATCGAAGTTTTTTTCTTGCTGAAATGAAATTAGTCAAGAACTTTGTAGGATTTCTAAAAGAGTCATGTCAGGTTAAAGGTTTTCGAGAGATTTTCCCTAAAATGGTGAAAATACGTTCTTAAATAGTAAAACATTTGTTCACGTTGTATTCGATAATCTTTTACTGTCCTCAGACTCTCTTGATTATTTAATGATTTATAAATTAACATACACAATTTTTATGAATATTTATAGTACATGAGCCATATGATTTTTTAATATTGAGAAAAATACTGTTTAACAAAAGATCTTCAGTCATCTCAAAATGAATTGCAAGAAAATTATATGCAGTGAACTTTGGTTTCATTGTTAAGTAATGCTAATGTAATGAATATAGATCGTGAGTGTAAATGACCACTCTCCAAATAAATAGTTATTTGCAGGAGAATGCTATAGATGATGTAAATCGGAAATTCTAAAAGAAAATTGATTATACACTAACAGATAAAGATTTGTCAGATAATAATTACATCAGTATTTAAAACTAGCATATATCCTGTCATATTAATTATTATGGGATCAGTAAAATTGTTCATTTCCCAGAATTCTAAAGTGCCCTATTAGACAGCTAAAAAAATGGTTTGTTTTGTGACTGAGAATTATCTTCATACTCCTCTAAAATATCCCGATACTGTGAAAGCAGTTTAGAACCACGTTGAATTCATGTAGTCAAACCATGTGGTTATGTATAAAAAACAAACACACAAATGAACAAATTTCTTAATTTTTAAAGATATGTAACTTAAAGGCTAGATATTTAGTCGTCCGTGAAATAGACTCCTAGACTTTTATGAAAAGAATTTGTTGTTAATACTGGTGGTAAAATTTTCATAGCAACAGAAAATAATCAATGATTAAATTCAAAATTATCGCATATGTTCCTAATCTATTTTTAAAGCCAAAAATAAAAGGAAATTATATATATAATATCTAAGTGCAGTGATAAAACGTATGAAAATAATGCAGACCACATTTAAATAATTTAAAATAAGAAATGAATAAATGAGATGGTTGTGGTTTGGAGCGCTACGGTCTACTTTTTGCTAACGCGATGGCTAATAAGACCGGGACCTACTGCTTAAAGCCGATTCCGAACGGCTATCCGAACGGATTTCCGAACGACCATCCATGCCATTGTGGGATTCGAACCCACGAACTCCGGTTCCGAAGGCCAGCACTCTAACCACTCGGCTATCCTTCGGCAAATGAGATGGTTAAATGAATGATTTCATAAAGATAGAAAAAAAAAGATTTTTTACACTAATATTATGTGATAACTTGATAAATTTAATCCCCTGCTCTTGACCGGGGAAAATATGACTTTAAACAATGGCATTAAACCTTAGAAAAGTGGTCGGTTTAAGTACTGGCTTTGAATTTTGTTAATCCTAACTCATGAAGAATCCAATATGGCATTTAAATCTATAAAAGGAGACATAACTTAGGGTATTATGATAAAGTACAAGCATTTAATGTATTAAAATTTACTAATCCTGAACTGCTCACAAAAAGGTGCTGATAGTAATCCAATATGGATACCTCTATCCATTCCAGGTCCAACTGCTTCATAAATTAGAGGATAAACGGACAGATAACTTAGGCTATTATTATATAGTGGATACAAGCATATTAATGTATTAAAATTCTGACACCTGTTACTAATACATGCAATATAAACTGCTCACAAAAAGGTGCTGATAGTAATATAAATTTATTAAGTATATTTATAAAGCTAAGTCAGAAAACAATTTCTATCCATTCCAGGTCCAACTGCTTCATAAATTAGAGGACAAACGGACAGATAACTTAGGCTATTATTATATAGTGGATACAAGCATATTAATGTATTAAAATTCTGACACCTGTTACTAATACATGCAATATAAACTGCTCACAAAAAGGTGCTGATAGTAATATAAATTTATTAAGTATATTTATAAAGCTAAGTCAGAAAACAATTTCTTCCACTCCAGGTACAACTGCTTCATAAATTAGAGAACAAACGGACAGATAACTTAGGCTATTATTATATAGTGGATACAAGCATATTAATGTATTAAAATTCTGACACCTGTTACTAATATATGCAATATAAACTGCTCACAAAAAGGTGCTAATAATAATATAAATTTATTAAGTATATTTATAAAGCTAAGTCAGAAAACAATTTCTATCCATTCCAGGTCCAACTGCTTCATAAATTAGAGGACAAACGGAAAGATAACTTAGGCTATTATTATATAGTGGATACAAGCATATTAATGTATTAAAATTCTGACACCTGTTACTAATACATGCAATATAAACTGCTCACAAAAAGGTGCTGATAGTAATATAAATTTAT
>CM063501.1:69443721-69456221 GCA_032207245.1 Pardosa pseudoannulata
ATTCTACCACGTAAAAAATCATCCAAATGCTTCCTTTGTGACATATTTATGCGGTTATTGCACTGAAAGGCTTTTAAAGTGCTTGTGAACAATTTTATTTCTTTGCTACCATTCCTCATATACACCTTTCATACACTCTCGTCATTGTGACGTACTATCCGCGCCATCTGGTGGTTTGCTGCAATTTGCATATTCTTCTTCAAGATGTGTGTGATAATTCTTCAGGTGAAATTTTTATTTTAGAGCTCAATTTCTGTGTGATTCTGAATTATCCTTAATTTATGGACATGAGTGTAGTTACATGAATGCAATTAAGGAAGAGATGCATTATAGACGCCGTTCCTGTCAGCCATTTTTTTTATCTATCAACAGAAAAACGCAAGTTTTGAAAAATCTCACAGTAAAAAAAACATGGTGGCGGTACTCGTTTTCTGAAAGATCACCAAAAATAAACATGGCTTCGGTCACATGTCATATTTGAAACACAACATACACAGGAAAATAAACAAAAAAAAACGATTAACAATTTAAAGCATTACTAAAATAAAATGTCCATAATAATTACCATTTTGTACTCTGTTTAAAAAATAAATAACAGATTATTAATATTTATGATATATATCAACAGGATAAACACAAGATATATCATTTTAATAAGCACTAATATTATAAAAAATCTAATATGAAAGGGGAGAGATCCCCTTGTAATAAAAGAATTGTGTAATATATTTAATAACAGATGTAAGTGGGAAAGAGTAGCTCCACAAACATTCTTCAACACTCCAACCTCCCTTAAAAAACTCTGGAATAATTGTTTTTTACTTATCAAATACAAAAAAAAAAAAAAAAAAAACTCAGATTCGGAATACCGTTGTCTTCACACACGAGGCGTTTAGAATGAAATGCAAAACCCATCTCAGACCTAAGAATATCCGGATATTTTTTAACAATTGCAAAAAGAGTAAGAACCGAAATAACTACACCAGTCATTTCATAATCAGTAGGTCCAGGTTTTATCAGTCCTCGTATTACAAAGAAATTAACTGTTGTGTTTCAAACCAAACCATCTTGTTTATTTTAAAATATCACGATACTTTTTAACAATTCCAAAAATAGTAAGAATAGAAATAACTACACCCGCCCTATCTAAATTACTAAATCCCAGAAAATGATATGAACAAAAAAAATCAACCTGACCTAGACGATTGGAAGCCAAAAGAACGTCTAAGATGCAAATTTCTCGAATAGTGCCGAGTAATGTCGTCAGAAATCAAGTCCACCAATGTGGTGAAAGAACATATCGGAGCTGCTATACTCCACCACCAAAAGGAGGGCAAACTCACAAACACACTCATCGTCCCATAAAACCATAAAAAAATAGCCCAATTTTGCGAAAAAAACACGCCATCTATAATACATCTATACCGCAAATTAAAATTTTGGGGTATATTATAACGTATGCTAATATTGCCATTTTTTGACAATAATACAAACGTCTATATCGTAAAATATAGTATATATATATATATATATATATATATATATATATATATATATATATATATATATATATATATATATATATATATATATATATATATATACATATATATATACATATATATATACATATATATATATATACATACATATATACATACATATATATACATATATATATATATATATATATACGTATATATATATATAATATATATATATATATATATATATATATATATATAATATATATATATATATATATATATATATATATATATATATATATATATATATATATATGTATATATATATATATATATCTATGTATATCTATGTATATATATGTATATATGAATATATATATATATATATATATATATATATATATATATATATATATATATATATATATATATATATATATATATATATATATATATATATATATATATATATATATATATATATATATATATATATATATATATATATATATATATATATATATATATATATATATATATATATATATATATATATATATATATATATATATATATATATATATATATATATATATATATATATATATATATATATATATATATATATATATATTTATATATATATATATATATATATAATATATATATATATATATATATATATATGTATATATATATATATATATATATATATATATATATATATATATATATATATATATATATATATATATATATATATATATATATATATATATATATATATATATATATATATATATATATATATATATATATTTATATATATATATATATATATATATATATATATATATATATATATATATATATATATATATATATATATATATATATATATATATATATATTATATATATATATATATATATATATATATATATATATATATATATATATATATATATATGTATATATATGTATATATATATATATATGTATATATATATATATATATATATATATATATATATATATATATATATATATATATATATATATAATATATATATATATATATTATATATATATATATATATATATATATATATATATATATATATATATGCGTATGTATAAGATATTTATTCAAATATAAAACAGAAAGATTAAATTAGAGTGTTTGAAAAAATAAAAAAAAATAGGAGTACAATAATTTTATTTACTTTTTTATTCTAATATAATTATTTATTAAAAATAGAAAGAAAATTAAAAAAATCAAATGGGAGGCATACTTGATAATTTCTTTTACATATAATCCCTAAATCGATTTAGCTATTGTTTCATGTAGAGCAAATTTGTTATCCCGAGTTGGTAAAAAATGCCTACCTACTTACTAAGCCAGTAATTACTTTTTCACATCTCTGTATAAAGAAAACCTTATTCCATATAAGCCTTCCTTTAAAGATTAAAGTTTTATTTTAATTAAAAAAGGAAAATTCACCGAATGCCTAATTTGTGCTATATTAGAAAATGGTTCATTATTGCCTCACCAGTTTTTAATTTTGGAAATTGGTATGCAGTTTATAGCATACATTATGCCTGTTACTATGTAGTGTGATATGGTTTCATATACTTTGAATTTTCACAGTGCTTCTTTGCACAGTCCTTTATACCAAAATCACTTTCCTAGAACACGATTCTCCTCAATGGTGTGAAAAAAGGTGCCAAGAACTGGATCTATGGAAATGCCAGGATTTATACTTATTTGGTTAATCATGCAAGTTTAAATTTCAGATGAATGCCTAAAGAGATTTGGATGATTATGCAGAAAAAGAATAGCAAGTATAACATTTAAATACTGTTTTCTATTTTGTCTATCAAGTTGCTAAATAGTTTGTATTACTAACACTTTGTGTGAGGGTACATCTCGTAGCGGAATTGTACAGCGAGCGGGCATTTTTCGTGTAAATTTAGTTATTCAGTTAAATCTCAATAGATCGAAAATTATTTAATTTTTTAACCAACTTTTCGCATTTTATATTGAAATATATAAACAAATATTTAAATAACAACCATAAGATTTTTGTAAACAAAAAATATATCTTTTAGTGGATAAATTTATGATAGTATCTTATATATGAAAAATCAAATAGAAATAGAAGTACATAGTTTTATATTTTTTCCGGTCTGTGGGTCCTCATAGATTGGAGTAAAAACTAGTTTTTTTTTCTCTAATTTTTTCCAGAGTCTATGTAGTACACAAGAACATTTGGCTTCGTTTTCCTGTATATACCATTATTTATGTATCCACAAACAAACCATGTTGTTACACTAACCCGTACTAGTACGTGACCCGCGCTCAAGTATCATTCGTCTGAAAACGTACTAGTACGTGTCCCGCATTCAATGTTTTAATACCGCCAACTTTTAATTACTTCTCGTACCATGAGCTGTTTATATTTCGCCAAATGAATGACCTCATCTTATATTGATTTATCTCTTTCATTTTCATAAATAAAAGATTTGTTAATCGACGGGATTATTACTTTAACAATGTATTATTTTCTAAATATTACTTTGACAGCTTGGCAAGTATTTCATTTTCATCCTTTTTTTGAACTAGGAAAATTTACAATTTATACTTTAGGAAGAAATTGTAAATTGGCAAGTATTGAGGCTCTAGAAAATTCGCAACTGGAAAAATAAATTGGTAACAACTTTAGGAGAACTACATGAATTTATTTTTCTATCTGTCTTTCCGAGGTATATACGGTGCAAAGACTCTCGAACTTGACTGTCTGCGGTCTGTTGTTTGGGGTTCACCTTTTTTTGTGTAATACAATGACAAGAGACAGATTCAGAAAAAATCTACATGATCTGAACGAATTAAAACAGATAAATTTGTCTCTTTTCTGAAGTTTCGAAGAAATTTATAGAAAATTCAATTACCTGCTATAAACCAGGATCATATATAGCTATTGGTGAACAATTGTTTCCATTTAAATCCAGATGCCGTTTTACACATTATATGTCAAGTAAACAGGTAAATTTGGTATTAAGTTTTCGCTGGTATTAAGTTTTCATTGATGTTGAGCCTTCAGGGGTACACCTTCTTTTGGTATGTACGAGGTTCACGATCCCGGAGTACTGGAGTGATCTATTCCAAGCGTTTTTCCTGGTAGTCACTAGCTTACCTCTGTGGTGTTCGTTCCTTACCGGTTTGGACCACATTAAAATCGGACCATGACGGGTCTCTCGTAGGTCAGCGGTGGCTTGGTAGCCACTTATGGGTCACTGTTGCGGCAAGGTAATCATTGGTTGCTGCTGTATGTCTCCGGATGTGTCAGCATAAAATACACTTCTCATTGATGTTGAAATCATAGCTGTCAAACTACCTGTTGAAATTATCAATGGATTTCCATATCCAGGCAAAGATGAGAAAGGCCATGAAACCCTTACTCTATCCGAATACGTCTTTTTACATTTGATAAAACCTTTCGAAAATAAAGGAATAAATTCATACAGATTTTTTTCTATATCACTAAACCTTTCTCAAAAAGGAAGAAAACTAGTCTAATTGAAACGATGAAACGAATTTAGAAACAAGTACCTGAATTTCTGAAAAAGTTACAATACCGTTTTAAGCTATATTACTACCAACAAATGAGGATATAACTTCGACATTCTACGAAGAAAAAAGCAGTAAAAATGTTTTATTTTTGACCTCCTTTTATCCTATAACGTATATTGACAGTAATAATCCAAAATAGCTTCCGGAAAGAGTATCATTTTGTAATTCAACTAAATATTGTGTTGATATTGCCTACCAAATGGCTCGGGAATATTCTGTGAAAGCAGGATCAAGTATCCAGTTCATGTATTCTACAGCGTTCTTGTTCTTGCTGGCATTAATTAATGGATTTTATACAAAGTAGTCAATGGAAAACTATTACGAGAAGAGACTATCGTCAACAACTAGTTACGTAGTGCGTTAATTACGTAGTGCATTTAATATTTGCAAAATAATGTACCAGTAACATATACAGACAAATGCTGGTACTACTGAAGTATCTGGGCAGTTGAAAAAAGGATCCGTTGTCAAGTTTCCAAGCGTAAAAACAAAAATATAGATATTTGTTTTGAACTCAAAATACCTGTATGTGGAAACTGCACAAAATATATAAAAAGAAATTACCCACACAGTGTAGAAACTGTTTAAGACTGTCTTCAATGATAAGAAACACATGTTACTTAAATTTCTATATATTTTTCTAATTACATATATCTTCTTCCAAGTTAAAATAAGTTGTTTTTATCAATTATCAATTATCAAAACAATTTAATGTTTAAAAATGAATAGATCCATTGATGTACAATGCATTTTTTTCATAACAACATTAATTTACTTTTACCTGTGTCAATTTGACACAGTCGGCACTTTTAGGTAACCCAAAAGGAGCTTAATCCGAAAACACCGCGATTCTTGAGTTAAGAGATCACATTCTATTGACAGTTCAGAATTACCAAATATGAATTATTAATATCACTAAAAGCATTTCAGCTTAATGGTAATATCTTACAATATTTAGAATAAAGGATGTGAAAGTAATTAAATCCAATGAAAACACGGGCAGCAGTGACGAAATATAGTAAATAATTATTTCTAGACATTGAATCATAAACCTTAAATTTCAAAAATATAACTCTTTTCCTAATCCAGATAAACTCTTCGCTTAACAATTTTGAGTTGCAGTCGATGTTTTATATTTATTTTAAAAAGAAAGACTCGAAGTTTTAATCATTATGTAAAAATTTAAATGCCAAATCCTTAAGTCGTAAACTTGGTTAAAAGTGAATCTTTTATAACTCTTCCCGTGGAAATATTTTATAGCTTTGCCTTAAATATTATTTTAAGATTCATAGAAACCTTATAAATGCTGTGCTTTATTTTCCCTGCGTGCCAGTTTATATTCGGTATTTATCCTTAGGATTTTCAAGGCATAGGAAATTTCATTTTCTCCTGAATATTCAGTTTCTTTTTGCTCCTTTAGATACCTTTCACATGATATAGAATGTGCTCTTTAGTCATAAACATCATATTATTGAAGATATATTTGGAATATAAAACTGAATGAAATTTACAACCTTCCCTGAAAAAAAAAAAAACAACAGTTTACTGTTATATTATGTGTCACAAAATTTAACATTTTAATAATAACTAAGAATTTACAACTTTGAAGAGTACATACAAGAGTACATATTATATATATATATATATATATATATATATATATATATATATATATATATATATATATATATATATATATATATATATATATATATATATATATATATATATATATATATATATATATATATATATATATATATATATATATATATATATATATATATATATATATATATATATATATATATATATATATATATATATATATATATATATATATATATATATATATATATATATATATATATATATATATATATATATATATATATATATATATATATATATATATATATATATATATATATATATATATATATATATATATATATATATATATATATATATATATATATATATATATATATATATATATATATATATATATATATATATATATATATATATATATATATATATATATATATATATATATATATATATATATATATATATATATATATATATATATATATATATATATATATATATATATATATATATATATATATATATATATATATATATATATATATATATATATATATATATTATATATATATATATATATATATATATATATATATATATATATATATATATATATATATATATATATATATATATATATATATATATATATATATATATATATATATATATATATATTATATATATATATATATATATATATATATATATATATATATATATATATATATATATATATATATATATATATATATATATATATATATATATATATATATATATATATATATATATATATATATATATATATATATATATATATATATATATATATATATATATATATATACATATATATACATATATATATACATATATATATATATATATATATATATATATATATATATATATATATATATATATATATATATATATATACATATACATATATATACATATATATAATATATATATATATATATTATATATATATATATATATATATATATATATATATATATATATATATATATATATATATATATATATATATATATATATATATATATATATATATATATATATATATATATATATATATATATATATATATATATATATATATATATATATATATATATATATATATACTATTAAATGAACTATACTCACTACGGCTATTGAATAAGAAACTGGATTAAATATTTTTGAAAAGACTTTAATACTACAGGAAACAAAATACAAATAATATCTTAAACTGCAAGAGTATCTGTAAAGATTTATAAAATGATGCAAAGAGAAAATACCGTCAAGCACATCTGTGAATTTTTGATAGTATGTTTTATGTCATATTATCATCCTTTGAATGCATGTCGTTATAGTGCATTATATTTTGTGGAAAATGTATTTCGTTTAGAGGAAAAGTGTCACATTTTAAGAAACATCATTACTTTGAAATATTTAATGGTTCACCTTTAAAACCTATCTATGGGTTGCATTTAAAACAGTATCATGAAATATCAATTTTTATAATATAACACATTACGTTAAACAAAGTTCAAGGAATAACCATTAAGACCCAATATGGTGTTCATTAAATTTTCCAAAAGTATGACTGGTGATTTTTTTATTCTCAATATAATCCATAGTTTCATATGTAATATGAATTTACAGATTTACAGATGAATTTCAAGAACATGATATAAGAGGATTATTAATTATTTTTTAAATGTTGAAACATTTACAGATGAACTACCTTTCAATAGTTCGTTTGACAGGCATATTCTGACTGTACACAGAAATTTATTATCTTAGAAATTTCAAAAATACCCGTTCATTTTTTATCAAAGCTATTCGAATTTTCTAAAGCAGTTACTTTATTTTTTGTTTATTAATGATTTTTGGTATCAAAAATATATTCAAGAATGCCGTAATAAAATCTTTACCAGCATAAATTCACAGTTTTTAAAAATTGTGAATTATTGTGTTAAAATTATGAATAGTTTTTTTAATGTATCTTGTGATAAATAAGATTATAACTCCTAATGCAAAGGAAAAAATTGAAGATCACAGCGAGAAGAAAAAGAGTTTATAGAAAAATGGAAAAGCTTATAAAAAAGTATTGTCATTGTATTTCCAAAGATCTGTGTATGCTGCTCTGTTTTTTTTTTTTTCATTTTGAGATAAATCAATTTGATATATCCTACATTATATGAACAATCACATGTGGTATACATATTTCATAAGACCTACGACTATGGTATTTTGCACTAAGTAACTATATGCAAAATACATGAAAGATAAATAGCCGTTGTTGTGCATCCATATTGATGATGATATTCTATTTTCTAGATCCATTCTAAAAATCCTAAATCTATTAAGATTTCCTACAAGGTCCAAAAGAAAAAGACTTATGCGGAGTATAAGTTTATTATTATACTTTCCTACTATTCTCTTTTGAAATTGTAACTCTAGGGAATAACTTTGTTACCATGTATATTTCTTGCTTTACACTAAATAATCTCTGATTGCAGTATTATATATGAAAGTAACATTTAGGGATGTGTATATAAAACAGTTTTTACTACTTTCTGTCACGGTTGTAACTTTGTTAAGGTCTTAAGAAAAGAATAAATCCAAGTTTTCGCCAAGATAAATCGATGTTTTGTCAATATTCCTTAGAATCATTACATTACTTGCAAAAGATTATTTATCTTTATATCTGAGAACTACCCAGAAGTTTCTATACCTTCTTCTGAAACTTACAATGATAAAAAGAAGTTTCCCCACACTCGGATTCCATAATAACATATATGGAAAGTAAAATGTTCTCCTGATACAATATTCATTTTTCTATATGCGCAGAGAGCCTAGGTAGGTTGTCTTTGTTTTCTGTCACAGGAAAATGTAAAGGAATAGCTAGATAAATAAAATAAATTGTAAAATTTTCTTCCCCGAGTTTCATTTCAAAGGTTCATAATTTCATAGACTCTTTGCTATATTATTATTCATGGTTTTAGAAATATTAAGCATATATTTAAACATGTTTGTATTTTTTCATTTCATGTGTAGCTTGAAGATTAAAATGGCTTTGATAAAGTGTATAAGAGTAAACGACACTTAAATACAAAATATATCTCGTAATAAAAATGTAAAATTACTGTTTTTGAGGATTTACATACATAGCTCTAAAACTAAATAAACTATTTTACATATAAATGTATTGCAATATTGTTTTGAGAAAATTTTAGTGAAAAACTTAAATTTTGTAAAATATAATTCTAATGCTATATTTAATATAAAAATTTATTTATATCTCCCAAATAAATTAAAAAAAAACAAAAAAAAACATGTTGACTTACTATATCTTCTCACATGATTTTTTCAATAAATTGATCTACTACTAGATACTTTAAAAAATACATTTCTTTTATTGTAAAGAGTACAATTCAACAATTTTTATGGTACAAATTCTAAAATTTTTTAATTCCAAACACTTTTGAAAATATCATACATTCCTGCGCAGGGAGAGTCTTTTAAATAATGTTTTTGTTTGGAAACACTTATGTGAAACTAACTAAATTGTTGTTGTTAAAGTTTTATTTGGAAAGAAAATACATTAACGTAATAAAAGAAATTGGGAATATGTAATACATTTCTAACAATATGGGTATGAAACGGAAATATATCCTAGAAAAAAAAGTAGATATAGGTTTCTATACTATCTGCCTCATTTAAAGCTAAATTAAATGTTGTAGCTTAAATAGAAATGCACTTTATAATACTTAAAAATAATGCTATAGTAATGCTATAGTACGGAATATTTAAAAATAATGCTACAGTAAATATTTTATTATTTAATGTTAAAAGATGAATATTTTGTAATGTATGACGTTAATTTGAATTTTTCTTAAAGCTTTTGTAATTTGTAAATTAACTGATGTAGTTCAAATGGACTAATACAGTAAAACAGAAAACAATAAAAAAATCCAGAAATTTCATCATGTCATCAGCAGAATCTCTTATTTAAAAAATGAGTTTCAGAGTAAGACATTTTATATTGATTAATGGAATGGGATATTTCGTTTTCAAATGCTTTCATTTTTCATTTTGATGTAGTTCTTAGGCATATTCTATGTAGCAGTAATTTATAAATATATCTATAAACTCAAGCATATGTATATAAATGTATCTATACATTTACTTTTGTATATATTTCTTTTCTTTCCTTTTATTTTATATTAATTTCTTGGTGAGCTCTATGTCTAAAAGCTATGTTTTATACAAGTCAGCAGTACTTCGATTTTCCTTATACAATTGTATATTTGTTGTACTATAAATATAATATATTATAATTTGCAAAAATTCTTATTTGAAAAAAAATTGGAAAGCATATTATATTCATTGGCAATAGTATATATATATATATATATATATATTTATATTTATTATATATATATATATATATATATATATATATATATATATATATATATATATATATATATATATATATATATATATATATATATATATATATATATATATATATATATATATATATATATATATATATATATATATATATATATATATATATATATATACATACAGAGAGAGAGAGATAGGCCAAATCGCAGTTCAGGGGGCCCGCCGAACAAAGTTCAGTGGGCACGTCAAGCGTGGGCGATGTCGCCAAATTATAGAACCCAGTTTTCTGGAAAAACTTGCTCTATTTTTTATTTAAAACTTTTTTTAATTTGTATTCATCTTATCAAAGTTTATAAATCCTATTTTTGTTCAATATATGCTTTTGAAATTGGGTATAAACTTAATACACAATGAAACACAAATTGTAAACATCACTTGGCAACAACTTGTACAAAAATAGAGCCAAAAACATTGTGGCCGGCCCCCGGAGCTGGGATTCTAGCGATAGATAGATTGATATTATTCCATTCGAAATAAAAAATAGGGAATATTTTTTTCCTAATTTCTTAAAGGGACTGTTGTAGTTATTAAACATACAGCAAATGAAATTCTATATTATGAATTAATTTATAGAACAAACATATATATTTGTGTCTGTGTCTATTTTTATTTAAATATATTATTATTAAGATATATGTTGGAAAAATGAAATGCAATAAATCTTTCATGGAAATATGAAATGTCATTAAAGTTGGAAGTTATGATTTTTAGTAGGATTTAAATAAAATAGTGACACACAATTAATTATAGTTAGAATATATATTTATGTACCATCTATAATTGTATCCTTTCTTAGTAACTGAAAGTAATAAAAAGTAATAATGACATTAAAAAAATATTAATAACGTAGAGTCGTATATATTTGTAGTTCAAAGATAGCCATTTTACTCCATATGAGTATTTTCTTCAAATATCTTTTTAATTTTTCTTTTTCCTTTACAAAACATCTTACAAATATACTAATATAACCATCTAACAATATACCTGTATATCGGAAATTTTTAAACATCAATGAACTGACATTTCATTTTTTTGAATGTTCAAGCAGTAAAAAATTCATAATATAATGCAAATGTTACACAATATGGATGTAAGTAAACCAAATAGGAGTTTTATTGTTATTTTTTGTATTTTTCTAAACTTTCTTTCTGTTTTTCATTCTTCATGTTTATACTAAACATGGTACAGTTAAAGTATTTGAAATTTGTAAGAGAAACATATAATTTAAATATAACAAAAGAACATGCGAGCAGCTAATATCAACTTTTACA
>CM063501.1:69463721-69468721 GCA_032207245.1 Pardosa pseudoannulata
CTTATATGCTGAACGACAGCATCTATAGAAAACTGAGAAACATTTGTTCGACGATACTGAATTATATGATTGTCAAACAGCTGAAAGTAGATATCTGATTTTAGAACTTCAATTAACGGCATTACTTTAAAGTCCTTGAACAAGAGATTTCGAAAATTAGACGAAAACCTGCCTATTCGTATACAAAATGGCAAATGCAAGTTTGTGACTAGACATATTTCTTATGGTGTTTTCTGATATAACGAACACAATGCCGGTTAATAAAAACAGACATAGTTTAAGTATGTATATCTCACAGAACATCGAATTAGTTCTGTTTAAAAGTTGTAATGAATTGTAGGAATAAAGATACAAATTTTGTAGTTATTTAATTCGTTTTTAAATGTACTCATATTTATCTAACATTATTGAACCGTTCATCAAATATTTTTTAAATTAAATTTAATTATTGGTAGTAAAGTTTTTAACATTGACTTCCTGATTTTCATTTCATAGAAACGTTTTAGCACTTTACATACTAAGACGGTTGACTACTATATGTGAACCTGGAATTTTTAAAAATAATTTTAAAGTATTTTTGATATTGTGCAGTATGACATGAAATAGATGCAGACAGAGTGCAGTTTTCCTGCATATTCTGTGTATACCGCATTCGGACATATATCATCTTAAACGCTTGCAAATAATATTTACAGTAAACTCAAGTATATTTAGACTTTTATTCCAGTAAGTTAATTTTAATTACCAATGTGATCGATAAATACCTTTAAGTTAACTATTAAAATACGTATTAATTTTTACACATTGCAACTAGATTACAGAGAGTATTTCCATTTCCATCCATTGCAAGAAAACTTCTGTTTTGGTGGGGAGGTCACTGATTCCGTACATATATAAGTTTTCATTTTTACATTCAAAACTTCCATTTAAACAAAATTACAGTCCTAATGCACTGATAAATTTAGCTTTAAAGATTGTATTTTAAGCATAAAAAGTATAATAATTCTATATTATTTAATAATTATATATTAAGTTAACTTTTAAAATACGTATTTATGTTTTTCATTCTGCCTCTAGATTACAGAAATTAAATATTTTCATTTTTATGCATCTTAGCAAGAAAACTTCTTTTTTGGTGGAGAAGTTTCAGTACTTGAATTTTAGTGCATACAATAATATAATAATTATACCTAATATTAATTAATAATAATATTAATTAATAACAATATTATAATAATTATATCTAATATTAATTAATAATAATATTAATTAATAACAATAATATATTAATTAAATCTAATATTAATAATTACATCTAATAATAATATAATATTTGGTTACTTTTTAACATTTGCTTCATAGCATTAGAATTTAAAAGACAGTACATTATAAAAATACGTATTGCAAATATGAGAAAAATATATTAAAACACATACAGAAATACATATGTATATACCTGATGTTAAGTCATCATATTTCAACAAGTTCATAACTGATCCTAAAGACATGTAGCTTTGTCTGTGATAGTCGGTATGGATTAATCCCGTATTCATTTTTGAATCTTTATTACTAATTGTCAAATCCACAATTAGGGAATTTACCTCTTGTAAATTACCCACAGTGACAGTTACAACTAATGCTACTCAGCGGGATGTTAAACTATTAACTAGTTCGAAATTAGTTACAATGTTCATGTTTTAATTGGGAACAGTTTACGGTTTATATTCCAGGCACAGATTCCATTATGGCATGTAAAATATCCGGACAAATTATTTAAAATATGTCTTAGAGATAGAAGAGAAATTTTGGCGTAGTTTAACGATTTATCTGTTTTCTCCCTTTGTTTATGTATTTAAAATTTTAATTATGTATTGTAATTATATTGTTATTATAATGTTATATTGTAGTTATTATACATTCCCACTAGTGGTTTGAATATTAAAACCAATTTAAAGAGATTATGATGTTAATAGCATCAAAAGCATGACTTCTAACTTGTAGCTTTAAAATAGTGCATAGTTTGAAAATTAGATAGATGCATATATATATATATATATATATATATATATATGTGTGTGTGTGTGTGTGTGTGTATATATATATGTATATGTATATGTATATGTATATGTATATGTATATATATATAATATATATATATATATATATTATATATATATATATATATATATATATATATATATATATATATATATATATATATATATATATATATATATATATATATTATATATATATATATATATATATATATATATATATATATATATATATATATATATATATATATACATATATATACATATACATATATATATACATATACATATATATATATATATATATACATATACATATATATATATATATACGTATACATATATATATACATATGCATATATATATACATATACATATACATATACATATATATATATATATATATATATATAATATATATATATATATATATATATATATATATATATATATATATATATATATATATATATATATATATATATATATATATATATTTACACATATATATTTTAGATTTATTCATAAAATTCCTAATCAGTTAAGAGCACTATGTTTCCCAATTTTGTTACAACAGGGATAATGACACCGGAACCTATTGCTTAAAGCCGATTCCGAACGGCAACATACATGGAACATTACTTCCGTACCTTCAGAGAGATCGCAAAGTGCTGAAGAACAGTACTATTCAGTTACCTTTTGAGTGAAACATGTTTCCCAAAGCAGTTTGTTTTCCTAAAAGATTGTAGCCTTTTTAATTTTTTTTATCTATTTAATAATATCATTTTTTAAAAGTTTATATTTTATTGTAATTTTTTTTTGGTTATTTCTAATTTCCCTCTACGACTTTAGCTTTGTGTATTGTTTTAATGATTTACTGCTATGTTTGCCTCAGTATGTCATTACTACGATTGCTGTTTCATTAAATTCTAACTAACCAACCAGTCGACCACTGTTTAGAACTATAATAAGTTAAACCGTGTACACAGATATTTAAGATATATTGTAGGTACACATTTCAAAATATCATTTTCTAAATAGTATCCCCCTTTGTAACTGCTGATGAAGGTCATTTTTATTTGTATGTATATGTTTCAAATATGTATTTACATCTATGAATAAAATTCCTGAAACATGTTTGAAATAGTATTTAAATGGGAAAATAATTGCACTTTTTCAGTAAATAACAACTCGTATTTGCCTAACTCTGGGAGAAAGATTTGTATTGTAAAATATTTTTTTTAAATTTGATTTAAAAAAATAAAATAAATAGATTATTTAAATAAAAAATAATATTATGCAAGATTCGAAATATTATATATACATATATATTAATAATGTGTACCAAGAAATGTTAGAAAAATCTTTAATAATAAAACATGCATATATAAAAAGCATTTATATAAATATATCAAACTTTAGAAGTAAGTATTTTACATTAGGTATTTTATAATATTTCAAAATAATTCCATAATAGTACATTCGCATTTAAAATTAGAAAGACAGATATTATTTTAATAGATTGGCTGAACTCAACTATTTTAAGGTTGATAAACAATAGAATACATAAAATGACTAATACAGTTTTATGGAAATACAGTTTGTAAGATTACAACAATTGCATATCACTTTCAGACGTATGAGTCTAAAAATACACTTAGAGTTTTATCTAAATCAATCGTATTTCAGTCATTCATTTATTGTAGCTCCAGAATGAGAATTAAAATTCCAGTTCAAATGTGTCACTTTGAATTATATTTAGAATTATTATACTAGAATAAATTAGAGGAATATCGTAATGGGCTTAAATGACGAAAGATGACAAATATTTCATCTTTCGTCTTTATATGACTTAACATGTATAAATGTAATAATATCAATATCTAAGCCCTAAAGTCTATCCAAAATTATCCCTTTTACCCATTCATCATTCTAAATCTTAATTTCTTCTCTTTATATTAACCATATTTCCCAGTCATCCAATTTAAACGATGGTGTTTTCATTCCTTGAGTCGAACCCCAAAATTCTTTCTTTGATTCTCAAATCAAAAAATGATATGGCTGGCATTTTAATTAGGAAATTATAACTCTCCCAGGAAAAATCTGTAATGATCAGCAATAATAGTCATCTGGAACGCCACACTTTTGCTGATATCTCTAATCAAAGGTTACTTTCTATAAGCAAATAACTGTTGCTTCAGCAGTTTCCCACTACCCTAAAACCACACACGGGTTTTGGTCGTCTCTCGCAGAAGGTTGGCGTTCGAGAGAGCGTTCTGACACCGTCCGGTTAAGATGCCTCTGGATCTCGTGCGAGATTGAGAAGATGAAATAAAGATTATGTTCGTCCACGACGACTGATGTGTTTTTTTCGAACTGACGGTCAGGGGGACTCGTGGCAGACCAGCATGCCCGGGCTGAGGAAAATAATAGGGGCAATTTCAAAAGAAGTTTTCAAGTGAAGTTCAGGGTTGATTGGTCCCCTGCCCTTACATGTTATTTATATATATATATATATATATATATATATATATATATATATATATATATATATATATATATATATATGTATATATATATATATATATATATATATATATGTATATATATGTATATATGTATATATATGTATATATATATATATATATATATATATATATATATATATATATATATATATATATATATATATATATATATATATATATATATATATATATATATATATGTGTGTGTGTGTGTGTGTGTGTGTGTGTGTGTATGTATGCGTGTATGTGTGTGTTACATTTACTGTGTACATCTACGAATGGTATTTAAAAAATAAAATTATAACACAAAAAACATTTGGTTACAGCATTGATTTTTTTCAACACATCTAAAACATCATTTCATTTTTTTTTCAATCTGAGCTCCTAACTCCTTTCAAGAACTGAATCAAGCTA
>CM063501.1:69473721-69481221 GCA_032207245.1 Pardosa pseudoannulata
CTTTTAGGTACCGGGATTCATGGGTTAAAATCCCATTGCAGGTATGGATGTTCGTAGCAATTCGAAATCGTCCTTAAGCTGTAGGTCTCAGTGTTATTCACTCTCGGGTTGAAAGACAGTAGATTGTACCAAATATAAACAATTTAAAAGTGTTGTTTGGATACATTTATTTGGGTTTATAAGTGAAAAAATCATATTACTTCATATGACTTCTCCAAGTAATCATATCATCCTATGATTTCTCCAAGTAAGTTTAATCACGTGTATTTCAAAAGGAGTATATAGCCCCTGTATATTGTCTGTTGTGACTTGGAAATGTAAAACAAAAAAGACCTAAAAGTACATCCTATGTGTTTCAAAAGCAGAGAAAGGATTTAACAGGTGGTTTAGCTCCGAAACTACTGTCCGTTAAAGGGTTAACCTTGTGGATCACTTTTGTTTATGTCACTCTCGAGTCAGTTTAAATTCCTGTGAAAGCTATGAACTTTTCTTAAGTTGTAGAGAAATTTAATTTAAATTAACTCAAATTTAACATTCTCAAAACTGTTTGAAATTGACTCAAATGGGGAGTAGAATCTCAATTTATGTTTTATATTCAAATGAAAATATAATTTAAAAGAATAAAAAATTTATAAAGTATATAATTCAATGATTCAGAAACAGAAAATCAGAGTTATAATGGAAATATTTTATGAATATATGTTTTTTATAGTAATTTTTATTAACAGGTTATTCAATAGTTTTCACGAAAAAGTGATAATTGAACCTTCTAATGATGTATTTAGTATGTAATTACAGACAATTTAGATATCGAATGCATAAACATTATTAACCTTTTAGAAAAGATTTGTGCAATGTTTATCAATTATGTTGCTTACAGTATTTGCATAAAATACCAATCAGTTACTAACTATTATTTATGTGAATTCCATTTCGTAAGAAAAACTCAGGTTATTAATACCGAAACGTATGCAGCCATTATTTTTTAATATAAATATCCTGATAAAATTACTTGTATTTCCTCCAATCTCTTCCGATTATTTATAATAAGTAAATAAATAGCTCAATATGTAACAAAAGTCTGTTTACATTTCATCATATTTAGACACAAATTTCTCAATCATTTCATTAGATACATCAATTTCTTAATAATGTATTCAATTATATGCAATTTATTTCTCAACAGTTTCTAATATAAATTAAAACGGAAAAAAACGCCATAAATAAATTACATACTTTTGGTAGGATGTCACTTTACGAAAAAATATGGGGTAGTTTAAAAAATATTATACTTGCAATAATATTGCGCAAATATTCCATGTTAGTTTCGGAAATTTTTCATCTAAGCTATTTCACAATGAGGAGAAAATGTACTCCAGATTCTTTTTAAAATTTCTTTTATTCATTTCCTTTTTGTATCATATTTAAAGACTTTTTAGACACTATGGCTATTAAAATACACAGCTCTTTATCAATCAGTACCATATTTGACTTACATTTGCTTCATGTCTTTGATAACGTCGTGGAATATGATTGTAATTTTAGCAGCCATTTTTGAGATATCAAGAATAATATTATGGATCTTAGCTAATCTAATATCAATTACTTCAAAAACGATTGTTATATAGAAAAATACCATGTTATGAAGAAGATTAATAGCATTATTTAAATTATTATAAGTTTTCCACACCCTAGTACATAAAATATTAAAACAACCTAGTACATAAAATATTAAAAGAATATCTTATTTCTTTTGATATTTTACCTAGGAAATGGAGATGAAAGTTAAAGATATACGATTTGTTGTTAATGGTAGCAGGTTTCCAGAAAAATTCTGTCTGGGTGACACTATGCATGGTCGCCTGTCTAAATGCATTCATTTTTGTCAGATTCAACCTTGTTTTGACTTCACGGTCTTCTATTTTGAGGCTTCCCTAATTACTTTTGCAGCGGAAGTAAAGTATAATAAACGTTTTGTTGTACAATTGGAGTGCTAAAGCGGATTCAAAGGATTTGAGCACGTGAGAGAGTTAATGCATTCAAATACCTCGGTGCCAGTGTGTCGACAATGATCAATTTTCATTTGTGTTTCATAATATTTTAACATGAAACTGTTTAATTATTTCAAAAGTAAAAAATACACGGTACAATGCTGCAAATATATTTACATTAATTGTAATATCGTAAACTTTGTTTCTTCTATCACGTAATTTACAGGTCAGTAATTTGCAGTAATCTCGCTCACTTATTACATGGAAAAATACATAAATAATGCTTTTGTCAGTTGTTGTATTTTAAAATGTATGCCAGATTATTTAAAAAAAATATTTGTTCGGAGTAATTTTTATATACTTTCAAAGACTCTTATAAAATTTTGTGAAAAATATTTCAATCTTTTTTGTTTATCTTGAAATTACGAGCCTAATGTATGAGTTTCAAGTAAAGAATAGGTTTAACGCAGTGCATTTCAAGTAATATTATTATGGTGTGATAACAATTTTATTTTTATCCTTAAAACATTTCATCTCCCTAACTATATGTACAATCTAAATCACAAGTAAGATTTGTTATTTTATTGTGTTATCCAAGTATAAACTTTTACTACAGTTACTTAAAAAGGCTCCACATCGATTTTTTTCTAACAACCAATTCCGCAACTTATTAGATGGTTCTCAACTAATTTGTCATCTCCAATATATCCATTCTTTTTTTCGGTCAATTACTTAGCTAATTAAAAAATGTTATATATTTAAATAAATAAAGGGAACATATTTTTAAAAGTCTTTCCAAAATATTATATCGTTCAGGTTTGATTCAAAAATAAATTTTCTAAAAGTTTAGATACATCATATATAAATTTATTTCGTCTTAATAATATTATATTTTTACAGCCATAGAAAAACATTGAAGTAAGATTGAATGATGTTAAGTTTAGATACAATTTATTGCCTGTTATATATGACGCATGCATGACATAATTCTCCAAAACTCTGTTTTGTCGAGTTTTAAGGAAATTAGAGGCTTCCAAATGATAGTATTCGACCAAAAATCCGAAATTAAAACTTAACGAATTTAAACATATTACTGTGCGTTTCTGTGCTGAGTTATATGTACTGAGCATAATATTACAAGTAAAAGAGAAAATATTTTGATGACATAAAATTTGAATTAGGAATTTATATTTTGCTTTATTTCAGTAGCCATTTACCATATCTCATTAGAGCTGTTTTTAATGATTTTGTCCTTATTCCTGATAATAACATATTTTACAATATCTGGATACTAAAAGAAGTTAGGTTGTAGTGTTTAAATGTTTTAGTAAAATGTATTGGTAATTTAATAGGCTAGTAATGCGATAATTTTTTACCCTAAAAGTTAAACTAGATAAATTCTGGTTCAATTAAGTTTAATTTGAATGATAAAAGGAGTTTTACTTTATTAAAGTTTCTCTTATGGCGTATATCATTCTAAAAAGTTATTTTTACAGCTTGGTTATTTATATCTTTCTTTCAAAATATTTCAGGTTCATTCATAGTATCTCAATATCTATAAAAATGTTATCGCATATTACTATGTCGAGTTATATGTAAAGTCACAAAACAGGGAAAAATATTCTGAAGCAAACGACTTTTAAACCATTGTTATAGTAGCAAAAGTTATACAGTAGCAAAAGTTACTATAAAGCATAATAATTTTTCTTCTTTTGAGGGGGCACTTGCTCTTTCAGATTTGTCCATAAAACTCCATGGCCTTATGGACCCATATAAGTTATATTATATGAGTTACAATATATGGCGATCAATATTACTATCTGTGAGGAGACAACAAAATATATTTCCTAGCTAACTCGGGAATAAACCACTCCCATTTGTATGAAACAATACACGCTACTAGCTTTAGACAATGGGCTTTGTATACATCAATATAAGTGTCCCGTTTCATAAATTATATCTTTACATTTATAATAATAATAATAATTTTGAAGCATATAAATTTATCTCTCTATTTCAATATCTCTACAGATAAAAGTAAATTTAATTTCGTTTAAACTACAACATATAAACAGGTATATTAAAGCTAAAAATTATTTTTCTCAGAAATTGTCTCCTTAGTGCAACCTATTTTTTGAAAAAAAATCTTTAGATCTTTAGATGAGATGTAGGGAAAATTTTCTCATTTTTAATTATCATACAGCTTAGTGAATCCAATACGAAAACTGCCTCGACTCATAGATAAAATATCCCAATTCATATTGTTCTGCAACACAACATGTTTTGAATTTTTCCCTTTATGATTTCCAATAAATTACTACAAAACAGGTCTTAAGTAAGTAAATTATTCAAAGCCTTAAAAGTTTATCTGTTTTGGAGTTCAACCATTATAACTGCAATATTGCTTTTATTACTGAAGAATTGTTTGATTATTTGATTGAAAGTATATATATGCATATATATATAGTATATATATATATATATATATATATATATATATATATATATATATATATATATATAAATATATAATATATATATATATATATATATATATCAAATATATATATATTATATATATATATATAGCAATTTTGCTGTTATAGCTGTTAAACTCTGAAGGAAATGAACTTTCAAAGCACGGAATAAAGAATAAATTTACCTACTTTAACTAAGCCACATTAAAGTACCATGGATTATGAACATTTGAGGATGTTCACATTAATGTTTCCGTTAGCGAAAAGTGACAGTCAACCCATTTTTTTATTGTACGGTTTATAAATGTACAGAAGAGAATAAAAGAAATAAACCATTGTCTCATATTTCTATAGAAAAAAGAATATCTTAACACTTTCAATCAATCAATTGCACAATTTTTACATAAAGAAAGCAATTTTGCTGTTATAGCTGTTAAACTCTGAAGGAAATGAACTTTCAAAGCACGGAATAAAGAATAAATTTACCTACTTTAACTAAGGAATTAGTTCGCATGGCAAAATTAGTTGGGAAAATTTTGACAAACAGTGCTGATATTAAAAATGGTATTATATACATCCTTTAGGGGAGTTGGGTATTTTTACTACCTGGTATTTAGATTAATCGTTATGTAAATTTTACTATTTCGAAAATAAATGCAATCCCATTACTTATTTTATGCCATACCAAATGTTAATAAAAACAAACATTTACTAACAATTTATAAACAGTTATTTTCTCAAAATAAATAATATTTTTACAACTGTTTACAGAACTGTTTATATGTAATTTGTAGAAAATCATAAGGAGGAAGAAATTCAAAACATGTAATGTTGTAGAACAATAAGAATTCGGACATTTTATTTGAGCGTCCATGCAATTTTTGAATTGGATTCATTGATTATAATAACTACATTTACAATAATTAGAAAAGGGAAATTCTACATTTTATCTTTTAAAATAAGGATGCACTGAAAACATTTTAAAGAAAATAGTTTTTATCTTTAATGTATACGTTAAAAATTTTATAGTGTAATTTAAAAGAAATTAAGTTTCTTTTAAGTTTAGAAATTTTGAAATAAAAAGAAAAAAATAGAAGATTTAAAAATTATTATTATTATTATTATTATATTATGAGAAATAATAACAAAATTCAATTGCAGTCTACAAAAATATTCAACACTTTCAGTTTGATGAACAATTGTCAAAATTTTCAGACAGGTAATTTTAAAACAATAATCAGAGTCTAGAATGGCCTCCATACATATTCTAACTTTAAATTTAATAAATAGTCTTCTTAATATGCCTGAGCTTAATAGAGATTCAAATTTCGAAAATATTAATAAATTATATTTAATGTATGCTGGATAGTTCTTAAAGTAACAAATGGGATATTAAATATTTATTTCACATGACTATAAATCAGTATAAATGTATCGTAAATAATTATCGCATATCAGTTTAGGGCATCTTTATAAGAATAAATTTACCTACTTTAACTAAGCCACATTAAAGTACCATGGATTATGAACATTTGAGGATGTTTACATTAAAGGTTTCTCTAGCGAAAAGTGATGGTCAACCCATTATTTAATTGTATGGTTTATAACTGCAAAGAATAGAATAAAAAAAATCAATCCTTGTCCGATATTTATATAGAAAAAAAGGATATCTTAACACTTTATATCAAGTAATTAAACAATTTTTCCATAAGAAAAGCAATTTTGCTGTTATAGCGCTTAAACTCTGAAACAGATAAATTTTCAAGACAGCGAATGAGGAATAAATTTACCTACTTTAACTAAGGAATTAGTTCGCATGGCAAAATTAGCATAGGGAAATCTTGACAAACAGTGCTGAATATTAAAAAATGGTATTCAGATATATCCTTTAGGGGAGTTGGGTATTTTTACTACTTAGTATTTAGATTAATCGTTATGTAAATTTTACTATTTAAAACAACATGGAACTCCATTACTTATTTTACTCCATACCAAATGTTAATAAAAATAAACATTTATTAACAATTTATAAACAGTTATTTTCTCAAAATAAATTATATTTTTACAACTGTTTATAGAACTGTTTTTATGTAATTTGAAGAAAATCATGAAACTGGAGAAATTCAAAACATGTAATGTTTTAGAATAATACGAATTCGAACATTTTATTTGAACTTCCACGCAATTTTTATATTGGATTCACTAAATATAATAACTACATTTAAAATAACTAGAAAAGGGAAAATCTACTTTTTTTTTAAATTAGGATGCAATAAAGAAAAAAAAATTCTAAAGAAAATAGTTTTTATATTTAATGTATACCCTAAATTTTTTTATAGTGTAATTTACACGAAATTAGGTTTCTTTTATCTTTAGAAATTTCGAAATAAAAAGAAAAAAATAGAAGCTTTAAAAATTATTATTATTATATTATGAGAAATAATCCACATTGTCAAATTGTCAAAATTTTCAGACAGGTAATTTTAAAACAATAATCAGAGTCTAGAATGGCCTTCATACATATTCTAACTTTCAATTTAATATATGGTCTTCTTAATATGCCTGAGCTTAATAGAGATTCAAATTTTGAAAATATTAATAAATTATATTTAATGTATGCTGGATAGTTCTTGAAGTAACAAATGGGATATTAAATATTTATTTCACATGACTATAAATCAGTATAAATGTATCGTAAATAATTATCGCATATCAGTTTAGGGCATCTTTATACGTGAAATTCCAATTAATGATCTAAAATGATCTGACAAAATTTTCAATGAAATTCATTTTCATATATCTAATGTTTAATGGATATATTTTAAATTTATGATGTGAATGGATATGCTTACATGTCAGGAATTAAATTATATTTATATAAATATATAGTTTAAGGTTATTCAGATATTTAAGATAAAATAACATTACTTGGCATAAACTTGAAGTAGAATATTATTTTAGTCTTAATGTATATAAATTTTTGTTGATAAATCAATCTAAAGGATATATTGGCTACAAATTTTTTGTTAAAT
>CM063501.1:69483721-69508721 GCA_032207245.1 Pardosa pseudoannulata
TTCTGAACTGTTTTGACTATGTTCTACGTACTGTTTATACATCCATACATAACCTGTTTAACTTCATAAACGAATATCGGATAAATGGTGTGAAGTCTTATTAAGAACTATTATTAACTAAGCTGTGTAACTCCTGTTTTACAACAATTTGTAATTACTTATAACAAAAACAAATATTATAACGGTTATTAATACTGCCTATCTGAATCGACGTCACACAAAGATATCATATACAGCTGATGCAGTGCTCTTTAAAATGTCAAAACCATGCTTTTATATATATTATAAAAGCGAGTAAAAACTAATAACGATAAAAAAGTATATTATAAAAACAACAATAAATGTTTCTTATAAAAATAACTCTGAATATTTATTATTTATTAATTTCTGGTATGGAGTAAAGTAAATAATGATATTGATTTCTGCTTTATAAAAGACAATCTATATAACGATTAATGTCAAACACAGATATAAAAACATATTGGCCTATATTAAATGAACTCCCTTAAATGATATATCTGAATATAGTTTTTTAATATTTAGAAATGTTTGTCATAATTTCCATAGGTTAATTCCCCATTCGGCAATTTTGCCATGCTAACTAATTCCTTTACATCTTCTTGGAGTAAAGCTTTTTTCTATTTGTTTAGAAGCTCTATATTTAAAATTTATAATATTTAGTACTTTCTCCCGAAATAAAAATTTACAGCTATCCAGTTCTACTTTACTTCTCTATCAGTTTTCCGAAGAATCACAATAAATAACCGTTTTGTTGTCTCGTTTTTATTGGAGAAAGAACAGACTATATTCACTTCCGTTTCCATTCTACTGTAGTAACGAACGTTCCGCTGAATGTCGTAAAAACTCAGTTGGTGCAAAAATATATTTATTTTTACAATATCGATAACAATAGCGAAATATTATAAAAACAATGTAATGTTAATGCATTGTAGGATATTGCTGACAACAATAAGGATAACAGTAGAAAAGGGGGTTCCGTAAAAATTGGTTAAATTTATTAAACTTCTTTTTTAGAAAAAGTATGCACACATATTTTCTCTTAAATTTCCGCATGGTTTAGAAAATTTTAAAAATTGCTTTCCGTGAATAAAAAATTAGTACAATTTTTGTATAAAGTTTATGTATATTGTGTTTTTTACTATTTTATGACTTAAATTTATGCATTTTATTGCAATTTAATTGTTCTTAAGGATGTGTATCGCCTCCATCTTAAATGGTATGTTTTCAACTTTGGCTCTAAAAAATATCGCTAATAACCCAATGAAGCACCCTAAAGTTAATTTTAAGCTATTTCTCTTATAAGCATTAGAAACATTTTTAATGCTTTCTTTAAAATAATTTCTAATTTTCATTTTTCATTATGCTTGTGACTTATCGGCAGACGTACAAAATAGCATGTCCAATTTTCAGTGACATTCAAAATATTAAGCAACATTTGTACGACATTAAATATTATAGTTGTGTTACCTGTGATATATTAAAATTAAAACTGTTGTCGGCATCAAATTGATAACTTTCATTTCTATGCATACAACACCATTATCCTAAGAAAGAAACTGATTCAATGGACAATAGAAAATGTACAAAAAAAAATATCACTCTACATTAAAAGGACTCCTATAAATGATATATCTGAATACTATTTCTTAATAATTAGCAATGTTTGTTAAAATTCCCGAGGTTAATTCCCCACGTGGCAATTTTGCCATGCGAACTAATTCCTTTACATCTTTTGGGAGTAAAGATTTTTCTATTTATTTAAAAGCTCTACATTTAAAATTTATAATACTTAGTATTTTCTTCCGGAACAAAAATATACAGCCATCCAGTTCTACTTCGCTTTTACTTCTCTGAGTTTTCCGAAGAATCACAATAAATACTGTTGTTTAGCTATGATTGGAAAAATAAAAGACTCTATACACATCCCTTTACATTCAAGTGTAGTATTGTGTGTTGCGGTGAAAGTCGTAAAAACTTACTTGATGTAAGAAAATATTTATTTTTACGAATATCGGTAGATATTGCGAAAAATTATAAAAACAATGTAATTTAAATGTATTGTATTACATCGCTAACAACAATAAAGATAATAGTAAAAAAAGGGGATTTCGTAAAAATCGGTTAAATTTATTAAATTTGTTTTTTAGAAAAATTATGCACCCATATTATCTCATAAATTTCCACATGGTTTAGAAAATTTTAAATACTGTTTTCCCCTGCATAAAATATTACTTCAATTTTTGTATAAAATTTATCTATATTGTGTTCTTTACTATTTTATGACTTATAGTTATGCATTTTATTGCAATTTTATTGTTCTTAAGGATGTGTATCGCCTCCAACTTAACTGCATGTTGGCAATTTTGGCTCTAAAAATATCGCCAATAAACCAATCAAGCACCCTGAAACCCATTTTAACCTACTTCTTTTATGGAAATAATTTTTGTAATGCTTTCTTTAAAATAATTTCAAATTTTCATTTTTCATTATGTCTGTCAATTATCCGCAGATGTCCAAAATTAAATTCAGCGACATTCAAAATACTAAGCAACATGTGTACGACATTAAACTATATACTTGTGATAACTGGGGTATATTAAAAGTAATACTTTGGACAGCATTAAATTAATGTCTTACAGTTACACCATTATCTTAAAAAAGAAACTGATTTCATGACCAATCGATAATGTACAAATGATAAATCTGACGAGTACAAAAAATATCTGACGATATCATACAGACAAAAAAATGTAATAAGAGTTTAAGAAAGTTATGTAGTGTTTTCATTATATTTTTAATCGCAAATTTTATTCCAATAAACATATTCCTTACGATATTCTTTCCCTCAATCGATCATTTTAATAAATTTCAGTTGCAATTCATCTTTTTTGCTTGTGATTCATCAAAATTTATTTTCCAGTTTATATTAAGAATTAGGATTAATTACACAAACTTTAAAATATACCTTTAGTTTAAATTTATATCAATCTTTACATGAGTATAATACCATTCAAAGGAATACGTTTTTCCCGAAATATAATCTTTCATTTCATCTTACTGTACATTAAAACCTGAAGAATGCAGCGAAGTAATTAATAACTTTTGAATCAAATATAGAATTTGTAGTAAAACTATTTAAATTGGAGCATGAAAACCCCCTTTCTGTATTCGATTTTTTTACATGTTCATTGAAATGTATGCCATAAACTCTCATTTTTGATGAGAGAATCTGTCATGAATATCCAGCGTAAATCATAAAAAATAATGTTGAGATGATTATATCGCCCATTAATGAAAGGGTATCTTTCTTAATGTAAGTTTGTTTAAGAAATAATAAATAATGCTATTATGTATTGAATTTGTTTCATCGCATCGCATGTTTTTGTAATTTGTATATAATCTGATTAAAATGAAACATTTGAAGACTATTGGAAACAAACGTTAAGATATTTAAATACCACATACATATTTTCCTCACCGAGGTAAATAAATATTACAATATATACAGATTTTTAAGAACATTTTATGAACCATTTGAATACTTTTTTGAATAATTTAAAATTTTACTTGGTTATATATTTATGACACTGCCATAACATAAAATTTAAGACCAATTTCTAGAGAGTTAAACAATTTTTTCTGAACATACAAATTACATATGTGGTGACTAAGTTATATTTCAGACAATATTCAGGTTTTTTTTATTTCGTGGTTAAATTCTTCCTTTAGGAAAATGAATTGACTTATATAAGTTATTAATTTATATAAACTTTTTCTGAACCCCTACATACGTTTTACCAAATTTATAGTGGATGTGCGGCTTTGTCCAAAAGTTATAATTACCTTTCTTTTAAAAACAGTAAACAAATTCAGATTTACTTCAAAGTAAAAGAAAATGTAAAGCCAAATCTAGAAAATCTTGGTTTTATCAATATCCAAAAAATTGATGGCAGGGAATAATATTTCGTTTTAGACACTTTATAGGTTTGAATTTCTTTAATAAATTTAGATTTTCTCCAGACAAAAACAACTTATATCCACAAATTTATGTTTTGGAGGACAGTTTGTTTTGGTTAATACCGTAGTTTATATCATAGGATGTAGAAATTTATTTGTTGCAGAATATTTTATTTCTAACTTTATCAAAATGCTTTGTTTATCTCGAACAGTTTTATAACAAATTTGATTTTTCTTGCAAAATGTTTAATATCCTTTTGTCATGTGTTGTACTATGAATTACGTTAGAAAAACGTAAAGAAAATCTATATTTATATAACAGTTAAAGAAATTTCAATACCAAACCGGGTGAACTTAATCATTTTACCAATACCCAGATAATGGGGACTCTAAATAGCTTGTTTTCCTTTTCAACACTCTATACTTTTTGACTTTCCTTAATCAAGTTTAATAGATTTCTCTTAGATAAAATCAGTCCAAAATTTTCAATGGAAAATATCCCCAATTCCCTGTTTCAGAAGAATGAATACCGTACTTCCCCCTTCACATCAAAGAAAGGAAATAAAAGTTTATGGTTTCTGTTCTTTTTTGGAAAATTGACAAAATGCATTAATGATCTGTAACAATATTTCTGAATCTTTCTTTTCTTTGACCCGGTTATTTTAATACTTCATCTTCGTGACCTACTAAAACGTTTATACCCAATGAAGCAAAGAAAACCGGATAGAATAATCATAGATTTCTATTTTACAATTTTGTAAGGCAATATTTCTTAATATACCAAATACAAAGGAAATAATATCTTCAAAAGTAATATGTTGTTGAGAATTATGGTGTTGTTATGTATGAGTTCAAAATCTTATAATTTTAATACACTTTAAAGGGTCTGGCACATTATCTGTTTCCAAATTCAATATGTATAAAATATTCATTGTTTTGAAAGATTAAATTTTTAGATTCACATTTTCCTTCTTAAACAAAATAAAGGAAGGGATTATTGTAATCAAGAAAAATTTCAGTATTGAGACTTCAACGGAAATACTCAGTTTTACCGTACCTTAATAAGTTTTCTTAAAATGAAGTTTCAGCATTACGAAATTGCTTACAAGAAAATTTCAATACTTTAAATATTTGTTTTTATCATTACTAGATACATTTTCACCAGTTTATCCTTGACACCTGTATGTACGTGTTTATATACCCCACTTCATTCAAAATGATTAACCATAGTACAGTCATCCCTCATTTTTCGAAGTTAATGGGACCAGTTCCATCCGCGAAACCTGAAAAAACGCGAAGTAGGATTTGCTCCTAGGTATTTTCGTGTATGTGCATACATGAATGTTTTTAATATGTAAACAGTATTTATACTTTACACATTTAAGATAAAAATTACAAAAGTATATGTATTTACTGTAACGTGTCAGTGCTATTTAATAAGGTTAATTACAAAATCATATAGAGTAATAAACATTAATCAGCATTGCTTTCTGAGAGAAGCGAAGAGTCTTGTTGCTGGCGGAGGAAAGGTTGTCACTTGACTAGTAGACATTTTAAGCTACCTAGAAGATTCTTCTGCTGGAGACGCTAAAGGTAGAGCCAGGGGACTTTACCTTGAACATGGTAATGCATAGTTTGTCTTTGTTTTTCCTTTTCCTTCAAAATTCCTCTGTACAAGGGTATAACCCCTTCAACATGATTGCTGAACACGACAGTTGGAACCATATTGTCGTCAATGTCTTGTGCAAATTCTTGCCCTGTTGTACAATTGTTGCAGATTCTCCAGGGTGAGACCACGCTTTTCAGTTTGTGTTTCGTCTTCATCTTCACTTTCTTAATCACTTGTCCTGTCAAGAGCCCGTGGTATGTACTCTAAGTCAACTCATGTTTGATATTCAGGGATCCTTCTCTCTCGCTCATCAACATGAATCAACGCTACTTTCCGCAATATGGCTATCGACATGGTTGTTGTGATAAGGTGAATTAGATCTGTAATATAGTGGATTAATTAATGCGAGAAGTAAAGCGCTTGGGATCTAAATCTGACCTAATCGCATCTTTTGTAAAGAGAAGATGACAATAAAAAGTATTTCAACGGTTTTTTGTTTTGTGCGGGATTTTCGGGTGGTGTTCTAAACTCTGTCCCAGATTAGAATCACGTCTCCGTACATGACACTAAATAAAAATGTACCTTTGTGGAGTTATTTATGAGTCCCTAAGGGACAGTGCCCAATTTGAGGGGATAAGGCTTTCCACGTTGGCGGTTTCAAGGCAGGGTTAAGGAGACCAATTAGATTTTTACAACTCTCCCGATTGGACGAAAAGAAATAAGAGGGGACAAAGAAGAAATTAATATAAAAATAAGAAAAGTCTAGAAAGAGAGGGGGTGTTCGAGATTGGAGTCGAATCGAGGAGAGCAGAAAGGTCAGGAGTCGGAGGAAATGATTGTGACAGGAGATGTGTGAGACTTCGGGAGTCCAAGGAGAATAGCCTTAAGTTCGACAGAGACTCTGGAAACGTTTAGAATATCTCCCGGCTACCAGCAGTGTTCCTGTGTCAAATATTATGGCCGCACCTCAAATACTCAGAAGGAAACCCCTTACCAGACCGACGGAAGATTGAAATTTGTTACCACACATACCCAGCCCTGATTAGCTCTGAATCAACAGTCCTGGCACTCCATAATTACCCACAAAGGTACTCAATTTTACATATATTTAAAATTGAGATTATATCCTCTTTCTTATATATATATATATATATATACCTAATTGATGGAAAAGTATTGTCAGACCTAAGGTGGTGTGACACCTAAATTCAACGTGTTGAAAAAGTAAATTTTACGAAGATTAAACTCAGATTGTTTGCATATAGATGCATATATATCATTATAATAAATTTGCTTTTTTATTAAGCTGATTTCAGTTACTTTTAATTAAGATTTTAGTTTATTTTCTTATTTTAAGTCTGTAGTTTCTCAGAACCTGTGGTTGAATATAAAACTTAAATATTTTACTCAACGCAACCAAAATGATACTTAGTCTTTGTGACTAACCAAAATAAATACCACTATACATTTGATCATAGATTAATACCTAAATATAAAAGAGTGCTACAAGACAGTTGCAATTTTTCATTTTTTTATGAATATTTTGGAAAAATCCTTGAATCACTGAAGCCGCAAAACATGAAGGCAAAGCTGCAAAGGAACACTATAGTCCGAAATTAAGTATTGAGGAATTGTATAAGACTTAATTCACCTAATCTCCTTTTGACTTCCATCTGAACTTTATGTAAGGAAACACTTCAATATAAAGTTGACAAATTCTGAAAAACATTGCTTAAATGGTTTTAGTTGTATCATGTTGGAATTGAATTTTGTATTTGCTCCTATTACAACATCTTGTTTTTGAGCGAAAAAAATTCAGTATTAACGCTACAGATCTGCACCACTGCAACTAAATTATATTGATATATACATATGCAAATATCGTTGTACAGGTTAGTCAGTTTTAACAAAGCTTAAGCAGATTAAAAACAATGCATTTAAGGTCAATAAATAATTTCTATTTCTAACTGATTTTTAATTCTTGCTACTGAGTGAAAGGAGTACGGTAATCTCAAAAAGTTTCCATAGTTCAAAAAGTTCCTGAGGTTTCCATGTAGAATAATATATATATATATATATATATATATATATATATATATATATATATATATATATATATATATATATATATATATATATATATATATATATATATATATATATATATATATATATATATATATATATATATAATATATATATATTATATATATATAGTCTAATCACTTCGCTGTCACATTAGCAGCAATTTTTGTAACAGGAAATAATACTAAAGTCAGATAGGATGGACTTTTAACGAAAATGTTAAAAAGCCGTTAATTTTTAATTCTTGTCATATGCAGCCAATAAGTCACACATTATCAATGTATATAAATATATATGTACTCTCAAACACATACACAGGCATTTTGGCATCTAGATACAAGAGTGCATATTAAAGTATACTATAAAATCTTTTGGTTTTGCTAAGAGCTATTCTCTAGCAGTTATGTTATATAATAAATTTCTCTTCTTGTAAATGACAATACGTGGCAGTTGCTTCTGGACAGGCTGTATATGTAGTACTGATCAAACTATTAAAAGTTTGGTAGATTTAAAAATGTGGTATACGTATATATATATATATATATATATATATATATATATATATATATATATATATATATATATATATATATATATATATATATATGATGCTAGTGAAGCACATAATTAACTTTCTATATGGAAATTTAAAATTTTTCAATGTTGGTAACATAGGGTTGAAATCAGGTACCTTATTTTTTTTTCTTTTAATCTTTACTGAATCATGTTTCAGTAAAAATATGAGAAATACATATTTTCACAAACTAGGTATTTCGTTTGCACGCATGACTATACTTTATACAAAGCAGGAGAAAAATGCATACATTACTATAAATTAGCATAAAAGTTTAATTCAACAGAGTTAGGTAATTGTTTCCTAATTATAAAACGATATATAATTTGTTACGAATACTTATTTCATATCTTTCTTATTTCCATTTAATATTCACAGATATGCCAAATTAATTAAAGTTATATCTGTAAAAATCTTGTTTTTCATTATTTGCAAATGAAAATTGTAATAAACACAAAAAACATTTTACATTATTCTCATTTTTCTATTTTATTGACTCTTCTGTCCTCCAAATAATTTTAATTTTTACACAAACCTCTATTTAATTAACTACATTTATAAAGTTAACATTTTTAGGAATCTGTTTAAATATCCAAAATGTATTAAATAATTTTCAGATATTTTTATTTTTTATTTATACTACACAAGTGTTTAAATTTCAGAAATTCGAAACAACTCGATTAATTTATTTGAATCATTAATTTCTTCTAATTTGGAATATTATGCCAAATTAAAAATTCATTTCAGATTGAAAAATGTTTACAAATTTAAAAATCGTCATTTATTCAACTTCTTTAAAATTTTGAATTTAATATTTACTTTTATGCTAATGTTTATAAGGAAATAATATAAAAAAATATTTTGAAAATTAAATCGTCTAATATTTTACTATTTTTTTCAAATTATTCAAAAGTATTTTAAATTTCCTCGGATTATGAAAAGATTTTATTTAACTTAGGAAATTATTATTGGAGAAATGTAATTAACTTAGCAACAAAAATTACGCAGGATATTAATATTAATTATAATATGATCGAGGTAAACAATAACTATCATATTAGGAATTATTTATATATAGTTTGATAGTATTTAGAGAGCTAAAGTAAGGCCTGCTTAACCATACTAATTATTTTAACAATTTATTGCTAAGCAAAGTAAAAATTGCATTTAAAAATAGAAGAGAGTAATTAAAATTTTTATATTTTTATTTGATTTAAATTTAAATTTTATAGTATTTGTGTAAAAAATATTCATTTATATTGGTGATTTTATGTTACTGAAAGAATGCATTAATTGTCTTTTATTTATGTATTTATATTTTTTTTAATTCTGCAAGATATTGTTTTAAAGGGAAGTCTGGGAGATATTGCATTTTTCCTAAGTAAATTCAAGTATATTGGTTATGTCATTACTTTTATTTTTATGTCCACTGTGACATAATATATATCTTTCCAACATATCTTTCCAAAAACATGTTCCGTATATTTAATTAATAAATCACCGTACTTTAATCTTTTTCATTCTTCTTCATAAAAATCAAACTTTCCTTGTCAGACTTGTTTAACACAATTTATTACACTTTTTGGAAACTGAAAAAACCCCAAGTAACTTTATTGAACAAGTAGACTGTTACTAGTGCCCGTTACCTAATGAACTTCGTAGTTGAAAAGGAGTGACTTACTCATTTAGACTATGGTTTCACCAGTGTAATAAAAAACATATCTTAGGATCTAAATATAACGCATTTTATAAGATGTATATTGTAAAATGTCTACTACATTAATAGAAACCACATACTCTGCATAAATTTGATAATTCTTTAAATCCAAGGGAAAAGTGTGGTTTATAACACCTCAAATTCAAAATAAGCCTTGTTTTACATTTAGTACTAACAGTGGCTTGCGGTAGGTGTTCATGCAGGATGTGCAGAGAGCAACAACAACAACAATAATAATAAAACCATAAAAATTTACATTAAACACTTCCTCAACGTTTATTATTCATTTGTACACAAAATCCATACGTCTATCAGCATTACTAATAAAATAACGAAAAACGTATATTTCCACACAAAACTTATATTTCAGCAAACGTAGTACTACACGGCGCCGGGCGCTGCGGTACCTCATCCGGGTGCTTATTGGTGCCAACAAACCGAACGTCTAGTCCACGTGCAGAGTATTTCACTGCACGTTGGCGAAATAGAACGAACTGTTTCTCGTTCGGTCAGTGGATTAAATTATATTTATTAATTGTTTTTAACATTTGGTAATCATATATTCTGCGTAAAACATCTTCATAATTTTTAAAAACAAAACCAGAGATATGGTGTTACAGATATAACATATATACTGTCTGTAAAACACAATGAATGATAAAATTTGGACTGTTATGTTAGAATTCCTTTCTTTTTTGTCTAACAAAACGAAATTGTTTTTCAGCGAATTATTTCTATAAATATAATACATCACCGAAATTACTTTACCACACTAAAACATTTAACTTTATATTGAGGAAATACTTCTTTTATATTTCCATGAAAACAAAATCTTACAATATATAAATTTAAACATTAACCGTCTGCAAAATTGTATGGCCAGTTAATCAGTTAAAAAACTAAAAGCGTTTTAGCACGTAAGTCCCCTCTCTAATACAACGCTTAATAAACCGTACCTTCGGATGATTCTGAATGCCAATTGCAGGAAAAATAGCTGTACTTGCCTCAGTGCTATAGTATGATGTGCTTCTTCAGTAGCCATACATATAAAGCGTGATTTTCTATTAGTGCGCAATGCGTACACATAAAAATTTCTTATGTTTGTTTGCTTTTGAACACGCTACGTGGTGCAGCACATAGTACCGCAAGCACTGCGAGAATACAAGCAAGCAAATCAACATAATATTTGAATATATTATAAATAATATTTATTATATACCATATAAAGATAGGTAGACATAGTTGCAAAAATTTATTATCTCTCATAATTTTGCTAGGGTGTGCAGTGCACACCCTGCATATATGGACCGCACGCCACTGTTTTCTAAATATATTTTAACTAAATATTTATTATCACTTCATTAAATATAAATACGTTAATGATATAAGAAATTATTTCACAACTGCATTTTTAATAAATGAAACAATATGTCTTTCCAAAAACATGTTTCGTAAATTTAATTAATAAATCACCGTACTTTAACCTTTTTCATTTTTCTTTATGTAAATCAAATTTTCCTTGTCAGACATGTATAAAGTCATTCTCTTTGAACGTTTAGTGTGTCTAATTAAATTTACTTATTACCACAAATACAACATTTAGAAAATATGCTTTTCAATTATAAAGTAACTGCGTCAAAAGAATAGTTTTAATACAATAACACTGTATGTAGATGTGTATATTTCAAAATTTTTTAGCTAATAATTCTTTTAACTGCCATATAATATTAAAATACAGTGACAAGTTGCTTTAATTTGAGCTCAAAATTAATTTCTCTCGAAAATAAGGCTTTATATTATTTAAAAAAGAAAACAGCTTTTTGCATGTATAAAAGCTATAGGTGTTCATTTTGATAAGCAAGGAATAAAAAATGTATGAAGTTGAAACATAATTATTATTATCTAGTAATTTTGTTATAGAGAGATAAAACGGACAATAGATTAAATGTGATGTGTTCATTCTCTAAGATAAGAAACTTTAGAAAAAGAAAATTAAAACATTAATTAAATGTTCTTTGAAACATGTCAAATAAAACGTTGACACAGGGATTTGGTTTTTCATTTAATGATCAGTTAATCTACCTCCCTTGCTGACATGCTATTTTTTAATTAAGTAATTTTAATGCTTTTATTACTGTTTGAAATTAATTGCTTTAATATAACATGTATATAAGAAAATACAATTTCTCAAATATGTAACTTCAAATTGACAATAAAATTTTATATAAATCCATTTTACAGGCTTTGTATTTTGATGTTTTTATTATAAAAATCTAAAGCATGTTGGACATTTGCCAGAAGAAAATATCGCATCATATTTATGACGCTTAATGCATTGTCATTAAAGAAAAAACATGTATATAACTTGTATATAAAAAAATAAAATTTATTAAGTATGTAACTTTGAACTGGTATTATAATTTATCTTAAATCCATTCTACATTCTTTATATTTTGACGTTTTTATTATCAAAAATTTTATTATCAAAATTTTTATTATCTAAAGCATTATGAGACATTTGTCAGAAGTAGATATAGCAAAAGATTTATGACGATATATATATAACAGTATATACATGTATAAAATTTTGTATATAAGAAAATTAAATTTTTCAAATATGTAGCTTCTAACCGACAATAAAATTATACTTAAATCCATTTTACAAGCTTTATATTTTGACGTTTCTACTATAAAAATCTAAAGCATTAAGAAACGTTTAGCAGAAGAAGATATCGCAACATATTTATGATGCTTAATGCATTGTCATTAAAGAAAAAACTTGTATATAAAAAAATAAAATTTATCAAGTATGTAACTTTGAACTGGTATTATAATTTATTTTAAATCCATTTTACATGCTTTATATTTTTATGTTTTTATTATAAAACTCTAAAGCATTATCAGACATTATATACATGTACATAACATGTATATATTGATGACATATACATGTTACATACATGTGTTTATGACGATATTTATACATAACATTATATACATGTATAAAACATGTATATGAAAAATCAAAATTTTTCAAATATGTAACTTCAAACCACCAATAAAATTGTACTTAAATCCATTTCACAAGTTTTATATTTTGAAACTTGTATATAACTTGTATAAAAAAATAAAATTTATCAAGTATGTAACTTTGAACCGGTATTATAATTTATTTTAAACCTATTTTGCATGCTTTATATTTTGATAATTTTATTATCAAACTGTAAAGCATTATGGGACATTTGTCAGGTGTAGATATCGCAAAAGATTTATGACGGTATGTATATAACATTATATATACATGTACATAACATGTACATAATGACGGCATATACATATTATATACATAAGTTTATGACGGCATTTATGTAACATTATATACATGTTTATAAAAAAATAAAACATTTTCAAACATGTAACTTCAAACTAATAGTAAAACTGCACTTAAATCCATTTTACATGCTTTATATTTTGACGTTTTAAAATCTAAAGCATTATGGGACATTTGCCAGAAGAAGATATCGCAACAGATTTATGAGGTGTAATACATCGTCATTAAAGAAAAAAATGTATGTAACATGTATAGAAAAATAAATTTTTTCAAATATGTAACTTTGAATTGACAATATAATTTATTTTAAATCCATTTCACATGTTTTATATCTTGACGTCTTTTTATCAAACTCTAAAACATTATGAGACATTTGCCAGAAGTAGATATCGCAAAAGATTTATGACGATATATATATAACATTATATACATGGACATAAATATGTATATAATGAAGATATATACATATTATATACATGCGTTTATCACGGCATTTATATAACTATATACATATATATAAAAATTTTTTTTTCAACTATGTAACTTCAAACCGACAATAAAATTGTATTATTTAAATCCATTATACAAGCTTTATATTTGGACGTATTTATTATCAAAATCTAAAGCATTATGGGACTTTTGCCAGAAGTAGATATCCCAACAGATTTATGAGGCGTAATGCATTGTCATTGTATATAACATGTATATAAATTGTATATAATATGTATATAAAAAATTAATATTTTCAAGTATGTAACTTTGAACTGATAATATAATTTATTTTAAAACTATTTTACATGCTTTATATTTTGACGTTCTTATTATCAAACTGTAAAGTATTTTATGACATTTGACAGATGTAAATATCGCAAAAGATTTATGATGATATGTATAAACTATTATATACATGTACATAAGATGTATATAATGAAGACATATACATGTTATATACATATATTTATGACGACACGTATAATATTTTATACATGTATAAAACATGCCTATAAAAATAAAATTTTTAATGTATGTAACTTATAACCGACAATAAAATTGTACTTAATCAATTTTACAAGCTTTATATTTTGACGTTTTTGTTATCAAAATCTAAAGCATTAAGAAAAATTTAACAGAAGAAGATATCGCAACATATTTATGACGCTTAATGCATTGTCATTAAAGAAAAAACATGTATATATCTTGTATATAAAAAAAATAAAATTTTTCAAGTATGTAACTTTGAACTGGTATTATAATTTATTTTAAATCCATTTTACATGCTTTTTATTTTGATGTTTTTTTTATCAAACTGTAAAGCATTATGGGACATTTGTCAGATGTAGATATCGCAAAAGATTTATGACGGTATATATATATATATATAACATCATATACGTGTACATAACATGTATATAATGATAACATATACATATTATATATATGCGTTTATGACGGCATTTATATAACATTATATCCATGTATATAAAAAATTAAAATTTTTCAAATATGTAACTTCAAACCGAAAATAAAATTGTATTATTTAAATCCACTATACAAGCTTTATATTTTGACGTTTTTATTATCAAAATCTAAAGTATTATGGGACTTTTGCCAGAAGTAGATATCTCAACAGATTTATGAGGCATAATGCATTGTCAACATTATATCCATGTATATAAAAAATTAAAATTTTTCAAATATGTAACTTCAAACCGAAAATAAAATTGTATTATTTAAATCCACTATACAAGCTTTATATTTTGACGTTTTTATTATCAAAATCTAAAGTATTATGGGACTTTTGCCAGAAGTAGATATCTCAACAGATTTATGAGGCATAATGCATTGTCATTAAAGAAAAAAATGTATATAACATGTATATAAAAAGTTAATTTTGTTTCAAGTATGTAACTTTGAATAGATAATATAATTTATTTTAAAACTATTTTACATGATTTATATTTTGACGTTCTTATTATCAAGCTGTAAAGTATTTTGGGACATTTGCCAGATGTAGATATCGCAAAAGATTTATGATGATATGTATAAACTACTATATACATGTACATAAGATGTATATAATGAAGACATATACATGTTATATACATGTATTTATGACGACACGTATAATATTTTATACATGTATAAAACATGCCTATAAAAAATAAAATTTTTATTGTATGTAGCTTCTAACCGACAATAAAATTGTATTTAAATCCATTTTACAAGCTTTATATTCTGGCGTTTTTATTATCAAAATTAAAGCATTAAGAAACATTTGCCAGAAGAAGGTATCGCAACATATTTATGACACTTAATGCATTGCCATTAAAGAAAACACTTCTATATAACTTGTATATAATAAAATTAAATTTTTCAAGTATGTAACTTTGAATTGGTATTATAATTTATTTTAAATCCATTTTACATGCTTTATATTTTTATGTTTTTATTATAAAACTCTAAAGCATTATGCGATATTTGTCAGACGTAGATATCGCAAAAGATGTAAGACGGTATGTATATAACATTATATACATGTACATAACATGTATATAATGACGACATATACATACTATATACATGAGTTTATGACGGCATTTATGTAACATTATATACATGTTTATAAAAAAATAAAATTTTTCAAATATGTAACTTCAAACCGACAATAAAATTGTACTTGAATCCATTTTACAAGCTTTATATTTTGACGTTTTTATTATCAAAATGGAAAGCATTATGGGACTTTTGCCAGAAGTAGATATCTCAACAGATTTATGAGGCGTAATGCATTGTCATTAAAGAAATAAATGTATATAACATGTATATAAAAAATAAATTTTTTCACGTATGTAATTTTGAATAGATAATATAATTTATTTTCAATCCATTTTACATGCTTTATATTTTGACGTTTTTTTTTATCAAACTCTAGAGCATTATGAACCGACAATAATATGTACTTAAATCCATTTTACAAGCTTTATATGTTGTTTTGTATTATCAAAATCTAAAGCATTATGGGACATTTGCCAGAAGTAGATATCTCAACAGATTTATGACACGTGCTGCATTGTCATTAAAAAAACATGTATATAAAAATAATTTTTTTCAAGTATGTAAACTGTTGAATAGGTAATATAATTTATTTTAATACGATGTTACATGCTTATATTTTGAACGTTCTTATTATCAAGCTGTAAAATATTTTGGACATTTTCCAGATGTATTCAAAAGATTTATGAGATATGTATAAACCATTATATACATGCTTAAGAATATATACACGACATATACAGTTATATACATTCATGTTATAGACGATTATAGTATTTTATACATGTATAAACATGCCTGATAAAAAATAAAATTTTCTTTATTAACTTCTAACCGACAAGTAAAATTGTACTTAAATCCATTTTACAAGCATTATATTTCAACGTTTTTATTATAAAATCTACATTAAGAAACATTTTCCTGTTCGCAACATATTTATGAAGCTTAATAATGCATTGTCATTAAAGAACAAAACACTATATAACTTGTATATACGTGCTTTCTCCAAGTACGTAAACCATGTAAGAGGTGTGAAATTGAATAATCATCCTTAAATTTACCCCTTATACGCAAATGTTCAAAGTGATAAACACTTCTTGACCTCTAATTTTTTGTTTCACTAGTATCAAGATTAAATGTTTGTTTCGAAAGGTTTTCAAATCCTACAAAATAAATTATAAAAAAAAGCCACATGTTACTACAAATTACATATCATTGTTAAAAATAAATTTCTTATAATTAAAATTTTTAGAATAGAAATCGGTATTTTTTCAAATTATTAGCCCCGAGATCACAATACAAATTTACTTAAATTCATTTTGTATTTACATTTTTACTCTTTCATTTGAAATTGCCAAACGATGTCCGAATGGTTACGGTACTAGAATTCGGAATCGGAGTCTACGTACTACAGTAGGTTCGAGTCCCACTATGGCATGGTTGTTCGTAGCCTTTCGGAATCGGCCTTTAAGCAGTAGGTCTCTGTCTCATTAGCACTCGTGTTGCAAAAAGTAGAACCAAACCAAACCTCCAAAATCAAACCAAATCAATTATTGAAATCTAAAACAGCATGTAACATATATAATAGATATTCTAACAGATTTATATCATGTAATTGCACGTTTATTAAAGAAAGAAACCCAGAAGTAGTATTAAAGTATCCAGGAAGAGATAAACTCTAATTGATGCACTAATGAGGATATTAGAATATATATAAGATATATATAAATATATATAAATATATATATATATAACATACATACATATATATATATATATATATATATATATATATATATATATATATATATATATATATATTATATTATATATATATATATATACATATATATATATATATATATATATATTATATATATAAATATATATATATATATAATATATATATATATATATATAATATATATATAATATATATATATATATATTAATATATATATACATATATATATATATATATATATATATATATATATATATATATATATATATATATAATATATATATATATATATATAAATGTATATTATAATAATTAACCTAACAATCTAACGAACATAATAAGTTTATCTTAAAAGATTTTTGAGAGTTTTATATCTCTTTATGGTAAATTTTTTTTTGTAATTCCTCTAACATTTTGGACTACGAAAACAACAAAATTAATCCATGCTGATCCATATCAGATCTTCTTACATATTATCTAAATATTTAAATTTAGTGCATATTTTAGTGTATATTTAGTATCTTAAATTTAGTGAGGATTCTTCCCGGGTTATCACATGATTAACCACTATAATTTCGGTTGACTGTCTCACAGATATACGGGATTATTCACACAAAATGCTTTCGAGATGACTTGCTAAAATAAATATCTGATTCTGTTTTCCACCTTATGTTTTCCATCTGATTCTCTTGACCACCTTACTTACATAAGATATTGTGAATTCTCTTATTTATGGGATGGGCCGAATTTCCATTCATTTCATTATATATATATATATATATATATATATATATATATATATATATATATAAATATATATATATATATATATATATATATATATATATATATATATTATATATAATATATATATATATATATATACTATATATATATATATATACATATCGAGACTTTAAATAGTAGGAAAAGAAGTGAAATTGAAATAATTATCCTAAATGTATACTTAATTTCAAAACATTGCAAAAGCATAATACACATTCCGTGTGCATTCAAGCCATTTCGAAATAGTAATTAGGTTTGATTTGCGGGGAATTGTTTCCATAAATAGATTTCAGATGATAGAACCAAGCAAATTATAAAGGAGCGCCATGTGTGATGAGAAAATGACTATTATTGTATAGAATGAATCACCTTTATAGATAATATTTATAGAAAGAAATATTTCATTAAAAACTTGAACCTGAGACTATAAATCCTATTTAAATATGTTTCTTCTGCTTACTACTCAAAAATCCCTAAAACGCCTGAGGTGCTTTTTAACTTTTAATTTTAAAATATTACTTGTGATTAAATATGATTAAAATATAGAAAAATATAATAGTTTTAAATAGTTTGTCTAACTTTTGTGGAAAAATATGGTTAAAAATATCTTAAAATTATGGAACGATTAAAACAACCTAACTCTGAAATAAATATTATACCGTTTTTATACTTTATATTGTTTTTAATTATATTATTCAAGTTATAGACCTTTCATCATGAGGATCGCAAATATATATGTGCAGCTCTAAAAACTCAAGTACATCCAAATCTTGTTTTTTTTCCAAAATTATAAGCAATTTATAAATTGAAGGAATTTAAAGTACTAAACTATTAATGTCTAGCCATGGTTATACTCAAGTCACAGCAAATATATTTTAATATTATACATTCAAAATATCAAATAGTTTGAGCTTCAAGGTTTTTAATTTATTTTATGCTTTAAACAATATCCCGTAGACATCAAAACATCAGTTTTGAGTAAAATGAAAAAGTGTAATAATGTACTAACAAACAATATAAAGATTTAAATTATAAAATATACCTATTATTTAATAACCATCTTATTTTCTATCTGAAACAGTGCTTTTTTTGTGTGTGTCCTTTTAGCATTTTCATTTAATTTATTTTGTAAGTTTGGTTTGGAGTGCTACGGTCTACTTTATGCAACACTAGGGCTAATGAGACCGGGACCTACTGCTTAAAGCCGATTCCGAACGGCTACGAACATCCATGCCACTGTGGGATTCGAACCCACGAACTCCGGTACCGAAGGCCAGCACCCTAACCAATCGGCCATGGATCGGCTATTTTGTAAGGAGTATAGACTGTTGTTTAAATTGAGATAAAAAAAACTGTTCAACATAAAAATGGGTATTAGAAATAAATAATTTTATCATTACATTTAAACTTGTTTATGATTTTAATATATTTATCAGATAATGAATTTTTATCGGGGGGATTGGAAACTTATCTTATAAACTATAGGAACTTGTAGTAGAACACCAATCGAAATTTCTTTAACAATTTATGAAGTTTATGAAATAAAAACATTTAAATAAGAAAATAAATAATATTTAAGAATGATATTTGTATATTTTCAAATATATTTCTCTAATTTAAATTTATAATTTCTAACTTTTAAACTTATAGATTAATCATTCGTAAGAAAAGTAACAAAAAATGCATATTTGAGAAAAATCAGACACATGTTTTATGTAACAATTTAATAGAATTATACATATTTTGATGTGAAAAAATAGATGTATAAACCTCACTCTTTTTAATAGTGTTAACTATTTAACTATTTTAAACTATTAACTATATTAAAATTTACATTTTAAATGTAAATTTTAAAATAGTTAAAGAACATAGATACAAGGGAGTAGATCTCTATATAGCAAAATTCATATATTAAATTAAAAAATAATATTTACAGATAATTAATGTCTTTAAATATAATATTTTAAACTTAGATCATTTATATCTTACTAAAGAAGATTTGCATAAATCGAAAGATAAACACGTTTTCAAACGACACCCGGTTTGCAAAAGAGAATTTCCAGTATTAAAATTGGTTCCGATTTATATTTCATATTGTATAACTATGATTCTAAATAAGATAAAAACAAAATCCAAGTGAAGTATTATAAGAAATATTAGATTTTAATGATATAATTTTGAAAATTCAAATCAACATTTAGATGTGTTCGAATACCCTAATTATTAAAATCTAAGGATCATGGGACATTTGTCAGAAATGTATATAACAACAGATTTATTGAAGGAGCAACATTATGATTAAAGAAAGAAACACTCACAAAATACAATACGGAACCACAAATGGAAACAACAGACAGCAGTCGAGAAAGAAGTAAAATTTTGAGAAAATGCAGATAAATAATCTTGAGAGAAAAAGCTCAAAAATTTAGATAACCATCGTCAATTTGGAGACATACAACAACTTGATAAACAATCCATGGTTATCTACGTTTCTTTTGTTAACAAATAGATTCGATTTATGAGTAATTATTTATTTAAAGAGATTTTAAATGATCCATCAAAGTAAAGTAATAAAAAAATGGTGAGAGAATGAAATAATGATCAAACATCTATCTTTATTTTTGAATGTATCTGTTTTTATAAAAACAATGTTTATCTAGAAACCTGAACCTCTATATGGACAATAAAATCCTTTTTAACAATGTTTCGTATGCTTAATAGTTTTGTTGTTTCACCATACAAATCTTCCAAAAGGACAATGATATATATCTCATAAATCAATATCACAGAAGATTTATCACACGTGGTGGACTATCAATAAGCTAGGAAGAGCCAAAACTATACTGAAGTGGAAAATAATCGGTAAATTGTAAGTATATACAAATAGTATTATTTATCCTGAAAATGAAATCTGGTAAAGAGATGACCATCCTAATAATATGTCATAAATTTGCCATTAAATAGGAAAATTTAGTTCATCATTACAAAAACATAGTAAGTACAAAAGTCCTTTTTGTTCGAATTAGTACTTGGTTCTGAATTCAATGGCATTCTTTTTCTTCAGAAGTTGAAATAGCTACAAATGAGGGAAATAACATAAACAAACTGTCATGTATTATTCGAAAACTATAATTGTTCTTCAGAATTAATAACTTTTATGTATTATAGTCTAAAAGAAATATTACACTAAAATTCTGAATTAACAATAAATTTTATTTAAATACATTTCGTATGCATACTTCATATTTATAATCTCACATTAACAAAATCTGTCGCAGCATGGAACATTTGCCAGAAAGATTTATTTTAAAATATTTACTACATGAATTACTTTGTCATTAAACAACAACCGAAACAATACTTAAGTGTAGAGAAAGGGGTTAAAAAGAAGTAATGCGTAAATGGTAATATTTATCTCTAAGAGAAAAGCTGGAATATAGATAACTGGCCTTAATTTGTAAAATTTTCGAAAAAATTAATACACCATATGTACGCAAGTCTCTTTTATTAGAAAAATTACTCAGATTTTATTTGAGTACTATAAAAATTATGTCTTTGTTTGGAATGAGTTATTTTTGTATGTTACATATATAAAAGAAAATATTTTCACCAAAATCTGCATTCCTAAATTGATGAACAAAATTTGTGATAAATCGTATTTAATGATTTTCATATGTTCCACATTTCATTTGTTTCATTATCCAAATCTGACTCAACATGTGAATTTTCTAGAAAAGATTGATTTATTATGCGTGATATGATATGTTTAAAAAAAGGACCACCAGGACAATACTGAAGTGGCCATAAAGTGGTGAAAATATTTAGACAAAATGCTCTCGCAAAATCTGTAAAAAATTTAAATAATCATTTAAAACGTACATTTAATTCAGCAAAAACTGCAACTGTATCATAAAAACCAACTTTAAACAATCCTCATTTGTTAGAATTAATTCTTAAAAAAGAATTTGTATGAAATTCTTAGTTTTAAAATATTATAGTTATAACAGTAAATATTATTGTAAAGTACAATCGCTTGTAATTGCTAAATGACTATTTTAATTTCGAATGAATTACGTTTTTATGTAACACATTTAAAATAACCTACTGCTAAGAAAATTAAAAATAAATGTTATTTAACCGTATAACATTATTCTTTCGTGTCAGAGATGTTTTGGAGTTAATATAGTACGCTGTTAAAAAAAAGAATAAAAACTTTTTGGTAATTTTTTTTAATGAAAGCACATGCAGCAGTTCTTTTCTTATATGTAAAATACCTTTTAACTTACTTTTTTTGCAGAATTTACAATAGTACAAAACTTCAACAAGAACATAATAGAATCTTACGGTTAAATTAATTTTGTATACTTCCTATTTTTTTCCATTAACAACAGCTAACGTATCTTGAGCTATTTGCAAAATATGTGTATTGTAACAGAATAATTATGAAAAAGGCGCTATCATTAACGAAAGAAAAAATGAAGTAAAATTAAACAGTTAAAAAAGAAGTAAATGCATACATCATAATATATATTTTGAGACAAAAGCTGGAAAATTGAGATAACTATATTAAATGTAACTTTACTTTGTTAGAAAATAAACAACATGATAAATGCACAATGAATTAGATTCAGCGCTTAGATTTTATTTGTATAGATTTATTTATGTTTCAGTAGGTTTCAGTCACTGCAACCAAGTAAAATAATAGTAGAGAGCAACTATATGTTCTAAAAAAATTATTATATAGTTTATATATGTTTCTACTAATATATTAAATATAGTACAGTAGGTGCCTGATAAATTCTTAAGTATCTTTTTAAATGTGGAACTGTGTCTTAAGATTTTGAAATTGGTACGAATAAATAAAATAGCAGTGTAGAGTATTCACAAATTAAGTGCAATTGTTTTCACAGTACATATCTGTCTCGATGAAGGCTTAAAATTTAGTGCAGGCAAGAGTACAATATTAATTCGACTGTAAATGAAACTAGTACTACGATTTACATTAGTAATGTGCTTCAAAACGGTAGGGGAACTAATATTCTCCAAATGACTATTGGGAACTGATGCATTTCCTACTGAACGCCCCGAGAAATTTGCTTTAAATACCGTCTGAATTAATCTATAATCATGTACAAATGTTCTTAGTGCGACTAGTCTACGAGAAACAGTTTGAACTTAATGCTAAAATAGTTTTTAAAGATTATTATAAAGTACTCAGCATTTGGCATTGTAAGTAAAAAAAATAAAATTATTCAAACAAAATTAGATTTTGCTCTTAAACGGTGGTTGTATAATTGTTCCACAAGAAGTCATGTGCTGTGTTTTATCTCTGAAAAACATATTTAAGTCATTGATCTTATGGTAAAATCAATATGTAGATTGTCGCACAAAGTCACTTGCAAACGTTGTATCATGCTGAGAAAGATATTTCTATGAATTTTCTAAGAAAATGTACCACAAAAAGCAATCTACGTGTTGCTAGTCTATCTAGAAAGCGCTAAGTGCTATCGTTTTAAGCTTGAACGTTTAGGAATGAGGTACGGTATAAATGTTTAATCCAAATGGAGGTACTTTAATTTAATTATGCACTGTGAGTTCTGTATGAACCGTGAGCGATGAACTGTGACAGTTTCGGTGAAAATGAAGAGTGTGATAGAAATGAATAATAAAAGAGAATGAATCTTCAGTATTGAAAACTTCAAAATAATACTGAATGATTGACCACCAGCTAGTCTCCAGACATCTCAGTAGCGACAAATGAACCTTTGGAATTTTGTAATACGTTAGATTATTTCTGACACTTCTAAAACATTTTACACTGCGATGCCCATTCTTTCAGCCAATTACTGTGGGTACTTCATGAATCTCGTAAACGACCATTTGTAACTGCACCCAGAGAAACAAAATTCTTTTAGGACAGATCGAAACTGCTGGGAGGCCAAGAGTTGGGTTCACCAATATATATTATTAGAAAAGTATTAATCAGCAAGTCTTGGTCATTCTTGAAGAAATGTGCTCCTATTTGCACCTATATTGTCCTCTGACTCTTTGGTTGGCTCGGTCATAACCGAAGAATGATTCTCTCTTCACCAATTGGTTATTTATTATTTTTGAATTGATTCAGAACGTTTACAGCCCCATGCGTAAGATACATATGGATCTTTTTGTTATTTGAGTAATCATGTGTTGGTGGTCCTCAGACACAGAGACCTGAATGATAGGCCTTATATAAAGCCCGTTTCATTTACTCTAGAGAAGGCATCCCTGAGAAAGTCACTTTTTAATGCCTGTTTCCATATTACATTTGATGAGTGTTTGTTTTGTATGATATCTCCATACTTACAGCTGAAGTGATTAAATTTTTCACACCTATTATAAAAGAATGAGCTAATAGATTGATTTCTGCGTCAATGAACAGTCTAATAAGCACAATATGAACCCGAAATTCGAAATATAGATACCTATGACATTGTACAAAAGCAATAGCAAAGGTTTTTTTCTAAATGCAATGTCATATTTTTTATACTTTATATCCCATCTCTTATGTCCCATATCACACAAATGACTTCAGGTACCTTCAAGTCTCCTCTTGACGTATTCAAATTCCGCTGCTGGCATAAATG
>CM063501.1:69516221-69518721 GCA_032207245.1 Pardosa pseudoannulata
TTGTAACACACACGGCATTTCTTAGTAGGTTTTCTTCTATTCTGACTCATCAATTTGGCAGTGACTTGTACCGAGAAACTTTAAATAAACAATATGTAATAGTGACCTGGGATTTCCCCAAGTAACAAAAGTGTTGCTAAATTCAGTACACTAGAAATTTTAAACTAAATTAATTATCATATTTATCAGTAACTTTAGTCGCATGACGAGTGTAGCTTGTCATTGTGCAACATGGAATGAAAAACCAATGACGAGCTACACTCGTCATTTTACCGGAAAGGGTTAAAATGAAAGTCGCAACCCTTGGCCTTAATACGAGAGCATGCAGGCTCAATCTTGCTTGGTTTGTCCAAGTGGTATGAGAAACAACAACGGAATCTTGTAATATTAGTTTTTCATTTCAATTTCAGATGTAAGAAAGTAAAAAAGACATTGCCAGACATAGATGACACCCAACATACGACACTGAAAATGTCAGATTCGTTAAAATTTCAAAATATAAATATTTTATATTGCAAGGGTTTCAATTCCGCATTGTTTTTTCCATATTCTTTTTATAAAGTACTGTGTTATTTAAACATTATGGGAAGTTCTGTAACAGTTTCGTATGTTGTTTAAGGCAAAAAAAAAACAGAAAAAAATATGTCAAAATGTTCACTTTAATGCACTTGAAAATCATAAAATAAACAGAATGAACTTTGAGTACGACTTTTATCTTGACTGACTTTACAGGGTACTGAATAACAGTCGATTGTTACAAGCATTATTTCATTACATTTATGTATATTATATTAATTTTATTTATTCCATTTGGAAATCAGTCTAAATTATATGAATTTTACAATTTGAAGAAAATCTGCCATAAAATCAATCTTTTAACTAATATATTTCATTATATATACAATAATTATGTTATATAATAAATATTGGAAACTACAATAACTTAAGCTGAGATGTGAACACAAATCAGCAAGTCTATCTATTTCTATATCTTTATAAGTCAAAGTTCCTTAATATCGTAAACCCTTCTATTAACTATATATACCGTAATTATATTATATATAGTTAATAAAATTGGAAACTGCAATTATTTAAGCCGAAGTCTGGGCACAAAATGGCAAGTCTATCTACACCTATATCTTTATAAAATATTGTGAGAAAGCAGCGTCGGAGTAAATATTTAATTTTGGAAGTTCAGTAATATCAGAAACCTTTTATTCCACGACTTATAATCGTGATATTTCTGCCTGTCCACAGGGGATAGTCTTCAGATATTACTGGGGTAATGACAGTATACTGTCTATCAGAATTGTTAGGGAAAATAAACTAAGCATCTTTCAGGACAGCTAAATAGATCGACTGAAATCCGCCTTTACAAAGAAATGATTAAAAATTCCATATTTATGATAGCAATATTATTATTCTCAAAGGAAATATGCCAGTCAGATATTTTATGTGGCAGATAAAATTATTTGAAAGCTCTAAATGTAATTATTATTCGTCTATGAATAATTTAATGTAAAATCAAGCAATATAGTGTATTTAAAATCCTTTTTTTTCAGTCTGTTTTCTGAGACTGTAGATGGTCGATTACTTCTTTCAAAGGATTCGATGGAAAATTTAACTAATCTATATATTGTTTTTGAGTAACTCGTATATAAGGTTTATTTTTCTGTTATTTAATATATTATGCATAGAGATGATATCATTGATATTACATAATTTTCTTTCAAAAGCCCTTGATAACTAAAGAGCTGTTGGGCCCTGTTAGTATCAGTTTATTGTGTTTATGATTTGAGCTTTGAATCATCAAATTTGCTTAACTAATTCTAAAACCAAATACTTTGTAGACCTGCAGATTACCGTCCTTTTTTAAGTGAGTACATGGGTAGAAATTCTTCCACTGGCGTCATTGACGTTTGATGTCGTTATGAATTAGCAGTGAAATCTGAACTAATTAGTTCCGATAAATAGTCATAAAATCCAGTAATTAGCAATATACCAACACAATGATTGTAGCGTTTAAAACAAAACAAATTATTTCGTCCACTTCTTTTTCTTCTCCTACTGATTTCTGATCAGACAAGATAAAGTCAATTTTTCTTTAAATCATATTGTTTCATGGATGTTTTTACCCATTCGCGACAAACGTGTCGTAGACGCGACTCAGCGATTCCACTCTTATCAACCCAGCGTCGCCTCCAAGCGATGAGCTACTGTTGATATTGAGAAACTAGCGTCCCGTATGCGTAATCGGAGATCGGAACGTTTTATATTAATTATTAAATTCTAGATTTAATTACTAGATGGTGTTAAACGTGAACGGTTTTCACAACGGTCAACTCGTATAGAATTTACGTCCTCAAGGTGTTAACCGCGTCAAATCTATCCTAAACAGAAGTCATTTCTATTATGACGTCTCTTATAACAATACATTCATATTTTCTCTCCAAGATAAAGTAAATAATAGATTTTAGTTGAACATTCATCAGCAATCCTG
>CM063501.1:69521221-69528721 GCA_032207245.1 Pardosa pseudoannulata
TATACATTCCGCCATTATTCGGCTAAAGTCAATTGAGAAAAATATTAAGTAAATTACTAGTGATATTATATATTCAATATATTGAATCATTATATTGAATAATATGAATTCTGTTCAATCATATATTGAACAGAAAAATATCAATTTTTCTGTTAAATATATGGCTGTTGGAATTGCAATTTGAAATATTCATAAAATGCAAAATATATTGTATGTAAAATATTTAATGACATTATTTATAATAATTTAATTTTATGTCCTAGTAATAATTAATCATATGTATTATAAATTGAGAGCTATTGAAATAATTTTTTTTCATTTCACTGTTATATTTACTTTTTGAATGAGATAGAAATATCGAATTATCTAATTTATGTAATTGATTAGCTGAAATTCTACCATTGTATTAAAATTGAACTAAAGCAATTATATATGGTCAGTAAACAGTCACCTACGTTTTACTACAATCATTTAATTAGAACCTGATACAATCAAGAATATAAATTTTAGATGTAAACCTAAAGTTATTGACTTTAAATTCCTGGAATCTAACTATATGAACACTGTTCTATTAATGTTAAAATAAAAGTTAAGAAATTTTATACAATTAAAAAATATATTTTTCTTTAGTTTAAAACTGAAAACTTTATTTTCGCTTACGCTACCAAAATATATTTATTGGATATTTTGTATAATTATAGCAGCATTTTTTCTAAAAGTAAACCACAGAGAAAATGAAATAATGATAAAAAAGTTAACGACCCAAGTATGTCAGTGTTTTATATAAGTTTTGATAGCAGTGACGGCAGTATATTTATAACGTTAAACACGTTAATCAACTGAGACAGTAGAGTAAGCTTATTGTATGTACTTTGCCTTCTTGCTGAATCAAGATAAATCATAGTCTTAACATTTCTTCTGCCTCATTGGTTTCAAGGCATCACTGAAGAATAAAGCAAAATGTACTACTTTAAAAGTAGTATTGATTTAGCAGCAATTAATTTCTAATATGGAGTATTCCTGTTTCATTTTAAATGAAAAGAAAAATATAATAATGAAGATTGTTTCTAAATTTTCAATGCGTTTTAGAGTATGTTACTCTTTTTGATAATTTGTTTATGTAAAATGTCAAAAAGGTGAACAATTTCTAATTTATCAAAAAAGGTAAATGATAATTTAAAAACGTTTCAATGTCTGGAAAAAGCTTTTATCACAGAAATCAGGCAGTAAAAAATAATATACTGTACTGTCTTATTTTATATATTTTTTTTCAAAATAAATTTAAAAATAAATATATTGCAATTTTAAATATTTTAGATTTCCCATATAAGAAAAGAGGAGATGATTATCTTTTCTTATTTCTTAAATATAAATGTTACTTATAGCGCATTATTCTAAATCCGATGTATATTGACAATTCTCTACCATTTATTTATGATTTGAAATTACAGCTACAGACTACTCTAAATAGATAAATTTAAATTATAATGATGTGGTCCCTTAACTTTATTTTTAAATAAACTAATAAAAATATTGCAATTAAATTTTGAAAATTTAATAGCTTTATTGACTTATTAGAACCCTAAAAGTTAGCAAAATGTACTGCAGTAAAACATAAAAGTGGAACTCCAAACTTAGATTTAAGTATTTATACATTTTGCCTCTTGTTTAAAATTTAAATTTGTTGAACAGCAAACTCTTTCTAATATAAGCAAGTTATACTCATTGGTTAATTATTTTTACATTTGAAATTATGTTTTTTATTTTCACGAATAAAACACAAAGATAGTTAAAAATCTATCATTTAGTGGACCACTTTGAATGTGATTTAGGAAAGCAATTAAAATAATATGGTTGGGTTATTTTCTAATTATGCATGTCGGTTTCACATTAAAATTGATGCTAACTTGGAATATTAATATGTCATTTTCAAAATGTTCAGTATACGAAACATTTGAATACTTGTTATCCACTTTTCAATATAATAGGACATTATTTTACAAATGATATGAATTTATCATTTTAGTGTCCTAATAAGTGTACACATTTTGTTTCTTATAGATTTTAACAATAATTGGTGTATAAGCATTCTTTTATTCATCAATGCTATTCAAGCTATTTTTTGCAGTTGAATAAATATGTTTTTATAACAAAATTTAGTTTAGTTATTCTAGTTATGAATTAAATTATCTTCTATTCATGCAAAAATAACTTAGTGTTTTTTTATTTTCCTGAATGTAGACAAGATAATTGAAAGTAATTGAAGAGGAAGTGAATAAAAAATTAAAATAAGTGGTGCTTGCAGACGAAAGGTAAATCAGAGTGAGTAATTATTTTCCAATTACTTTTTGTTTAATAGAGAACATATTTCCGCTATTAAATAGATTGAAGATTGTTTTTAGAATAACCAACTTGCGTTTAGTTTATTATTTGTTAGATGGTATATACCGGGTGATTCAAAAGTCAGGACAAATTTTAAAAATGAATAATTTGAAAACTAATGAAGATATTTGTACCAACCGAATGGAAAAGAAGCTGGGTTTTGTGTGTCAAAGCAACAAAAATAGTTTCGTTGATGAACAACAGATGGCGCTGTAGGATTTCTGATAAAGGACCGGCATCCCTAGCAGCACTGAAGATGTCATAAACCAAAATGTGTCTGTCCTAACTCAAGAAATTCTACTAAATGTAGCGAACATTGTGGGGATTCGTCTCACAGCTGTAGTTCTGAATTATATACATCAGTCTGAACATTTATTGTAGTACTAATTAACTCTAATTAAGTTGACAACTTACGTTGTCAACATTTCTTCATTTCTAAATTATCTTTTGGTGCTATAAAACACTATAGCGTCGTGTAGTCCTCGTTATATATTTAAGTATCAACCTGTGATCAAATGTATAGTGGGATTTATTTTAAATTGCGTTGTGTTAAATATTTGTTTCACTAAAATTTAACCACAGGTTCTGAGAAACTACAGACATAAATATGAAGAATAAAAACTAACCGCTAAAATGATGGCAACTGGGACAAGCTTAATATAAAAAAAGTAAATTTATTATAAAATATTTATACATCTATTTACAAAACCAGTAATAAGTAATAAGTAATAAGTAAATAAGTAAGCTTAGTCAATCTATTCAAAATTACCTCTGACAATTTTTTATACACTTAGGTAAATATTGTAAGCAGAGAGAGGACCTAATCTCGATTTCAAAATGTAATGTAAAATGGGTACCTTTGTGGGTCTAAAAGTTGGGCCCGGAACACTTCTGGTTGAAGGGTATCAATAGCTGATCAGGAGAGGGAATCTTTTTATCATCCGTTGATCTGTTACAGACATCGTCAGGGGCTTTCGCCTGAGTCTTTGGGATGCGGCCGTACTACTTTCTGGCGGACTTGGCTGGACTATCGAGCACCTTCTTTTTGGGACCTCCGAACCAAACTACTCTGGGACCGACCTCCTAATCCATCTCCTCATTTTTTAGATTTTTCATATTTTATTATCTCAAACTTTGTCCCCTCCTCCTTCTTGTCTTCCAATCGGGATAGTTGCCAGAATTTCATTGGTCTGACCAAACCCCGCCTGAGACCACCAACGCGAACAACCTTATCCCTTTCTAATTGGGCACTGTCCCTTAGGGACTCATAAATACTCCACAAAGGTACATTCTTATTTAATGTCAAGTACGGAGACGGGATTCTTATCTGGGACTGGAATCAGAACCCCGCCCGAGACAACCGTACAAGACTACAATATCCGTTAAATCGAAATTTATGATCCTTGGTCCTCTATCTACAACGATGTGATAAGGTCAGATTTAGATCTCGAACATTTTACTTCTTAAATGAATGAAACAATTATATATCAGATCTAAATCGCCTCATCACAATAGCGTCATTTGTTCGTCGCTAACACAATTATTTTTTTGTTGCCACACAAAATCAGCTATCTTTTTCATCCGTCCACCATATCTTTATATCTTCATTTGTTTTCCAATTATTAATTTTAATTTCGTCCTGACTTTTGGATCAGCCGGTAATTTTGAGAATAATTTCAATTTAAATTTCATCTTTGTGGGTTATCTAAAATTTTAATGAGGTTATAATGTCATATAGTTACTAATTTTACATGTTTCATGTATCTTCATTGCAGAATATAAAACATAGACAACATTAATATGCTTCCTAAATCGATGTAGGACCATTGCAATAGTTAGGGCCATAGAATAATTAAACTCCTAGCATTTCTCCTCCCCTAATGTCCATCCGGCTCAGTAAATTGCTTAATCCGTCACGAAGATTTAACTAGCTTGTTGTGCAATATAAGACATGATCTTCGACATGCCATGGCATTAATCTCTTTAAAGAACCTTATCTAACTATTAGACAAAAAAGAAAATATATTCTTCCCATTCTGTTTGATAAGTCAAAAGCTACTCATTAAAATCACATCCAGTGTTCTAATCCGCTATATCCAAATTCAGCTGTTTTAATAAGGTGACACATAACAGATTACATTTCTCTATATCTCACTGTCCCGTCGTATTTTTAAGGGTATTAAACAAAAATTGCATAAATATAAAGTGTTATATTGTTCTTACAATTATTAAAATCATTTACATTTATTAATTGAAAACTAATGTAATTGATACAGATATTTCGTGTTTGGGTCTGTTTTTGCTACCTTAAATAGTTGCATAGGGTCATCGACCTTATGGAAATATTTTTCTGATTTTTTCCAGAATTTAATATGCGAGTCACATAAAGTTACTTTTTCACTGGGATTTCTTCAAACTTATTATGTAGATTTACAATTTCATTACTCTTTGTTAGTATAAATTTTATTACCATCATTTTATTTATTTTTATTTTTAATAAGAAGCGAATACAAAGTTCCAGAAAGAAAGGCAACTGTAAATATCGAATGCGTTATAGAAATCACAATATAGGATTATATATGTACACATAGTATATATATATATATATATATATATATATATATATATATATATATATATATATATATATATATATATATATATATATATATATATATATATATATATGTATATGTATATGTATATGTATATGTATATGTAAATAATGATTTCTAGTTAACGAGGAAAATACGAAAAACAAAGTATGACGTCACTGCCGGTGCAAGAAAAAACACTTTATTTAACATATCAACTGCAGTATATGCACAATTTAAAGCAAATGTTCCCTAACAGTTCGTGAGGCATTTCCATTACATCGGCCGTACATCAGGTACATGTCGCAGTAATCAGGAAAGGAATACATAGCCGCCATACGAAGACTACCATTAGCTGCAAGATGCAGCCTTTTAAATACCAGTTCAACGGCTGTTTAACGTCATTCCATTGCTCCTGCATGTATCACTCGATTTGCGAGGCTAACGTTTTAATAATCCGTAAAGATATGCAAATACTGTTGTTGAAATGTGCTTTTTTTTTCTTGGACCGGCAGTGAGGCCATACTTTCTTTTCGTATTTTTTTCGTAAACTATGGATTGAAGAGGAACGCTTCTTCGGGCAGTTTTTATGTACTTCCAACGATGAACTTAAATTTATATTTATCTAAAGGACATATTTTTAATATAAATATTGAAGAGCCATAGAAAAACACAATGCTATTTTTGATAGTTTTTAATAGTTATTATTATATTTACTACCCACTCAATAATTTAAACTGCGCTTTAATTTATGAAAATGTTAAATTTAAATTTTACCTATTTAAAACATCTGAGAGTGAATAAAAAAACTATAAAACTTAAACAAATGACTGGATTGAAATTTTAAAATTGCAGTTATTCCTCGTTTATATGGGGAATATATATATATATATATATATATATATATATATATATATATATATATATATATATATATATATATATATATATATATATATATATATATATATATATATATATATATATATATATATATATATATATATATATATATATATATATATATATATATATATATATATATATATATAATATATATTATATATAATATATATATGAGCCCGAAAAAGGATAGCGGAGGCCTACGTACAGACTATGATATTTATTTAGAAACACAATATTGAAGTTATGATAAATACAGATGAAACGATGAATATCTACAATGAAATAAATGATCGATGCAGGAATCAGCTTCCTAAGAGAAAAAAAGGGAGGGAGGACTCTCTCAATCGCTCCCTTGAAGTTCTGGGCCGATGAGTTCCCAGCAGACTCGATCGGTCAAAAATCCTCTCTGCCTCGAACTCTGTTCTTTTATATTGTCGTCTGACCGCAATAATGTCCATCTCAGCTGATCGGAGAGCTGGTTGATGAAGTGGTGGGGAAAGCTGCGCGTAGCGTAAGCAGGTGCCAGTAATCGGTTTGCCGAAATCGAGAGCAATCTCGCCGATCATTAATCGCCGTCCCTGGACAATCTCTTGGAGAACAGAATAGTAAAGTGTTGTTACTTCCCTTACAATGTAGAGGACTTCTGTCGTATGAGACTCATTCTTCGGGAGGCCATTGAAACGAACACTGGAAACACTTCGCCAGCATCCCAATGAATTTCTCAGACAGAATGATTTAGACGGTCCTTGGTGCTCACAATCCTCTATTCAGCTCGAAACAAGGTAAAGAAGGTCTCAGTTCCAAGTGCTCACAAAAGTCACGGTTGCTATTCTTTTACGTTATGCCGTCTTTTCTTATGATTTTACTTAAGTCTGTATCAGGAATTCAATGTAACGAGAATTCGTTACAATATATTTAAGTTAACACTTCTCTCTTGCAGAATTTTCAATAGTAATAGCCATTGTTTTCTTGTTTGTGACATTGTTTCTAGTTCTCTTGTTCAATAAGTCAGTATAGAAAACACATTTCGGTGGATTTAAGAAAACATGAAATTTATAAAATTTTAAATAATACATGATGCTTGAAAATATGTTTGTTCGTTTACCGTGATTCACCTTCCATAAAAATAAATATCATTTGAAGAAACGATAAAAATGTCTCTATTCTGTTTTATTAACTGTCGTTAAATAAGGACGGTGTACGTTAATGGGTTAAAAATTAGGAAAATTATATCCTTCCTTTCTTAATTTTCCATGTACTTTTGTCTCATTGAAGTATGTTTTACATTACGGTGTTATGGATAGTCTATTTAAAATACCATATTTTTTCCCAAAGCGGCATTATTTACAAACAATGCTTTCAAAAAAGCATTCAAAGTGCTTTATATTACTGTGTTTTTGTGTTCCCACCATTTCCGGAATTTAGAAGAGAACATTAAAGCCCTAACTGTAGGAAAATATTCCAGGAAATGGAAAAATTATGCAAAAGACTGTTACACAGATCATAAAGAATGATTCCTGACTTTCTCTAGAAGGTCTTTAATGCATATAGGGTCTCTCGAGTTTCCCCGCGCTAAGAGAATATAAAATCCCTTTTATGGATTGCGGGTATATACGTT
>CM063501.1:69531221-69588721 GCA_032207245.1 Pardosa pseudoannulata
TAGCGATAAGATGTGGGAGTAGATTATGTGTGTTCAAGAATAGGGTGGAAATTCCAAATGAAATCCTTTTACTGAAAGATACCTGAAAGAACGCATGGTGCTGGTAAACCAGTTTATAATCAGCAGCCCAGACATATGTCAAAACCTCCTTTGTTGCTGATCCGGGGGAGTTCAAGCAAGGCTGATCCAGAAGTGGACACAATAATGTAACAGCTGGTGAGCCACAAAGGGAGAGAGCCGCATTGTTTCTGTTTACTAGTCCAGAGAAAGATGGGTACTTTTGAAAGGAAAGGTATATCGAAACTGGAATCACTTTTAAAAGCTTCTGATGGATCATCCCTTTGAATGGATCATCTATTTATGTTACTTTACTGTTAAAGCTGAGACATCTTATAAATACTTTTTTATAATATTTGAACATTTTATTTTTTTTATTTTACCCATTGGTTGATATTTCTCAATAGAGTTCTTCTACGACATTAACTCGTAACTCCTTAATGCCTTGAGGACCAGCATGTAAATGCTATACTAGTGGACAATTGGGAAAACCGCTGCCGTTTAATGCCATCTAGTAATTAAATCTATCATTTAAAAATTAAAATAAGTACTTCTTTAAATAAGCACTAAGAGAAAGCACTTCCTTTTAGGATTGATTTGACGCGCTTATCCCTTTGAGAACCAGCACGTAACTGCTATAAGAATTGACCGTTGTGAAAACCATTGCCGTTTAAAGCCATCTAGTAATTAAATCTAGAATGTAAAAATTCAAATGAAAGGTTCAGATCTCCGATTACGCATACGCGACACTGGTCTCTCAATATCAACCGGAGATCATCGTGTGGAGGCGACGTTAGGTTGATGAATTCGCTGCGTCGTGTACACGAGACGTTGCTCGCTAACGGGTTACAGTTACTATGGGGAGACTCCTTTTCACTCAAGTTGAATGTTTCCTCTCAGTTGAGTTACAATTCATTTATGAATTTCTTTCAGCATTGCATTGCCTTTTGCATAAAAAATACGTATTTGGCGGTGTGGGTTTGCCAGTTTACTAATTTTTCAGCCAATATCTGGTTTTCGGAGTCTTTTGTTAAAACAACTATTTTTGAGTATTCAGTATGTACGTTACATATCCTTTATACATGTTTTAAGTTTTCTGTAAATTCAGTCTACATAATTGTTTTAGTAGGTTCTGGTATTTTATTTCCACTATAACTAAGCAATACAGACATTGTCTATCTGTATGAAGATGGTAGGATCATTATAATATTTTGGCAATATATTAATTGAAGGATGATTTATAAACCACTTTTCTTTTTTATCTTTCCACAGACACACATATGGATATATATGTGTTTGTGTATAGTATCTCAAAATGATACAGATATGGTAAAATCAGCGGAATTTAACCTGGATAAAATTCTTTTATCACTTCATAAGGAAATGTCTATTACATTTTAGAAACAAATCCTAAAAATAAATCAGAATTTCCAAATTTATATTTATAATAAGTAAAATACCCAAATAATAAATACTAAAATAAAAATTTATGGAAGAGTACTATTCGGATTATATTTTTAGCTTCAAAAAATGTTAGTGCTGTGATGTAGTACATTGTTGTTGTTATTTCATAGTCATTAATAACCCGAATTTGCTTTATATCGTCTTTAATTACAGTAAAATACCACTGAACTATATTAAAATATTCAAATATAGAACAAAAGACAAGGAAATATGCTAAAAAATATATATAAAAATTAAAAAGTAAAGGAAGCACTCCACGTGCTACACCTGAAAGAAAAATATTGCCAAAATCCACTCTTTTGTCTTCCTTCTGAACTACTCCAGCAACCCTAGACTGTTTTCATTATCCTGTGCTGATGCGTTCGTTGTTCCATTGTCCTGTGGACAATGCGTCCTTTCTCGGCTCTGTCTAAAAGAACCGGGATTCTAAGGATGGTCCTGAATCACCTCCTGGAGACCAATCACAACTCTCCAAAACTTGGTGAAGTTTAAGTGCAATCGTTTTCACACCACACTCTTCCTGGAGTCGCGAAAAAATACTTGGGCATGCAACCCACAACGTGCGAGTGCTGCGAGAAAATCCGTTTCGCAAACCTTATATAAGACATAGCTGCACTCTCACAGTTAGTATCCTCTATGTGTCCATGACGCTTATTTTAAAAAATGAGTTATAAATTTTATCCTAATATTTTCCAACATATATAGAAATGAGTATTTGGTGCAATATTTGCTTATACGAACCGACTATAGTACAGGAGGGAAAAAGGCAACTTCTGAATCACTGAGGATTCCCTGCCGTAATGTAGCCTGAACATGACTGAAATGTAGCCTGAAAATCGCAGACTTATGTGTTGTCTTGGGGAAGACCTACCATTAACATTTTGTAATCCAGGAGGTTAAAAGTGTAAATATAAAATGGGACATAAAATGGAAATGTAACAGCATTTTTTTTGTTTGATTAAGTGCTCTATTTTTTTAGAATCGAACGAGCGGCTTCGTATTTCATGAGTCACTCAAGTGAAACACCGGTGTGTGTTTGCTCTTTGACATCCGAGAGAGAATCCGAATCTGTTCCCAATGTAGATTTACTCAATGTCGTTAACACAGTAAAGTAATCTGTGTTATCGAAAAGCCTACGTTCTTTCATTTAGTTTTATCTCAATTCTCGCTGTTAGTAAAATATTCGTTTACGTTTACAATACATCGATAGTATCTTTCGAAATTTATTAAATTAAAGGTAATTGATAAATCTATACTGTTAGGAGTACTTCTTTTATAATTAATACTATTCAAATTCTTGCTTTTGAAAATAAAAGTACTGTTATCTGAAAAGTTATTACCATCCATCATGCAAGAACAAATACAGTACGTGAAAAAAAAACCGAAAGAACTTTGAAATTTGTTTGACTAAATTTGATTAGTTTTAGTAAATAAAAAGAGATTCCTGTTTACATTAGAAAATGCTAAATTCTGAAAGAAAATCGGGAAGATAAATTGAGGGTGAAACTTAAAGTGGCATAGATACTGTTAGAAAGATCTTTTGTCAGAAAACTTTTCATTAAAAAAAAATCCATTTTTTGATTAAAAATGCAAGGATTTCTAACAAAACTCAAATTTTATTAAAACAAATATAAGTAAATACTGAAGGAAGCAAATTCTATAACCCTTAGAACTATGAATTTTGATGATAAGATACCAATATATATATATATATATATATATATATATATATATATATATATATATATATATATATATATATATATATATATATATATATATATATATATATATATATATATATATATATATATATATATATATATATATATATTATTTTTTTTTTTCTTTTTTTCTAAAATATACCTTCTCTAGTAAACATTTGTGCTCATAAATTTTTTCTAGCTATTTGGTATAAGGGTTTTCCTATTTACTCACATGTTTAAATTGTATTTTCTGTGGACAGTTGCGTTCAATCAGGTATACATAATTATAATACGCATCAAATTATTATATTTCTAATATCCAATTGAACTGAAGGTACAGATAATTGTCACTTTCTAAAGATTAAATTGTATTTCTTTTTTACACTTACAGCACCATATTCTTTGGAGAACATGATGTAATTTACTGTATTTATCAAATTGATAAAGTGCTGCAAAGTAAACGGTTGTTCGCAACATTTTATGGTGCACGACCCCTCAGACCTGTTTGAATTTTATTGTGTTCCTACTTGCAGCTTATATAGATAATATTAAGTCAAAACTGTTTTTTGACCCAAATTGCTTATGGGTTGCCCAATTTATCCTACGTCTAACTTGTAGTTACTACAGGTACCGTTTAATAGTAATGCAAAATTTAAATTCGTGAAAAATTATTGCATTCCATCTATTCGATGAAAAATAGGGTAATAAAACTAAAAGAAATTTTATATCTATCGATTGAATAAGATTATGTTTTTACACATAAGATATATTCATTTCCTGGAAGGAGATTCAAGTATTAATATCATACCTATCCTGTAGTAGTAGATATGAAATTCGGCGTGAAGACAAATGTTCGAGCCTTTCTAGCCTGAGCGTGTTGGCAATTTTTATGAAATACATTAGAGATGCTGGGAGAGAAAGTGGATATGGATGAATTATGCTACAAGCTGGAAATAATGTTAAAAAAGAAGAAAAAATGGCTGAAACGCGAGCGATGGTTTCTAATGCTACTTCAGTTGTTGTCATTCATCTTAAATCGGCGACAGCTATAATAATAAAAGGTCACATAAAGGGAGATCGTTATTTTGTTTCAGTCGTATTGAGATTTTATTCCATTTCTTTTCTATTATTAAATTACTCGTGACATTTTCCAATGCTGAATATTTCTGGGAATATGTTCTGAAAATTAATATGTTCCATACCTTCATAAAAGAAAATTTTAAAAATCACTAAAATCGTTGTTACAAAATGTTTTCATTGATTTTACACAAATAATTAAGTATATTCTAGTAAAAATGTATTTTGTTTGATTACTATCAACAGATAATGCTTATTGTTTTGCAATTTCATCACTTGATATAATTTTAAAGTAGATTATTGCTGTTAAAATTTTAGCTTTAATCTATTTATTTTATAATCACTAAATATAATATACTCTTCAAATAATTTCATAATACATTAACGATGAACAGAGCTATTGCATTTACATTAAAGTCCTTGCTATAAAATGTTTTCGTTAAATTTTATGCGAATAATTAAATATATTCTATTAATAATGTATTTTGTTGGATTACTAACAACAGATAATGCTATTTTATCTGTAATTTTATCACTTGATATAGTTTTAAATTAAGCTATTGTTGTTAAAATTTTAGCTTTAATCCATTTATTTTATAATCACTAAATATAATATACTCTTCAAATAATTTCATAATGCATTAACGATGAACAGAACTATCGCATTTACATTAAAATCATTGCTATAAAATGTTTTCGTTGAATTTTATACGAATAATTAAATATAGTCTATTAATAATATATTCTGTTTGATTACTAACAACAGATAATGCTTATTTTATCTGCAATTTCATCACATGGTATAATTTTAAATTAAGTTATTGTTTAAATTTTAGCTTTAATCTATTTATTTTATAATCACTAAATATAATATACTCTTCGAATAATTTCATAATTAACATTACATAATTGCATTAACGATGAATAGAGCTATTTCATTTTGTTTTAAATCAGTATTTATAAATGGTGGTATGAAATAAATAATTATAAATGCGGGGTGTAAATATCTCTATATTTTCTGATATGTGCTTCTTTTGTACACCAAATTACCTAGAATATGATAATAATTTTTAATTGGGTAGTATATAGTCATTTTCGTATGCTGAATACTGTAAATTAGCATTTATACTTTTCACATTTCTTCATCATTTACGTTAATACGGGTTTATATCGTAGTCACGTTGCATTCGTAGATGCTATAATCGTAAATTATCCCATGTATATGACACAAATGACGAAGATATTTGCTTATACATTGTTTATAACTTTCGTACAGCAATTATTTCGTTTATAAACTTGATTGAAAAACTTCAAACTGATTTTTGACCAAAACGATAAGCCATAAGCATTGATGAATTTAATTCGTTTTATATTACAGTCCTTAACCCATATTGCACCACACCATCTAGATATTTCTTAAAGTTATTAAAGCTTTATCCATATCATTAATATGGCGTAACTAAGCATATAAAACTAAAATTTTGAAAAAATATTTTTTAAGTAATTAGATATCTTATAAATAGGACAACGGTCCAATACACTACTAAAATCTAATAATTACCACTTTAATAGAATTAGGCTGATTCATGTGTGAAATTTAAGAAACAGTCAAAGCAAAGTCCAACGTTACATTGTAATCATACTTTTGTTGGTATTCTCTTGCAGTTCTTGAACTGGCATCTTTGGTAAGGGATAATAGAAAGAGGATATCCGTTGTAGGATGCTAACATCTATATTTTACATCCAAATTTTACAGGTTTATTTTTCATGACCATCTTGCAACTGTGCCTTCCAAAATAATTTGTAAAATATATTTTTGAAGAAAATCTTTAATCTATATTATTAGATTTGTTTTTAAACTACAAGTAACCTCCACAATGTTTGAAAATAGTAATAATAAATATAAAACTAAAGATTAAAAAATTTCAAGGGGTTGCTAAAAAAAAGATTTTACAATACAATATAATTTAAATTCTCATTTTTATTTTGTTATGATGCTAAAGTTTGTCTATTTTAAAGGTGTTAAAATAAATTTCACTAAGAAAATATTTATAACTTTATTATTAAATGGATTTTTATTTGCTGTCCTGTTTATTGGACAGCTGTCCAATATGGGTTAATACTTAAAGATAAGTAGTACGTCATATATTTAATAAATTTGTTTATAATTGAACTTCTACCTCGATGAAAGCTATAACTACTACTCAAGTGGCCTTACGATGGCCGATTGGTTAGTGTGCTGGCCTTCGGTACCGGAACTCGTGGGTTCGAATCCCACAGTAGCATGGATGTTCGTAGCCGTTCGGAATCGGCTTTAAGCTGTAGGTCCCGGTCTCATTATCCCTCGTGTTGCAAAATGTAGACCGTAGCACACCAAACCAAACCAAACCAAACTACTCAAGTGTATAGCAAGTGATGCAAGTGTGTATACTTTTATGATAAGTGTTCGTTTTCAAGATTCACTTAATACTCTTTTAAATATGCCATATTTTAATATACTAGTACTACTGCCTTTGAAATAAGTAATATTTTACAGAAATTGTATAACATTTTCAATAGTCAATATTGTTTATAAAACTTTCTATTGCACGACTTTATTTTTATACATATTTTTATATATATTCTTTGTACATCCATAAACGAGACTTTAGTATACTTAGTTTATGAATGCAAAGTATGTTATTATAGATTCTGTTTCCTTCTGATCGTCTTTCTACTTAAAATATGTCAAACTCTAAATGACCCAGAACCCGAACTGAAATTTAATCTTCATCGTAATCGAAATCTTTAAGAAATCTCTCTGAAAGCTTCAAAGATAAGCATTCTAAAGTGAAGAGAACTGTACATCACCATTGTTTCCATGTAGGTGTGTCGGATATTGTCTTTTGTTTTCAAGAGAAGGTTACTGGAAGTAATTGTAAGCGCTATTTAAGCTCTAGAAGAATATCCTTTAGCCTCCGTTTAATGGAACTCTTATTCAGCAAAATATTTCAGAACGGAGGTTCAAAAGTTCTAAAGCGATCTAAATCAGGTAGTATTTGAAATCTTTCAACTCACATTTTAAAGTAAAATTAAGCATTAACTATATAGTTGCCGTATAAATGTTAAATAGTAATTAGTCTTTTATAAACCTTGTTAAGCTGTTTATTTACAATAGAATATATTTAAGTTTAGTTTCTACAGTGACTTTTTTCTTATACATGTACCGACATATATATATCAAAGTTTCAGTGACATGGATGCATTTAAATAATATTTTATTTTCAATTGAAACAACTGTTCAAGATCACGAATACACGTTGTCATTTACTGGCGAAGTTTAATTCTAAAAGCATATCCTTTTATACTAAAACAATGCTACTATGATTACATCTACAGGATTCTTAGTTATTAATTTTACAACAAAAAATAACAAATAAAACATAAGTTTTTATTAAAAAATATTTACTATACATAATTTATTTTCATATTAAGTTTATTATTTTATTACGAAATGTCTTCGAGACGTAATGATTTGTTTATTATACACATTAAATTACATTCTTAAGAGAAGGTAATTTAATGTGTATAATAAACAAAGCTTCCTAAGCAAGTTGTAAAAATACTTTACTTCCCTGAAAATACTTATGAAAGTGTATTTTACTGAAAATTAAATTTTCCATACATAACAGATATAAGATATAAATCCAAAATCCTTTATATAATAATAACTTAAGTTATCTGTCCGTCTGTTCTCAAATAGATGAAGCAGTTGGATCTGAAATGGATAAAGTCATCCATATTGAAATTGGATGAGTTAGGGTTAGTAACGTTCGAAATCCACCCCTTCCACCTTTTTCGTGCGTTTACTACCATTATTTCAAGCCCCATGTTCCCCGGTGATTCAATTTGTCGCATAATAAATATGCAAAAATAACATTTTTTTCTAGCATTATGGCGTCATTCCTTTAACATCTCCTTTATTCATTTTTTATTTTAAATTCTTTAAATATCGTCTGCATTATTTTCATACGTTTTATCACTGAACTTAGATATTACGTAAATAATTTTCTTAAATAATAGATTAGGTACATATGTGATAATTTTAAATATAATTAACGATTATTTTTTGTTGCAATGAAACATTTATCACCGGTATTAACAACAAATACTATCTACGTCTAGGGTGTAGTGGAAATGATAATTTCATTCTTTTACTTCCATTAGTTATTGTGACGAAAAAATGGGAAGAACTTAACGACAGTTTCGACGAATCTAATAAAACTTTGAATTAACTTTATCAGCGAATTCAACGTGATTCTAAACTGCATTCACAGTATCGGGAGACTTTAGAGTTGTATGAAGATAAACAAATTACTGAGCGTGTATCAGATAATTCTCACCCAAAAAACAAACCATTTTTAGCTGCGTTATTTTTTACCTGCTATTCTGAAAAATAAAAAAAATTACTGATCTGGTCATATGACGGGGTATATGCTAGTTAAAACTTAATTGTTCATAATATCCTGACAAAAGACTTGAAAATTGCAGCTTAGAAAAATAATTGAAAATAGCAGCAGAATTTAAAAACTCAGTTCATGTTAGAAAACATTATTAATTATTACAATTCTAAATTAAATGACTTATGTACTTCATTTCTTAATTAAATGAAAATTATCATACAATAAATCAATCTTAAAAAGGAAAATATGTAAAAGATATTCTTTCAAGAAATATCCTATGGAAATTTGCTTTCAGAAATTACCAAGAAATTATTATAAAATATATTTTAAATAAAAAAATAATGAAAATTCCACCGTTCATAATTTCCTGGAATAAATATGTTTCTTATTTTTTTACGTTATAACAGATGAAATATTTCATTCTACCTAACATTAAACTGGGTACAAGGCACGATGTGGGTAGCATTGCAATAAATTCATCTTAGTTAAACAATAACCCAAATCACTTGGGTGCAATGCAATTTAAAATATTATTTATACTCGAACGTCTGAGAAAATTATTATTTCTCCGGTTAAAAAGTTAATTACGTTGAGTTTCAGTCAAGTGTAATAAGTACGCCTTTTTGAAAAAACAAATAGAAGGAAATATTTGCAAATGTTTTATCTATACGTCTCCGTATAAAATGTTCGCAGTAAAATTCACAAAAGAAATAGCACTGCAAAATCCTTGGTGAGGAGAAAATTTATTCTTTAAAATTCTATATATAACCTGAAATATAAACAAAATATTTCTTCAACAGTTTAATGTGAAAAGAATTTAAATGAGTATTTTTATACCTTTAAAAATATATATATTTAAATTTAACTGCAGTCTAATACTGTCTAATGCATGGAAGTTTGTATATAACAAGAGAAATTAATAGTTGAACAGTTTCAGAAATTAAAAGGCGAAATGATTAAAAAATATATTCTAAATAAAAAATAATAATTCCTCCATTCATAATTTTCTAGAATAATTTTTTTATATTTTTTTTTACATTTTAACAGATGAAATATTTCATTCAATCTACCATTAAATTAGGTACAAGGCACTATGTGAGTTGCATTTCAATAAATTCATCTTAGTTAAACAGTCACCTAAATCACTTGGGTGCAATGCAGTTTAAAATAGCATATATACTCGAAAGTCTAAAAGAATTATTATTCCCCCGGTTAAAAAGTTAATTGCGTCGAGTTTCAGTCAAGTGTAATAAGTACGCTCTTTTGAAAAAAAAAATAGAAGGAAATATTTGCAAATGTTTTATCTATACTTTTCTGTGTAAAATGTTTGCAGTAAAATTCGCAAAAGAAATAGCAATGCAAAATCCTTGGTCAGGAGAAAAGAGTTTATTTCTTTAAAATTCTATATTTAACCTGAAATATAAACAAAATATTTCTTGAACAGTTTAATGTGAAAAGAATTTAAATAAGGGTATTTTTTATACCTTTAAAAAATATATATTTAAATTTAACTGCAGTCTAATATTGTCTAATGCATGTAAGTGTTTATATAGCAAGAGAAATTAAATTTTATTTTATTTTTATGAAATTAATATACTATCAGCTGTCATCAAACATTCAAAAATATCAAGATATTTTAAATTTCTACTATAACGTTAAGTTTTTTAATACGTTGATAAAACAAATCTGTGGATGTATAGATGATTAGATACAATAAGACAATTGGAAAAGCGACTTTTAATAATTTGAATCTAAAATATTAAATTAGTTAAAGCCTTCTTGTCATCTCATCTAACAGTCACAGATTGGAGATTTTTATAATCATTAAGGTAGTAGCAATTTAAATAATAATATATATTATTACTAGATTATTCGACTTCTATATTATATGATTACTTGATTATTAAACGAAAATTATAGATTATTCGTTTGGAAAGCTACGGTCTACTGTTTTGTTCACAATGGGTAATGACACTGAGACCTACTGCTTAAAGCTGAATCCAAAAGACTACGAATATACATTTCATGAGTGGGATTCGAACCCACTCACTCTGATACCGAAGAACAGCGCTCGTCCATTCACCCCTCTTTCGGCAATATATAGTGAGGTGGAAATAAATCACTTATGAAAAACAATTAAAAATTGCTTATATATATATATATATATATATATATATATATATATATATATATATATATATAATATATATATATATATATATATATATATATATATATATATATATATATATATATATATATATATATATATATATATATATATATATATATATATATATATGTATATATATATATATATATATATATTATATATATATATATATATATATATATATATATGTATATATATATATATATATGTATATATATGTATATATATATATATATGTATATATATATATATATATATATATATATATATATATATATATATATATATATATATATGTATATATATATATATGTATATATATATATATATATATATATATATATATATATATATATATATATATATATATATATATATATATATGTAAATTTTCTAAAAACAACTAAAAAGATCAATTTCTTCTCAAAAAATTATATAAGCTTGAATGTGAACTAAAGAAATGAATTTCTTTAGCTAAAACGTTTGCAATGTACCTTTAGCATTGTATGTACTTTCATCTATGTTCAATGAACAAAATAAATAACACATCATAAGCAAGTTGTAAAAACACTTTACTTCCCAGAAAATACTTATGAAAGTATCTTTTACTGATAATAAAACTTCCATACGAAATGGCCATAAAATATATATTTAAAATTAAAATATAATTATTCTTACATTTATGACAAAAGACTTCAAAATAATTGAAAATAGAAGAAGAATTTAAAAATTCAGTTCATGTTAGAAAACGTTATTATATATTACAATTCTGAATTAAATAATTTATGTATTTCATTTCTTAATTAAATGAAACTTATCATACAATAATTCAATCTTAAAAGGCAAAATATGTAAAAGATATACTTTCAAGAAATATCCTATGGAAATTTACTTGCAGAAATTACCAGGCGAAATGATTATAAAATATATTCTAAATAAAAAATTAATAATAATTCCACCATTCATAATTTTCTGGAATAATTTTTATATTTTTTTACATTTTAACAGATGAAATGTTTCATTCTATCTATCATTAAATTAGTGACAAGGCACTTTGTGAGTTGCATTGCAATAAATTTATTCTTAGTTAAACAGTCACCCAAATCACTTGGGTGAAATGCAGTTTAAAATAGCATTTATATTCGAACGTCTGAAAGAATTATTATTTCTCTGGTTAAAAAGTTAATTGCGTTGAGTTTCAGTCAAGTGTAATAAGTACGATCTTTTGAAAAACAAATAGAAGGAAATATTTGTAAATCTTTTATTGATACAACTCCGTGTAAAATGTTTGCAGTAAAATTCTCAAAAGAAATAGTACCGCAAAATCCTTGGTGAGGAGAAAATAGTTTATTTCTTTAAAATTCTATATACAACCTGACATTTAATCAAAATTTTTCTTCAACATTCTAATGTGAAATGAATTTAAGTATGCGTATTTTTGTTTGTATAAAAATACGTATATTTAAATTTTACTGCAGTGTAATATAGTCTAATGTATGGAAGTGTTTATTAAGCAAGAGAAATTAACTGTTGAACATCATTTTATTTTATTTTCAGAAAATTAATATACTATCAGCTGTCATCAAACGTTAAATATTACCAAAACATTTTAAATTTCTACTATAATATTAAGTTTTATAATACGTTGATATAACATATCTGTGGATATATGGATGAATGAATACAACGAGGCGCTTCAAATAGTGACTTTTAAAGAATTTAAATCTAAAATATTAAGTTAGCTAAAATCTTCCTTTCATCTCATCTAACAGTCACAGATCGTAACTTTTACAATCATTAAGGATGTAATATTTTAAGTAATAATATATATTATTAATAGATTATTCAATTTCTTGATTATTTGATTACTCGATTATTAAACAAATAATATAGACTATACGTTTGGAAAGTTACGGTCTACTGCTTTGTTACAAGATGGCTAATGAGACTGGTGCCTACTGCTTAAAGCCGTTTCCGAAAGGCTACATATATCTATTCCATGAGTGGGATTCGAACCCGCGAACTCTGGTACCGAAGAACAGCACTCGTCCATTCAGCCCTCTTTCGGCAATATATGGCGAGGTGGAAATAAATTACTTATAAAAAATAATTATATATATGTAAATTTTCTAAAAGCAACTAAAGAGATCAATTTTTTCTCAAAAAATTATGTTAGCTTGAATGCTAACTACAGAAATGAGTTTCATTAGGTACAAAGTTTGCAATATATCTCTAGCATTGTCTGTACTTTCATCTATGTTCAATGAAAACATAGTTTGTTTTAAGGTTTACCGTTTATATGATGTTCCATGATTTCACTGACTCCATGACATTTCTCTAAGTAATTCTACCATACAAAATCTTAACTGACCCTTTAAGTTTTCGGTATCTTCCTCCATTGTATTGGCAAAGTACCTTACCACCTTTAAACCAAGTCTTTTGAAGATTCTTTGTCTTTATGACCATGTCAGTCGCAGAATTAATTTGAAAGTCAAACAGTAAAAGGAACATTATATGTAATTTTATTTCTCCGTAAATCTACGAATGGTTAGTGAAAAATCTCAGAAACTCTGGTTACCTTCGGAGAACAAATATACTTGTAGAAAATTGATCTGTGATACACATTGTGCCTGAGCTTCAATAATGAGAAGATGTATCCAATGGAATGATAAAATGAAAAAAAAATGTAACAGTTAAATTAGTTTAACATTATTTATATTTTAATAAGTTTTACTTTATGATCACGTTAAAACAACTATTCTGCAATGAACATCTTATTTCAGTTACAATTTAAAACTCCATATTTTAGCCTTTAGCAATCCAGAATAGAAAAACTTTTAAAATTATATATAGAGTATAAAAATTATATATAGATTATAAAATTATATACAGCAATAAAAATATTTTTATCCTACAAAATTTAATGTATTTATTTATAAATGAAGATTAACAGTTTTCTTTTGCAAGTAAATTATGAGAATATTTTTAATTAAATATAAAACTATAGAATTAAAATATTATAGGTTTGTTTAAGGAGAGGCAACTCCAGGTAAATTAGTACAAAAATGGAAATATGCTAAGTTTGTAATATGTAATTCCTTTTCGTCTCTTTATATATAATAAGGTAATTCACAATTTACTGCAAAAAGCTCAAACACAGCTTTAAAAAAAGGAACAATATTGATTTATATTTAGTAATCTTTCTTGTTAAAAATAATCCATTTATCGTTTATTTTTGTGTATTTTCCATCAAAAATAATGCCCTTAAGAGTGGATATTGAAGGCGCACACATTAAAAATTAAAAGCTTTCGAAGAAACTTTGAAGTCCTACTTATTATTTATTATTTTATTATTATTTCTTCAGGCGAATAAGCCTTATATCCTTATGTAATGATTAATTATAAATTATTACTGTATCTCTGAAGATTTTACCCAATTTAATTTATAAAACACAATAGAAAGAAGCATTAGAAGAAAAAGTATCCATAATACTGTCAATTTTGATTTTATATCAATAAATCTATTATAAACATTAAGATTTATGTGGGGGATACTTTAATAAAGAAATTATGTAATTTCTTAACAATTTTTAATACTTTTTTTAATTTATCAAACTCATATATGTTTTTTTAAACATTGGGTTAGTGTTTATGATGGTTTTACGAAATTGATTGGGTAAGTTAAACATCAGCTGGAATAACCAATCAAATACAAGTCTTTAAAAAAGAGAAAATCTTTAATTTTCTTTTAGGTGTTTTTAATGTTTATCCATAGACTGGATTTAAAATTTATAAATCTTCCCTTTAATACGTTTGGTTTAATCACAAAATGGCTATTAGCATAAAAAATCAGAATGAAAATATAGTCGAATCAGAATGTATTATTTACAAAAAACTGATAAAAATATGTATTTTATTTTATAATAATGCAATGCTGATCCTATTTTATACAGAGTCATAAATCTTTACACAATCGCTTCGAAGTTTCGTTAAAAACTATTTCTCTTGTTTACTGTTTGCGGCAATTTCCTTATTGCACTCAGAAGGATGTAGTCTGACGTTGATGACATTTTACTGGTCATGATACCTTTTTTTAAAATTCCTTTATATCCTGCTGGAATGTTTTTCCCTGTACTTTTTGTACTTATACACCCTAAATTTACACACAGTGCCAAAACTGTCCAAGGAATAGCTGAGAATGTTATTCAGAACGTGAAATTTACAGGTCATTTACCCCAAAGCTTTGAAATATTCAACTTGTTATTGACGATGTTGTTACGTCAGGATATTTCTGGTTTTCAAGTAATTTTATTACATCTTTAAAGGATTTTCAAACCAAGTAATCAGCGTCGTCCATATTGATTTCACAGATATTGTCTTTGAAAATTTTATAATGTAAAGACAGACTGAAACTTCTTTTTTCAGTGCTGATTCTGGCAGGAGTGAAAACCTACTTTGCAGGTAATGAAAGTGTCAGCATCTTTAAGTAGGACTTTTATAAAATGTTTCATGATACCAAGCTTGATGTGAAGGGAAGGCAGATGTACTCTGTTAGAGTTCACCAATATTTTAAAGTGCACGTTCTCTGCCTGTATATTTATAGTCCAGCATTGACACACATTTTGATTCCAATACTTGTTTGTAGCGCAACAGTCCTATTCACAGAGGAAACAGAGGTGGTTGCTAATGGTACCTTGCTGACTAAGGGTTACGATGTGCTCCATTTCTTGTAGTTACGCTTAGTCAGAATAAATTTTTATATCTCTGTTTCAAATTAACCAAATATTTAACTCGACCACTTCAAATTAACGGAATGCCAAGCCATATCTGTTGTCGTTTTGAAACAGGACAGATTTTAGGTTAATTTTGAGGAGTCAAAGATTATTCTTTGATATTCTACCTAATGATCAATTTCAAACACTTTCATCATATCGGAACATCATTTGATGACACTAAACCGTGGCACCGGTTTAAAAAAAGTAAAGCATGAAGGATTTTCTCTCTTTTTAAGCACAGCATAAAGAAATTCAGGGAATAACTACTTAGTTCATCGTCTAGAGCATAGAAACCACTGTGCAACCTTGTGTCAACTCCTTCTGAAGACTTTGGTTTACTTATAAAACATGAATTATTGATATGATGTAACATTTTTGAGTGTTTTTCAGAAATCGAATACAAAATTATATAAGAAATAAAATTTCCTTCAAAGAAAAGAAAAATGTCGCAGACCGGTGTTGAGTAATTTTAGAACTGATTATTATTAAAGCAGTTATGTAGATGAAATAAAGTTTAACAGAAATATACATTAATAATTTTGCAGAGCATTCATGGATTTTTATTATTAAATACATCATTCAGTGAAGACTCAACTGCAATCTTCTTATGAAAAAATCTCAAGTAATTTCAATATTTATTAGACAGATTTTGAAATGTTTTGATGTGAGAAGTTAATCAATAGGATACTCGATATTTCAAGTAAAACACAAACTCTATGTGCAACAGTTTTTCTTATTATTAGCATTAAAGAAGGGAATGCAGAAACAAAACCTCTATCTATTAAAGATTCAAAAAGGATTCATAACTATTTAGGAATAAAATACAAAAATACATATTTTTATTTGAATAAAGTGCTTTTTAAAAATGTTTTAAAAGTAAATGTGTCTGAAGCCATCAGACTCATGCTTCTTCTTGAGCAAGATTGTTCTTGGGCAAGTTTCTTCTTGTGAATGATGGATAATTGTTTTCTCTATAACTTACAATAAAGTTTTATGGATAGAAGCTCACAAAATGATTATTTCTTTTTATATATAACTCATCGAAAGTAGCCTGAATTAATCATATTTTCTAACTCAATCAGTTTTTAAAAGTCAGAGGTAGATAGATTTAACAAAAAAATTGTTGGTTTTATCACATGCATTTTTGGAAAATTTTCCTGTAATATGCTATTTTTAAGGTGCCCATTACTTTTAGAATTTAAAAATATTTTAAAGAGCTTAAATATTTAATACTTAAAGAATACTCTTAAAATTTGCATAAATTTATGAATCTACTTAGCTTTATGCATACCAATAATTATTTTTAAAAGCACAATGGAAATATTTAACTTTAAATTTATTTTACTCAAAATGGTGATTTTACAAATTTTCTGTGCTCAAAATAAAAAAGAAAGGATGACATATATGATATCAAATTTTGAAGTTAAGTGCATTATATTGTTAAATTAATTACAGTGATACTAATAACTTTTCCTTTTATTTTATAAAGAAATCAATGAAATGTAGTTTAAGTTATATGTTTGCATGAAGTTTGTTGTCAACGTTTTTAAAATGAGATACTGTACAGTATCTCTTTTTCTTAATTTTTCTGCATACGAATTTAACTAAGAAATATATACCTAACTAGAAAAATCTTGCTAAAAATTCCAAGTATTCTGCGCACATAATAATAAAAATTATAGAAAGTCTAACTGTAAAAAAAAATGTTTTCCACTCTGAAGCTGCTTGAAGGTCATAATTTCCTTAAACTTCTGTCAAAAATAAGCAGTTACTCAAAAGTTCGGTTTAATATAATTTTAGTTACATAAAAATAACTCTTCCACATCTATCTATATCAAATCCTTTTACCTGAAAACGGTTTCATATCCCAACTATATCCATTAATCTGCAAATTGTCTTGTTCTAGATTTCTTGACACTTTTCTCTGTCGACGGAAACTCGAGGATTTATTCAGATCTGGGTTGTGATGCGCAAAACAAAAAACGAAATAAAATATATTTGTTACAAATGTCATACGAAATCTAAGAATCGTATATCAAACTCGATTTCAGATTATTCGACAGAATCCTACTTATTTTTTATCTATTTATATTTCCGATACTACAACATGCGGGGTTAAAATTTCAGTTATTTGAAACCTATATTAATGTGATAGTGCGACGATTTCCTGATTTCTGATCAATAAGTTCATTTTCATTTCTAACCTATTACCGTTTTGTATTAAATGGTAGATGCCAGTTTATTGATGTAGAGATATTATGTAAATAGATTTTATTGATTCCCACAGATGTTATCGAAATTTAATACAAAACAATGGTTCAAGTTTACTTTACAATTCCCACAGATATATTCACAAAGATAAAATTTGAAGATGTGGCTGTTCGACAAAATGAAAACAAAGTATAATAGGTAAATTTTTAAGCTAAACTCAAGCCTAAAGCTTGAATTTGGCAGAATGAGTAGAAAGCTGTCTTTCTGTTTTCTGAAAACTCCTGATAGCAGGAATGGTCGTATCCTTGAAAATTTGCTTTAACCGATTAGCTCTAGTCTTTTTAACACTCCTGTAGCAAAACACTTATCGTTTTCTTCTTCTTCCTCTGTTCCCAGAGTCCAGCGGTTCAAGACTAGGTCCATTATTCCAAAAGCTCTGAGGAAGTCCAATACCATCAATGGATCCACAAGAAAATCCTGATATCTTAGCCCCAAACATTCCAAAATGTGAGATGGTGATGCTTCCTCAGAGGAGGTGTGTCGAAAGCTCTCAAACCGTAGGCCGGTAACTAAAACAAGCCTCATGCCTTTATTTCATTTTCATCCAATAGTTCAGTAATGTAGAAATAACTATGCATTTGGTTGTTTATTGTGCACACATTACTGTCACAGTGTTACTTGCGTGTTAAGTAAACTTTACTATATTTCATTCTGATATATTTCAACCCATAGCTTCGCTTAATTTAATATCCCTCCTCATACTATTTTATCTTCAAGTGGATTATTCCTCCTCTAGCTGACTTTAAATTTATTTCCTTTGACAAGAACGATCAGTTGGAAAATAGTTTAAATAGATATTTCCAAAAACCGGAGGGCACTACCATTCGGCTATTTCTACCCTCGGCGTGTATTTGTGTAACAGTTCTCGACAGAGAAGCGCATTTTAAAATTGTTTTGCCATTATTGCACCTTATCGTAGTTATGACGAAAAAAATTAAACGTTTCACAAATTTATTGAAAAATGTTATTTTGGATGGATAAATTTTATGTAAAGATTATGATGCACCAGAATATAGGAATAAAACAGGAATCACGATTCAACAACTGGAATGGGAATGGACGAAGAAATTAAAGATTATGATAATTCTAATAAAAATTATTATTTTTTAAAAGAAGAGATATTGATTTAGTAATAAATATTGTTCTGATGAATGTATGTGGTATTTTGAGGGTCGACTAAAAGAAAAATCGAACTAGGTGATCAATTTTTAAAAGCTTGGGACCTTTATGAATATTTAATAAAATGTAGGAGTAGTTACTTGATGCTTCCAGGAAATTGGAAACAGATATATCATTCAATGAAGATATAGCTCCAATTGCAAGGATGAATAAATGAAATATATATAAAAGATGTGCTGTGTATCCAAATAAAAATGACAATATTACTATATACGCTTATGGTAAATGTGATATGCATAGAACACAAGGCAAATTGGAATTGTAGAAAATGTTCAAATTGATATAAGTAGTTCTTTTATATATATGATTGTAAGTGTACTTATTCTCTCTGTAAGTGTACTTATCTTTTTTATCTATACAATATGGTGCTTTGGGTACAAATTGGAATAAATAACACTGGGTTTGAGATGCCCTCATCGTGTAATGTCGGGTTATCTATACAGTATGGTTCTCTTGATTCCAAAATACATAATAAATTAAATCTTCAGACGAAATGGATGTTCGTAGTTGAGCGGGATGCATAATTTCCAGCCTATGTCTAAAATATAGTAGGGTACCTTAAAAATTCTTACAGATTGCAGCCCATGATGTATAGTAATAAAAATGTCAAGCTTCAATCCCGGGGAGCTAGGTTTCTATGTGGGTAGAGAATGAATGTAAATTTTGCTGTAAGTGTACTTATCTTTTTTATCTATACTATATGGTGCTTTGGGTACAAATTGGAATAAATAACACTGGGTTTGAGATGTCCTCATCGTGTAATGTCGGGTTATCTATAGAGTATGGTGCTCTTGATTCCAAAATACATAATAAATTAAATCTTCAGACGAAATTAATATTCGTAGTTGTGCGGGATGCACAATTTCCAGCCTGTATCTAAAATATAGTAAGGTGCCTTAAAATTCTTACAGATCGGCCCATGATGTATAGTAATAAAAATGTCACGCTTCGATACCGAGGAGCTAGGTTTCGATGTGGGTAGAGACTGAATGTAAATTTTGCTGTCTACTAGTAATCTTAAAATTGGGCCATTTTTACGGAGGTCTTGTGACATAAGGAAAAAAATAAACTAGCGATATAGTAGAGGGAAATATTAATCAAGACATTGCCTCCTGAATTTTGGAAAAAAAATAGACAACCCTGGGAGATTTAGGTAATTTTTAGAGAAATTCAAACTATCAATCTTGTGACTCATATATAAGAAAAATTAGATTAATAAAAAATATATTTACCAGTATACTTTAAAGTATAATAATTTTTCAGGGTATTTTCCATCACATATTTATTGTTAATTTAAGAACCAAACCAATACATGCGTTTTATTGTTAATAGCTTCAAATTCCAAGCAGGTAATAAAATTTTAAATTCTAAAAACAATGTGTTTAACTTCATAGTGCCTTTATTATGAAGTTATGACAAATTGCCACACTGGGCATTTTCCATACCACTTTCTTTTATCCCATAAGTTTCCATAAATATATTTCCTATAACATAACCTGAATCATAATTGAGCAGATAGGGCACCGATCTTTCATACCATAAAACGTGGGTTTGATTCCCACTGAAGACATAAATATTCACCATATTCTGGAATTACCTTGAAACAATAGTCCTTGATATTATGAATAGCAAGAAGGTAAAACATTGAACGTTGCCTTGGAAACTAAACCTATATTTTACGAAAAGGGTATTTTCAATATATCCTCATTTTTAGATATTTAATAGAATTAATGATTCCATAGAGGGTATTTTGTTTTATCCAGTTGGAAATTGGCAACGATAAGTACGTCATTGCCGGAAATTCTAAAACAGTATTCATCATAATGAAATTTTAATATACACACAAGAAAATTTTAATAAAGTCGATATTCGTATAAGAATTTCATACTGTTATTACCACAAAATTATAAAGTGTATGTGTAGGTATTTCATTTGTTTTCTTATATATTACGGAATTTAAATTTATTCTGTGTAATTAATTCCATTCCTGTTTAATTTCCGAAAATGTCAATAAAATATGTAGGGAAATTTTTCACATTTAAATATTTAAATGACAATTTGTTAAAATAAGAACTTTAAGTGACATCTCACGAGCCATTCATTTCTGTTTTAAACTCAGTGGATCTTACGGTGTCAGAACGAGCCATTAATTACATTAGTTTAAAATTCATTTAATTAGATGTTACAAAACAATCTCTATAATTAAAATTTACTTTGAAGATCTACTGCCAAGTTTTTGTTCGGCCACTGTGAGATGTAACGAGTCAATTACAAGGCCACCCTTTAATGTACTCCAAGACCGACTTCAAGAAAAGTAATCTAGATATTTTCCTCATGAGTAAAAGATTTTCAGTGTTGTGTAAGAAGGAATCTTGATGATATGTTTGATAAAAGTCAAAGCATTAATAACTGTCTTTTGGATGTTTAGTCTGAATGTGACTTCCGGGTAAACAAGTAGTCGCACTTGGAATTTTGAATCTTATTATTAAATGGAATGTTTTAGTTAGTTTTTGCTATTGTTGTTGTGTTCAGAAAGTCGTTCGTAATACCAAACTAGGAAATAATAAAATTTTTCTGCTTATAAATATTTTGTTTAAGTAGTTAATATTTTTGGGGGATGCATAATTATGAGCAAAATATTTTAGTACCTTTTACAAGAAAAATGTATACGTGACCGAAATGTCTGATTCTCTCTCTATTATATATATGTATATATATATATATATATATATATATATATATATATATATATATATATATAAAAAATATATATATATATTATATTTAAATATAAACTATATATATATATATATATATATATATATATCTGTGTGTGAATGTGTGGGTATGAGTGTTTATTTGCTCTAAATACAAATCGACACATTTTGTAGCAATTGCTATAATTTACACATGGTTTCTTTGATACTGGCAAATCTCACTCTCGATATTATAATCTCTTCCGTACTAGATACAACATAAATTCTCAACGAAACTCGGCAATCCCACTTGACAATATGTTTTACATAATATGTTCTACAAGGCATTAAAATTGTAATTTCTAGCCATGTCCATGTTACCAGAACATAAATCCCTTATAAAAATGTGGGAATATAGTCAGCACATTCGCCATAAAAATTGACTTGTTCCTTAGCGGCAAAGATAAAACATTTATCTGATAGACTTGCTGCATATGCGTACAAGCTTCGATTTTGTGCATACAATTACTCGCTACACGATGATATTTTCTAGGCACGATGGAATTTGTGGCATACAGTTTGAAAGTCTCTGCCTTAGTATATCCATAAAAATAAGCAGCAGGGATTTACAATGATATCTTCTATTTGGCATAAAGTCAAACAAATCACAAATGGGAAAGACGCTGCTACTCGGTGCTGGAGATGTTTAAATCCCACTGTGGAAAGCATGGATGTTTGTAGCCATTTTGAATCGACTTTGAAAAGTAGGACACAGTTTTTTTAGCCCTAGTGTATGAAAAATATAATTTAAAGCTCCAAACAATATCTATTAAGCAAAAGAAAATATAATTTCTCTTATTTTTTTTTTCAACATATGGATTGAACTAATATATGACGTTAGAACTGTAAGTAGAATTGTATGAAATGCTTCATACCACATTTTACTTCAAGCTCCATGTCTTATTAGTATTCCACCATAAACATTTACTGCATCATTATCAGCTGATGGTAGCAATCGTAGTATACGTTGCATATATTATATCAAAATTCATTATGCAATTATTTTTACATTTTTTATATTTGCATAATGCTAAGATTAAATTTTTTTAAGCTATATCTTTATTCGGATAACTTTTTAAGACCAGTTTTCGAATTTTGTTTGATGTATTTCGAATATGTAGATTTAAAAACAAATGTAACAATACTTTCATGCACAAATCTACTATTTGTATTACATATAATAAATTCTTTTAAAATATTACTCGAATGAAATATGTAATCTGATTCTGGTGATATTTCTGAATTAGGTAATTAGATAAAGGGTTTTTTATACTAGATTAGAAACATATCAAATTTATTTTGAAGTAAAATAACTAAATTTCAATTCTGTAACATAAAGAAAAACAGCTGATATATAAGCAAACGTAATTTAAAATTTTGCATATTACTTAAATTTAGCAATGCATAAAAATGTACAATCATTATAATTTCAGCTGTCAACCCTAATCTGCACAAAGCAGTTCTGTAAAAGACAATTTAAAATACATAAGGAACTGCTTTACTTAATAATCAAAACAATTTAATTAACTTAATGATTTAATTAAGAATTAATGAGGTGTACAAACAAAGGATTCAATTACTCTCCAATTCATCTCATATAATGCCGAGATTAAATTTTAATGAATATATGAATGCCTTTTTAATTTAAGTGCCATTAAACCATTCATATGTGTTATTTTCTAATATGAAAGAACATATGGTAATTCAGTAGCGTATTGCACCTTTATGCTCATTTTTGAATGCATAAATATATCTAAGTCATCGATTAAAAACTGGTTACAGTTACAAAGGTATACTTTATATATAATTAATATTTTATCCATCTTTGAGGAACCACTCTAAATGATACTTTTCATTTAAAAATAAATTTTTTTACTTCAATTCATTTATATATTCCAGCTTTTAATGAAGTTATCTTTTATAAATCTAATTTTATCTCTACTTATCTTTCTTGATTTATATTTGAAGTATAAATTTTCAAATAAAATTATATGAAATAGAAAATTGAATAAAGCTTTGAAATACAAAAATATGGAAGATTCAACGATAATGTATATTTAAATAGAAGAAAGAATAACAAATTTAAATTATTAATTAATTTGTTACCGGTAATTCAGTTAAATATTAGCTTATAAAATAAAGAAGCATCACTATTGTACATAATTATATGTTTAAATATTTTCCAAATATTGTATAAAGTCTTGGCCTTGCTGCTTATTTTATGAAAAATCCCATCGACAGTCAGCATGAATATCTGCATGAATCATAAGTAGTTTCAAGTTAATGCTTTAAAGCTTTCGATGTAGTCCAGGAAGCACTTGGTTGATAAAACAAAAGTTATGGAACCAATAATATTTCCAGAAATATAATTTTTTATCAAAGTTCTTAAAATGTTAGTATGTGCTTAAAATTTTACTTTGTTATGAGTAAAATATTTGTATGAGAGTTTAGAAATTTAAAGTAAATTAATACATTTAAGTAAATTTTGTTTTAAAAGAAAAAATAATGAAATGTACCATGTGCATCCTTCATCCCTACAGTATAGTCATTTTAATTCATAGAATGACTATAGATCTTATAATAAAACGTAGTAATAGTAAATATTCAGTAAAAATATAATGAGAAAAGAGATATTTGATATAACTATATTTCTCTATGAGATTTTTAAAAAAATCTCATGGGAAATCTCATAGTTTAATTTCAAAAAGGACAAAGTTTTCCTCATTATTGTAAGTTTTGCGTTCGTCTCAGAACGTGTTAAAACGAGCGCTGCCGAAGAAACTATGGGTTATTCTCCCTAAAAGTTGATCAATTGGAAAACATGAATAGTGTTCCCGTAAAGGATATACTCGAACTTTCGGGATGTGCCAAGCAGGGTGTTTGTGAATGCACTAGAAGCATTGTGGCACCGCTTCGGTCAGGTGCAAAGGTTCAACAAGTGAGGACGATGGCCAAAATGGCCAAAGAGGGGGATGGAGATAACCTCCGCTGAAACCGAAGCTTCCTGGTGGGGACAAGAAGAGTGGTAGTCACTCACGTCTGGACTCGGAGATGGAAAAATCATGCCTCTTTGATATAGATCTTCCGATTGTTGCGGAGAGAAGTTTTTCGTTTTTGTATTTGATAAAATTAACAATGCTGACTTGATTTTATCAAGTTTTGTAAATAAAATCACGATTGTATATATTTTTAAAAAATCAAAGGAAGTCTTCTTTTATATCGTCAATGGTACATTTTTTATCTGAACTTTTCCTACATCATATCGAACCGACTAGGGTTTGACAAAGAAGGAATTTGAACATCTCGACCACTCGGTTATTTTTACAATTATTTTCACAATATTTCAAACTACATTTTAAATACTATATTTTACAAAGTATAAATGTATTATAAATTTGTATAAAAGGGTATAATAGGCTTAAAAATGCACAATCATAGTTCATAATAATATTTTTACTAAGTGTAAGAGTCGAGGTATTCTCCTAATCTTAGTTACGCAATGACAAACATAAGTTAGAGTAAGATATAGCAAAGAGATGATGAATTATGATGTAATCAGTTTTGCTAGAACTTCAGAATAACTAGCACATGTTTCATTTTTAAAATAAATTTCATTTAAATTTTACAATTAATGTATAATGATTTAAAGGTCCATGCAGTTTGTTAAAATTCATCCTCATTTCATATGCTAAATTGTTTTAACATAAGAGAGAGAAAATCTACACACACACACACACACACACACGCACATATATATATATATATATATATATATATATATATATATATATATATATATATATATATATATATGCATATTATATATACAGGGTCTGGTATTGCGTTTGTCTGTGGAAGTGGAGTTTCTATAGGAAACTAGGAGTCGAGCAAAACATAAAAAGGTTTGTACCTGAAAAAGAAACCCATAGAAAAGACAATAAAAAATATATTATTTGAGTGGGTGATGTATAGTAGTAATACGCGTTATGTCCTTAACCCTAAATTTAATATATAAATTGAATTTGGCTTTTAGCCCACTTAAGTTTAAATCTTAAAGTAAAAACACAATAGACATTAAAAATAAAGGAGAGGAGAAGTTACTGAATTAATCTATGTTATTGATATTAATATAAAATTAAAAAGAAATTCATAGAAGCCAATTGATTGAGTTTTTTTAAAGATAAAAATTAATAAAAAAAGGAGAAAACAAAAGTGGACTAAAAATAATAAGACAATTATGGAGGACGGAACTGAAAGTTCCTCTTCTCTTTTCGGATTCCAGGTCTCTTTCGCTATCTTCCATCCTGTCTGTTCAGATGAGAACCGCCAGTCTAGAAAGCTCAAGTGCAAGTCAAAAATGAAAATGAAGAGTATCTCTTGTGTCTGCAGGGCTGATACGGCTGGCAACCACTGATGGCTAGAAAACTCATCAACATTGCAGAGGCCTGGCGGCACAGTAGAAAACCGCCAAGTGCAGTACTAAAACATGCCAATGTGTATAGTGGGGATATGTCATATCATGAAAAGGGCGAATTTATAAAACTATTGCAATGAAGCGCTCGCCAAGGAGAACGCCAAGTGACGCTCCTGGTATGTGTGATGTCATCTGATTGAATATCCAGAGCTGCTTATGCGATAAAAAATAGGTTTTTCGACTCCCGAACGTGATAATTCTGGGCATGGCAGGAAAGTTACAACAGGGAATTTTAAGGGAAGCTTATAAAATTAATGGAAACTAAATGGAACAGAATTAAAATTAAGGAAATGGAACGTTATGCCCCAGGGTGTCCCAAAAGGTTGTTTACAAACTTAACATGCTGGTCTGTCATACCACGATGAACAAGATTTACATAGGAACTTGTGTCTAAAAATGCAAACTGCGACCGCTAGAGTGCTGTGATCACCAGTGTGGAGCAGGAGAAAAAAATGATATCTACAGCGGTGTTAATATAATTTTTACTACAGATGAGGAATACATCACAGCAAATGCTCAAAATTGTTACCCTTCGTCACAATGCGCGTTTCACAACGTCGACGCATGTATTCACGAACCCGTTCAATTTGACCAGGAGTGTCACGGACATGTGCTGCCGCTTCCGCGACACATGGACTTCATGTGTCCCAACAGGTAGAAATCCAGGGCAGTCTGGTCGAGGGATCGTGGCGGTCCGCCTCTACAGATCCAGCAATTTTCCGGAAATTATTGCCCTCTAGCAGACACAGTTTGAATTTTCGGACGGACAGAAGTTCCTATGCAAATCTTGTTCATCATGACATGACAGACCAGCATGTTAAGTTTCTAAACTACCTATATATATTATATATATATATATATATATATATATATATAATATATATATATATATATATATATATATATATATATATATATATATATATATTTATATATATATATATATATATATATATATATATATATATATATATATATATATATATATATATATATATATATATGTATATGTATATATTATATATATATATGTATATATATATATATATATATATATATATATATATATATGTATATATATATATATATATATATATATATATATAATTATATATATATATATATATATATATATATATATATATATATATTTTATATATATATTATATATATATATATATATATATATAGTATATATATACATACATATATTTATATATATATAATATATATATACGTAATATATATATACGTATATATATATGTATATATATATATATATATATATATATATATATATATATATATATATATATATATATATATATATATATATATATATATATATATATATATATTAGTCGTATATGAAGCCATCAGTAGTAATTATGCATGAGGATGTGAAAAATTAATACAATCCGAGTTACTTGTTTTAAAATATGAAAGGCATGTATAACAGCACAGATTTTAAGGTTCTATAATAAGTATCTGTTTGAAAAAACTTGATTTGACGAGATAGTCAAAATATAACTTTGGCATTTTCTCGGGGTGGATGATTCAAATATTTTGAATTTCTTTTATACACTTTTCCACTAAACTCTATTTATTTATATGTTTATACGTTTCTACGTCTATTTTAAATAGTTTACCTATTTGAGGAATTTTCTTAGAATACTAGAAATTATTTCAAATATTTTATTCACGTACTGCAAATAACTACAAGCAATGAGCATGTATACGTAAGAGTGATTTTTATTCTAAAACATTTCGTGAGAATTTATTCAATCGTAACTGTTCTGATAAAATTAATGTTTGCACAATTTATTTATGGCTTTAAATTTAAAAAAAATCTTAGAGTAGAAATATCTCATCTCCAGTAGCTGTATTTCATATGTTTGTAATAAACATTTTTAAAAAATTGTATACATATTTTTAGTAAAATTACATCTTTTAATAGTGTCCAGAAATTCGGAAGAAAGAATTCGAATATTCGCTTGAAATATTCCAGAGTCATTCAAATTGTATAAAAACTGTTACTATGACATAATTATTTTTTACTTTTAAAAATGACGAAAAAATATAAAATATACAAAAATAATTTAATTCCAAAATTTTGATTTAGTTATAAATGATAAATGAATATTTTCAATGCTCAAAAATATTTCGTATTTTTATTCTGAAATCATTCACTTGGAATTTCTGAATTGCACCATTTTTCATTGTATTCCTTAATGTAGTAACCAATGATTTATCTATTTTGACTTTTTTTATGCCTGTTCTGTTAAAATTTCTGTTGACTTTAAGTTTGATAAAATTTGATAGATCTTAAACTTAGTTTACACATTTGGTTGAGGATCCTTTCAACTATTTCAAGTACTTTCTAGAATAAAAGGAAATCTTCATATGCATGTGTGCGTAAATTTTGCTATGCTGTGCTTTTAAGGTTGATTTTATTCATCCTAGTCTAAGTAAATTTTACGTTTGCGTAAACTATTTTAGACGTGACATGAAATAATGTGAACTCCTGCAGACTTTACATGTCCCTGTTGTATTTTATATTTTAAATTAGTTAGTCTTAGAAATGTATCTTAATGTCCTCATAAATACTTTAGTTAATAACATCTAGAAATTTTAAATTTAGGATGAAATGATGCAAGTTATAATGTTACGAATGACGTAAATATTCAAAAAAGGAAAGGAAAGTTGTATGGCAAAAATGCAGGGCGTAAATTAATAATTCGACTGAAAAAATTTGTATTCATTATAGAAATTTCATGTCACTTCACATTTTTAGGCTGAAATATACTTTTTTCATTGTGATATATTTATCTTTAAATTGTATTCTTAACAGTTTCGTAAAATTTGAGCTGAATTCACGTACTTTTATTTAATTATTTGAATACTGCTACACTATTACATGCAAGTATTATCAAATAATTTAGAATAAAAGGGGAGTATTTGAAGTTATTATTTGATTTATTTGATTTTTTTTTACTTTAGGTTTTTTTCCTTTTTCAGGTCGTTACTGCTAATTTTTATCCTTCCCAACTATTCTACCTAGTTTTAAAATTCAATTAATTTCATAGAATGGTTAGTTGGTTTAAGCCATGTCCATTTAGAAGTCATATTACTTCTTAGAGAAGACGTTTGCTGTTGCCACGACAGTTTGAACTTCTAACACTGGGTCGTTTTAATTTAGAAACCGTAACCAAACAAAAGTCCCCCCCTTGCTTGACATCCACCTCCAGAGGTATATGTTGTGAACTTGGAGGACATGAGGCTATCATTAATAAACTGTAAGTGTTCCAACAGAATTTAATGGGCACGGATAATCTTTGGTTGGTTCAAGGCTCGACCATTATTAAAAATGATTAAAAAATCTAGTCACTTAAGTAGTAAAACAATCTTTAATTGCTTATTTCGTTTTTAGTTTTTTAAGTCTATACTAAATTTAAATATTTAATAAGTCAATTTCTATAAGTCCATACTACATCTGCTCTGGGACATGTTTTGACAGTCTCTAAAGAGCCCGGGGAGAGAATACCTTTGTTGATTCTTGCCGATCATCCGCCGTAACATAGGCTCATCTTGAATTCCATACGTTTTAGTGTTAACCCATATTGGACCGCTGTGCTATAAACAGGACAGCAAATAAAATTCCATTTAATAATAAAGTTATAAATATTTTCTGAGTGGATTTTATTTTAACACCTTAGAATAGACACACTTTAGAATAGCAACAAAAAAAAAACTGAGAAATCAAATTGTATTGTATTGTAAAATTTATTTTCAGCAACCTCTTAAAAATTGTCAATTTTTAATCTTTATTTTTATATATATTATTATTATTATTTAAACATTGTGGAGGTTACTTTTAGTTTAAAAACAGAGCTAAGAATATAGAGGAAAGTTTTTGTTAAAAAATATATTTTACGTGTGTATTTTGTAAGTATAAAAAAGGTGATTTAAAATTAAGACAACTGTCCTATCCTGATTATTTTTCTACGAATTCGATATTGGATTGATAGCGCACATTCTTTTCTTATCTTTCAATGAAAACCAGTTCAAACACCTGTTCACACATCTGGACACATCAAGGGGTAAATAAATGTCTATTCTATTCAGAATACTGGAGATTTTTTGCAAGATATACTTACTCTCTTACTGCCAGTTCAATAACTGCAAGAGAAAATCTACAACAGTATACTTAAAATGTAATGTTGAATTTTGTTTTGGCTGTTTCCCAAATTTCATCTATGAATCAGCCTAATGCAATGTAAGTGATATTTGTTAAGTTTTAGTAGTGTAATGAACCGTTGTCCTACTTATAAGACAGCCAATTAAATAAAAAAATTAAAAATATATTTTTCAAAATTTTGATTTTATATACTTAGTTATACCATATTAATGATATGGATTAAGTTTTAATAACTTACAGAAATATTTAGTTGGTGTGGTACAATATGGGTTAATCAACACCATCTCTACTGATCACTGTTGCTATATGATCAATGACATATCCGATAAAGTACTCCAGTAATGGCATGTGATACTAAACTCTCTACCAATAAGTATTTGGACACTTAAGCAAATGACGAAATCTGTGGTCCTGAGGTACGTCACGGCCTCCGCTGGTATACATAAGGGGTGCACTACCCGTTCAAAATCGGTGAAGAAACTTGTGTGTCTAATCCAAGCCGAGTGGAAGACAATACCACTAGCTCTAATACAAAGACTTGTGGAAAGTATGTCCCGTAGGGTTCACACTGTAATTGCTTCTCGTGGAGGCTCTATCAACTATTGATTTTGAGTTGGTTTTTCTTTACTATCACATGTGTCCAAATATTTATTGGTAGACAGTGTATAAACCACTGTTTTAAGGTTTCCCTAACAGTAAATTAGTTTAACGTTTATGTCCTTGTCCCGGTTGCTACACATGAAAACTAAGTATAATAGCGTTTCCGAGTATTTATATCGCATATAAAATAAAATGGGATCTACATATCCTACATTTGAAGAATTATTCGGAAATATAAAATAATTGAATTGTTCCATTAAAACCATGTTCCGTGTTTTCTTATTTAATGTCCATTTTCAAATTTTTCTTCAATTGAAATATTTACTTATTGCATAAAATAAAATTGGAAACATCTAACACATAATTTACACATTTGAAGAATCACTCCTCTGAATATCAAGAATCTTTTGAAACGTTTCGTACATTTATCAACATAAAAAATAAATAATCCCTATATACATGTGGGCATGAATTATATTATACTGCACTTTTTTAAGATTTAAATTGAATCATAACACTACTGTTAAAATTCACGTTTACATAAATTATTCTAAACGTGAGATGAAATAATATTGGCAATTTCAGGAGTCGCGTCTGGAACTGTTATTTTATTTTTTTATGTATATTTTTAGAATGCATAAATATGTTCAAATACCTGAAGTGACATTAAAATTTAAATATTTCCCGTTTTTTCAGAATAAAGTCAGCGCTAGCGTATTATGTTCTTAAAATTTCCGAAATGAAATTTTATATGCTAACAATACATTTAATATTTACTAATACTAGCTTGTAGGCGGTAAACAGCTTCAGAACACTTAGACTAGTTCTAATAAGTTTTGCGATATTACAGAATTCATGATATTTGGAAGCATTGGATTAATTCGGTGATGTAATTAGAAATAATGACATAAGAGGTTAAGACATTTAGGTCAGAGAAGATTTAAAAGTTAATACTTTGAAATGCACCCTATCAGGGCAGTTAGAAAATATTTAAACTTTAATATTTTGAATTGAAATGTAATTTCCGTTGGTGCAATCGCATTTAGGATAAAAAATCATATTGTTGTTGCAGTAAACTAATATTTGACATTGGTGTATTACTATATGCTGAGCCACGGTAGCTCAGTCGAAAAAAGGCAATGATCTTGTAACTGAAACATTGAGGGTTCGGAACCCAAACCAGCCTAAGATCCATCGTGTTTTTTAAAGGTAACTGGGGCACGCAAAATATGTTCGTGGTCACAATGTCCTCCAAGTTCTCAATTAATAACTCTGGGGGTGGCAGGCCAAGTTTGTGGGTCTTCTGCTTGTCCCTGCTTCAAAATTACGAGAACCTATGTGAACGAAGTCATTTTTTCATCTTAATGGTGCTCATTAAAACGAAAGGCGCACTCCTTGTCTTTAATACGAGAGCCTGCAGGCTCAGTCGTGCTTGTTTTGTCCAAGTGGCACGAGAAACAACAACAACAGCATCTATATGTTAAATCAGAATTATATTCTTTTTAAGTCACACAAAAAATCTTTTTTGATCATAAGCATTTTTTTTAAAGTTCTAGTATCTAAACTCTATGGACTTTGAAATTCTATATACGTATTTTCCAATATAAGTTTGATCAGGTTGAATGCAATATGTTCAATGTTTTACTTTACTAGGTTAACTATACTTGGATCTACAGCTGAAAACCGATTTCGAACTGTTACGAACATCCATGACCACAATGGTATTCGATTTAACAGGCTCTTACGCCAAAAAGCGGTCTCCTGTATAATCGGGATGTTCAGAGGTTAAAAAACGCGTCTAAAAGAGACATTAATATCCATTCGGATTCGGCTTTAAGCTGTAAACTTCGGTCACATTGCTATATTACATGTGAACAATAAGACAGATCGGGGCAGATATGAAGGATTGCTAGGTTTTATTAACGTGTAACATTAATGTGAGTTTGTTGCTCCTGAAGCCTGCAGGGAAGAAATTTTTCCCACAAAGTCCATGCAGTTAAATGATGATTCGCATTAAACTGTGAATGGACTAAGTCGTGACACTCCCGTGCCTCTTTAAAATAGGAACAAGTCTTTTTCTAGGAACTAGTCTATACTGAATCTTCTCAGGAACATGTTTTGATAGTATCTTAAAAATCTCGGGTGGAAAAAATCGTTCTTGATTCTTGCCTATCATCCGCACGTAGCATAGGCTCTAGTTTCATACATTTTAGTGTTAATCAACATCATCTTTTCTGATCACTTCTGATACCTGATCAATTACTTATGCAATAAAGTGATCCAGTATTAGCATGAGATACTATAAAACACTGTTCTAAGGTATCCATTACAGTAAATTCGTTTAAATTGTATGTCCTTCTCCCGGTTTCTACGCATGAAAATTAAGTATAATGACATGCTACAAACGTTAGTGATATTTATATTGAAGATTGCCAAATGAAGTTTCTATCCAAAGCATAAACCAATGAAATTGGGGATTGAAACCTATGGCTTTTAAATTCTTGCTCTTAGAATCTGGTCGTACTTTTTATTTAAGACAATTTTACAAAAGAATGTGTAATTATAATATATGTATTCTTTTTAAACTTTTGGGTTCATTTTGGGCTTAAAAATTTACTTGTTTGGAAATTCAAACATTCAAGGTTAATAGGACTAAATATTGGTTTTCGAGCAAAAAATAAAAAGTTTAAAAATACATGTTTTAGGCATTGAAATTTTTTTTATTACATTTACATGTAATAGAAGTAAATTTTGCATCTATTTTGTATAAATTTAGTATCTTGTGCCATGAATTTTAAAGCATGAGTTGCAAACTCCAACATTACAATCTGCACAGTGTTACCGACTATCCTTCCTGCATCTCTTATTGTTTTCATCTCTTTTGGATCAACAAACTTTGAATTATCTTGATGGTTATAGTTTCTTATCAAACAAACAGTTGGTATTATTATCTAAGCTTGACCGAGCAAATTTTCCAGTGGTATCTTATATGAAATACTTTTCAATAGTTTATCTACTAAACATAAACAGAGCACCCTGTTTTATGTAAATAAGGCAGAGTTCAAGATAATTTGATATATCACATTACATATAATCTGATACTGCCATTGATAGATTGAGAAATGGTAATGATTACGAGCATGAAAAGAAAAAAAAAGCAGATTAATTTAATAATTGTGGAATAGATTGGTTTGGATAGATTTTATGAAATAGAAATAGATTGATTCAATATTTTTGATGAATTACTATTAAATACTCCAGCCTGGAAATATCCCAGGCTCGAGAAACGGAGGGTGAAAATTTCCCTTGTCAATTAAAGAAAGGAAGAATGAAAGGGTTAAAGTTCTTGTATTTTGGCTCACTTCCATTTAAATCAATTTTATTCCCCTGATCTACGCCTGATATTTAATACTATTGTTAACGTCAAATTTCTAACTTGTAAAACTTAGTTTTATCACTTCACGACGGCTCATTCAAAGAAATGGCTTTGGAAAAGTTACATTATAAAAATTCTTAAGAATCTGTAACACTAAGAGATATGTATAAATGGCTTGGGATTTTGCCATCTTCAGCAATACGCTTCCAGACTCCCTGATGCATCATTCTACTTAAGTAGAACATTTGAAAATTTCAATATGGTTTGATTTATTTCAATGACATGTACCTACATTTTACAGTTTTGGAAATACTTATTTTGGTATACATAATTTACGGGGCTTTACCAAATTAAAACCTTTCTGTTCTTCATATTCTACTTTATTTGTTGATTAATTAATTATAGTAAAACTAAACGTGATTATTATGATGAAATATGCGATTTTATATCTGATAAAAGACAGTTATTTCTATTTGAAAATGTTAACATTTTCTTATAGTGAATTGTATTAGTCATTACAAAAATGGCTTTATTACTTATACAAAGTAAATATTGAAAAATATCAGTGTTTCAATGGAAATCCCATTGCATTATTAAATTATGAACTATTTTGGCAAATAGCAAGTGTACTCGAAGAAGATTTAACAATGAAATATTCAGTTTCAATAACCTTGAATAGGTTTTAACAAGACTAGTTTCGACCTGACATCTGTACGGACGTATCTCGCAAAACTGTAAAATGATTAGTCAAAGAATATTTGTTTCACATGTAGAGTTGTTATTATTGGTCTTAGTAGCAGAGTAATATGGAACAAGAAATGCACTGTAGAATCATAGACAACGTTTAATGAAACGATCACGGACAATTAACAGCACTTTACGAAAATTCCTAATACAACTACACTACTGAGTAACAAAAGTCGTGCGCAGTACCATGCAAGGTGTAGCGCTCCAGTTGAGTTGGGATAATCCACTTCATATCGATGAAGGGTAAATAACAAGGCATTGACATAAAGATAAAATACACGCATAATCTAACAGTTATAACCTTCGTTGTGGATTGCAATCTGCACTCTATTTAACTAAAAATCCCAATGTAACGGATATTATTGCTTTATGCCCCCAATAAAGAGGAGTACTATACAACAATACAAAGTAAGGGTAGAGACATATTCAAATGCTATTGAAAAAATGCCCTTTAACCCTTTAAGGGAGAGTGGTTTGACAACAAAACCTCTTGTTAAACATTTTTTTCTCTAATTTTTGGAGAAATATAAATGGTTTTTTCGAAATTTTTTTATGTTTTTGACATTTAAAACTTACAATAGATGATAGTGTTGCATTGAGTTTATTTTTTTCTGCATTTAATCTATTTTTCTTTTTGTATTTATACTTTCTGTACGTGGAAAGTTAGTCATTCCATTTTTTTTTCACTTATGACACTACACAAACGTATCTATTCAAACAACACTTATAAATTGTTGAAATATTTATTTATTATACTTTTTTTGAGAACACTTATTTATTGTTCTTCAAATATAATTACAATTTTAAAAAATATTTTATTCTAACTGTACACGGGGATGGGTTTGTCAGTTAACCCCCTCAATCCCTCCTATGGTATTCTCTAAGGCACACCCTCTAAAGATTGTAAAAAAAAAGTTTTAAAAATTTTGCATTTTTAAGGGTTATAGATAACATTTATAAAGTATATCATTAAATTCCAAAGAATTCATGTAGGTGATCTTGAAAGTGTTAACCACTTAAAACAATATTTTTAAATACAATTTTTAAAACAGAAATATATATTTGCAGAGAATACTTTTAAATTTTTACACCTAATTATTTTTGTTACGAGGAAAAATAAGTACTGTTGTCGCGATAAATTTATATGTGAACCTAAATAAATAAATAGTTAAAAATCTCAATATAAATGGTTTTAATGCTACAAGTCTCCCCCAGAGGGCAGTACTTTAACTCTACTGGGACAACATTTTTATTTTGAAAAACTAACTTCTAAGTCAATGTGGAATTAATGATGTTGAGAATGAAAAGATTTCAACTGAAATGAAAGGATGCTGCCCAAATGTAAAATATAAACAACGCTGCCACTCAACAGAGCAGCAGTTAGCTTGACTGTAATCGTTCTCACGAAATAAAGAATTTTGTTACATTTCCTTGACTTTAGTAGAATTCTTAAAATATTTTTTACAAGTGATTCTGATGGTTCATCATACAGGCAAATTAAAACTTTTCTAACATTCTTCATACATCTACAAAACAAGATATACTGTCAAATCATTCTTTTAATATTATACATGATACTGTTAAATAATTTTTATGTAAAAATATTCTACCGTTATAATTTTACTTTAGAACATTTTAAATTCAAGCCATCAATTGGTTGCACATCTTCTCCAATATATTAACATATAGTTAGGTGAATCCTGTCTGACAAATAGCCAGTCTTCTTAACACAAGAGTAATTTCGTAAAAGTTTGGTCTGATTAGGGATTCAATTATATTCAGTGATATGGGATTTGAGGAAGAGTTAATGTGTTCATCCTTTATTTTCTGAGAGAACTTGAAATTATATCAAGTTTGATTGTAGAATCTACATTAAATATTTTGCTTTAATTGAAAGTCTCCTATCTACCGTCTAACTACTTAGGAATTTTAAAATATTTTATTCTAAATTATAATATTATGTTCTTGATTATAATTAATTTTATGTACCGAGAATTTACTAAACTTATATAGCCTATATTATCTGTATTAGACTTATTACCCACGCTTCATTAGACATATTACACACAGTTCGAAATATAGTCATATAAAAATGTAAATAATAAAAGAAAGGTATTTTATAAACATCAACAATATTCATGCATCCGTGACATAATTAAACACAATTTTACATTGAGGTATATTCAATAACTCAGAATTGATTGCTGATTGAACAAAATTTACAATATCTTCAAAGGCTTAAAGAAATTTCGTATCAAATGCGGTACACTGCTGATCAGGTAAATATGGAATTCTATTTAGAGTACAAATAATTTCAGAATATTGAATTATTGTATAATAGATGTAAAAGGGTTAAAGCGGTGCTTATAAGATGAATGTTCTACTTTATTATAAATTTACTGAAGAAAAATCGAAATTCAAGCCTCCAATTGCTCGAATATCTTCCATAATATATTAACAAGTAGTTCTTCTCACCAGAAATATTTCCTAAAATTTTTGTCTATTTTAACAGTTCAATTATATTCAATGGTATAACATTTGGAGAAGAGGAAATCTGAGCACTCTTTGTTTTTCGACTCATCTGAATCTTTAAATTTCTTCAAGCTTGATTCTAGAAAAAACACTGAATTTATATGCATTTGTTTTGAAACTTATTTTTCTATTTAGGCAGGAGGTAATATAAAATATTTTACTCTAGCTTATATTGTAGATTCAATGATATTGTACAACAACTTTACTTTAACTAATATAGTTCTAACGAGTCAAACATGTTACATATTTTTGCATGTTCTTAGGTTATTTGATATAGGAACCAGTATTTGTACAATTAAGAACATTGTCATTCACATAATTCCTTAAACTACAATTTAAATACAAATTTACTAATAATTTTTCTAAAATTAACAAAAGTTGAAAAAGTAATATATATATATTCCATATAAAATTTTAGTAATCTCGTTTTTATTCCAAAGAAAACATAAATACTAAATGATGGTTAATGTAAAATGTATGCAAATTCAAATCGTAATGCCTGAAACATTTTAATGACAAACTTAATTTATATGAGTCACCTTATAAAAGAATAAAAGCTTAATGCAAAATATAAAATGGCTCAAATGCAAGGAAATAAAAAGAATCATACTTTTAATAATTATTTTTTTAACTTTACATTTTTTAACTTTACACATAAGTTATATGTATAGAAAAATTATCCGTATTCTTCTCGCTTTCGTGATCCGTTTTTAGCCCGGTGTCTGCTATTTTTTTCACCTTCGGCAATGAGTAAAAATTGTTGTAAATAGTTACAAAAATAGTTTTCATTGGCTTTACTTTATGCATCTTTAAATAATATAAAGCAAAGACAAATGTAAGGCTAAAATACAGGCGTTATGTCGTTAGATGCAAAAATATTATACTCCACGAGCTAAATGACATATTTTCTTTTAAAATCTCCACAAAAATAAAAACAAATCTTTATCTCGCACTTCATAAAATTAATAAAGAACTCTGTGTAACAGCCCAACTAGAAGGACATGGACTATGATTGCCAATCTCCGTATTCGAGACCAAGAGACCTGGTGATGTGAAGCATAAGTCCCGGTTGAGGGACAACATTAATCGGAAACATTTTGTTTAGTTCCGAATCATTCATGGTCTTCAGTTTGTCTAACCCCTGACGCGATGAAAAACTTGGCGCAGTTAGAGGATCGAACTGGGTGGCAATAATACAGATGGTGAGTTACCAAGAATCTTTAAAAAGAGGTAGATTAGAGGATAAACAATTGAAATATGGTAGAGAATCATCAATTATTCCACAAGTCTATCGAAAGCACAATAAATATGAATGGGTGCAGGTGATCAGACAGGTTACTTAAGTACGCGTTAGTCGCCAGAGTTGTATCTAGATGTATTAGGGGTCCCACATCACTCTAACTACTCTCGCCCCATACCATTACATAGCCACCACCAGCTCCAACAGTCTCCTGTTGATATGCAGGGCCCATGGATTGATAAAGTTATCTCCATACCCATACACGTCTATCCTCTCGATACAATTGGACGCGAGATTCATTAGACCAGGCAGCGTGTTTCCAGTAATCAACATTGCAATGTCGGTGTTTATGGGCCCAGGCAAGACTTAAATCTTTACGTCGTGCATTTATCAAAGGTACACTAATAAGTCTTCAATTCTGAAATCCCGTATAGATAATATTTCGTTGAATGGTTCACACTCTGCCAAGTAGTGATGGCCCAGCATTGAAATCTGCTGCAAATTGCTGATGGGTTGCACTTCTGTCACGTTTAAGGATTTTCCACACTCCTCGTCCTTCCCTTTCTTGCAATATCTTTTTCTAGCGGCAGCTATATCTGAGTTTTGATGTTTTAAGGATTCGCGATATTAACTGTACACTCGTACGGGAAACTGCAAATTTCATTACTATCTCGGAGATCCTATGTCCCATAACTCGTGTGTCTACTGTCACACCATGTTCAACCTCACTTAAACCTTTATGACATTGTAATTGCAGCATCAGTAACCGATCTAACACATATGCTCACAGGATGAGTTAGCAATAGAACTCCCTGGTCCAAATCCTCTAGCTCTGGTGTTTCTAGTAATGGTAATGCATTAGTCTATGAAATTGAGTTCGCTTGACATAACAATTATGCAAAAAGCTTGTCATTTTATATAGGCATTGCCAACCGCAACACCGTACCCTGATTGGTTCCTTATATTTTTATTAGCATACCAATGCTTATACCAGTTATTTTGGGCTCGTCAGTGTACTATACTAATATATGTTCGTGATATTTTTAAACATTCAAAATAACTTTTTTATTTCATATAAGCAGTTAAACCTCCAAAATGTCAAAGTGATTTTTAAGATTTTACGACTTAGATTATAAAGTTGTTTTAAAGGTAATGGTGTAAATCCATTTCCGTACACGATTTTTTTCAAACTTTAAATATTCTTTTTATCCAGATAGATACATTAAATATATCAACGATTTAAGAAATATGACATGGGAGTGTTAGCATAAGAGTAGAACTCGCGTGCATTACTGTGATGTTAAGGTGCATTACTGAAAAAACTTAAAAAGAATGAACAAAATATAACCAGTATAATAAAACAAAAAATCTGCAGACAAAATATTTTCAACTTTCAAAATCATAGGAATTTTGTTTTAATACTGAAACAATAAAAATGCATTTTTCAAAAAAAATAAATAAATAAGTGTAGGTAAATTAAAGAAAATTAACAAATTCAACGGATATACGTACACTTGCAGGAGCACATATACACACATATATAATGAACTTTTATTTAAGCTAACACCTGCATTACATTCCAAAACAAAATCTTGGAAATTCTGTAACTAAACTGATACCTTTTGGCTAAAGTCTTTGTTTCTATTTTAATTCTAGTAATCTTTGATACTTAGAAGAGAACAACTTAATTCTTGCTAATTTAACTAATCTTATACTACTAATTTCCGCAACTTAGTTTCAGTTTTCGGCGTTATACCCTTAACGTTACACTCTTAACATCACGTTATACTCTTAACCCCTTCCGATACGATTTAATAATAAAAAACTGAGCGTGAAGTAACCATTTATTTTACAATTCTTACATATTCTTAATTAAAATCCACTTTTTACATAGTGTTAAGTATCAGAAACGGTAAAATTAAAATAATAGTCTTCAAGCTAGTGGTACTTTTCAAAACAAAGTGCAAAGGAATTCTGAATTGTTTACACACACGGCATTTCTTAGTAGGTTTTCTTTTATTCTGACTCATCAATTTGGCAGTGACTTGTACCAAGAAACTTTAAATAAACAATATGTAATAGTGACCTGGGATTTCCACAAGTAACAAAAGTGTTGCTAAATTCAGTACAGTAGAAATTTTAAACTATATTAATTATCATATTTATCAGTAACTTTAGTCGCATGACGAGTGTAGCTCGTCATTATGCGGTACGGAAGGAAAAACCAATGACGAGCTTGACTCGTCATTTTACCGGATGGGGTTAATGCCTCTTATTGGCTGGTTCTTATGGCTCTATATAAGCAAATGTAGAATGCATTGACATCAGAATACTTTAGATATTTTTTCTCAATAAAATTTTATTTTCACATTTTGCTATCTCCTATCCTCTTTCATGATATAATGACCGTTTTCATCCAACATGGATATAATTCTAAATTTTGTTGGGTAAAATATCATTAAATTATGTAAAAATACAATTTATAGTTAAGTATAAATAAAATAGATACACAGAAAATATATTTTCAAATACATAATTTTACTATGATTTTTAAAATTATACATTTTATCTTTTATATAATAGTTTCAAAATATGCCCGTGTCTTTCCTGTTCTTGAAAATAAAATTCTTAAATATATAATAAGTTTTTATTATGAAACGGAAATAGCATGAGGTAATAAATGGGAAAAGAAAACCATGTTAATGTGGAACGAAAAAAGATTTGTTTGTTGCAAAATGACCGTCATAAAATTTACTTTTCCTCTAAATTTGTTTTTTCTGTTTCTTTTCTGAAAAATGCTTTGTTTTTTAATGAGTTCGTAGAAATGAGAAATTTTATAATTTTAGACAGGGAAAGGCTATTTCCTATTACTCAGTATTTCTTAATTCATAGATATAAATTTGAGGTTAAATTTGTTTTATTTCCTTAATCTCTATATACTCATGCACATACACGTTGTTTAAGGAATTAAATCGTGGCAATTGATGTAAGAAATGTACTGGGATAGATCTTTATACTTGATAGGCAGTATGTGCATGTCATGAATATCTACATTTCACTCATTAAAAAAGGATATTTTTACTATATTAAAATGACGCTGTATTTTTCTTACAAACACAAAACAAAAAAAACTATCACCATAATAACTCTCTTTTTGTATCCACTCGCTAATTCACAAACTTCTGTTGATATATTGACATGTTACCAATACATTCATTCCCCCACCAATAACGAAATTTACGTCAGAGGTAAGAAGATACATGTCGTATGAGCAGTTAAAAGTGCATACTATATAGCATGAAATTGCACGCTATATAGCTGCTTTATAGGGTACGTTACAATTATGGAAAATTAAAAATTTTACTGATCCCGTCATATGAAGGGCTATATTCTAGTCTGGCTAAAACAAAATGCTTTTTACTGTCACTAACGATAATTAAACATAATTGCTATTTTGCTTAATGTTTCATTTAAAAGTTCTTACGTCTGATACAATTTTGGATCGACTATTGTTTGCATAGCGGATGTAGGAATACATATTGGTAATCCCACATGAGCTAGAATTACGGGATGTGAATTAAATTTATATAAATTTTTAAATGTAGACATACCCTACATCATCTCAAATACCTTAAGCAAGATTTTTCGAATGACAACGATCATCCTAGCTTGGTCGAATGTTAGGATAGAAATACATTAACCATTTACCCCCCATTGTTCGAATAATGGAACATGATTTTTAAAATAAAAAATTCACATTAAAATTATCTTTTTAATATCGCTTTTACATACAATTAAACACTACATTATAAAGTATTTTTTACAGTAAGTTTTATTTTGTTTAGATAAATGTTTATTTTCTTACATTTTTTTTTTCATTTTACTGTATTTTGTCAATTTTACTCTCCCTTACAATTAAATTTACCAAAATTCCAGTTTAAATGAAAAAAACACAATACTTTAAAATATATTAGTTGGCAACATATCCTACGGGAATACAAAAAAAGCAAAATTTTATTTTTTAATTTTAAAGGTAAAATTTACATTTTTATGTCTCTGTTCTATTATTGGAACATTGGAGTTTCAAGAGTTCATTTTTCATTTATGTGCAAAGCATTGTATTATAATGCAAACATTATTTTCTTTTGCATTCAGATAAGAATTGCAACTTTTCTAAAAAAATAGATAAAGCTGCAAATGGAAGCTGCAATGCTTCGAAAGGATTATAATATTGGCACTTGACATTCATGTTCATTTTAGTAAAGTCATAACAATAAAAAGAAATTCTTTTTGATAACGTGGCTGAACATATGTGTGGGTGGAGCTTTCACTTGTGCCTTTGGAGACAAGTGAAATTTCTCATAAAAGGGGTTTCTTATTGCATATGTTCGCTGAAATAATTATTCCATGAGATAGTTTTTTTCCTTCCCTAAGGATTAGGCTTTTAAATGTTTACCACGAAACAGTTCACTCCGCAACAGAAGAACAAAAAAAAATTTAAAAAAAAATAAAAATAATAATGACAAAATATAGTCGTGATTTATCATTTAAAAACATAGTTTAAATAACTAAAACGAAACCCTGGAAGAAGGTAGTATTATGCTTGCCGTTAATGTTAAAGTAAGAAAAAAAGGTTAAAACTAGCGAAAGAAGATTAAAAATTAAACCAAAACTAGAACGAAGCCCTAGTTAGGTGATGTTAAATGGGTTACAAGATAATATTAGGAACAAGATGCTTTTACATAATTTAACTTAGAGAGGGGGGTCTCCAAGCATGGGTCCAGCCCCGGAAGTGATAAAAAACAAACACTTGTCTGTACAGATATTTGAATTTGTGCTATTATGTACCAATGAGCGTTACAAACATCTTGAAAAACATGTACATTGAAAATTAACAAGAGAAAGGAACATAAATTGACAACAAAATGAAGACTTTGTTGAAATGAGAAATAATTTATAGAAAGTCAATCTATTATTACTTGAGCTTTTAAAAACAAAATTAATTTTTAACAATTTCATAAAAATATTTACAGTACAATAAAAAAAGGCTTGACCATTTAGCTGGTGCAAGTGATTAGTTCACAGTTTTCAATCATCCAGGAGATTAGTTTCTGTGCCTTACTGCGCATTACTTTGTTTGTATGTATAAGCTGGAACCACTTCGATTCCGCTTTAATCGGAGGCTCTTTAAAATGAAAATCCTTTGTTAGGTTGTAAGAGAAAAGTTAGTGCAGAGAGTTACTTTCCTGACCACAAATACAGTTTGGAGACCCAGTCGCCAAACGAAAACGAGAGAGATATTGAGGGAAGGGACCATGTCCCGTTAGAAGAGCAATTATGTGTGGTGAATTAGATAAGCGGGCTAGGTCGACCTTCTTTAGAAAACGATATAGAGTGCGGCCAGTGTGAATAGAATCCCAATACACTGCCAATCCTCTAATAGTTTAGAATACAGAACATTTCTGATATGTCTGGCGGTTATTGGAATGTTAATTTCAGATAGTTTTTCTTATTAGTTTTGCTGGATGGCACTTGTGTGCTTATTATGCGTTTAATTTATAAAGTTTTCATAAATTTAACGCCCTGTCTGAAAGATACCTTACAATACAAGATGTTCTGTCCCTTCTAGAAACTGTTTTGGATTCTGATTTGGAAGATGTAGATATTTGCGAGTTAGAAGCCTATGAATCTGGTGATGTAATCCATGAAGAAGATATTGATGAAAATAATTTAGATGCTGTTACGCCATTTGATGTGTGTGGAATGGTCGACGTCATTAAAAAATAAAAAAGATGTAAGTACTCCAGACGAAGGAAAAATTCAGAAATCGTGTCCTAGGGCCAAGAAGAAACAAAAAACTGAAAACCCTGTAGTAAAATGGAAAATAAAGAAAAATTTGATAATCCAAAAAAATTGGAAAAACCGGTACCAATATTGCATAAATTCTATAGTGTCATAATATTTTTCAATTGTACATTATTTAAAGATAAATAAATAAAATAGTTAATATTAAGTAGATGTTATAACTATTAGACTTTTAGTTAACTATTTTCATGAGCTTTTCAAAATATGCAAAAAATAATCATATAACAAGCCAATGATCCAAAAATGGAACATAGATAAAAACACCCTCAAAAATACTTTTCACCTAATTTTAAATCTTTATTACATTTATACACTCTTAATTAATATAATAACCAAATTTCAAGTCATTGGGACTATTCTATCTTAATTCGGCCTTTAAACGGTTAAAACACAAGAATATAAACAAACTCTAAAATAAGCTAGAATGACTCGGTTTACTATAAAATTATAATCAATTTTATGTAGGATCAAAATTTCATACTTGGATTTCATCTCAAGCATGTTTAGACTTAAATTTTACATTTACTAAAATCATGCAATCAATTTAAGGAGCGGCGGAAGAAAATGTATAGAAATACCGAAATATAAATTTTAGAAAAGCTTAAATTAAGTAATATATTTCCAAACTAATATTCAGTCAAAATAAATATGGTTATATTCTCCTATTCAATTACAACTCAAACATTTTGCGATTGAGATTTTTATATATACTGCAGTCATTACTACTGCAGTACTAAAGTGAGTGGGAGTCAACAGTGTACTAATAGCATTACGAAAATTATATATTTCCTTCTAATGCACTATTATAGGTAAGATATATTAAAATAAATTCAATGTTGAAGACGATAAATTAGTTCTGTAGCTGAATATTTATGATAAAAAACTAGTCTATCGTTATGTATATTAAATGATGATAATCAATCGGCATTTATATATTTTTCCACTGTATAACAGATGCCTAATTTTTGACCGAATTGTTTTTTATCAGATTTGAGAAATAAAATTAAAATAAAATACATATTTATAGAAACGTTAAATAATTTTTAAATACAGATTTATCATTTCATATAGTTTTAATTCGATAAATATAAAGACTGAAACAATTTGTGCTTATATACTGATTAAAAATGTTATATATTGCATTAAATAAAGAATTATTTACGTTTTTTTTATATAGATTAAGAAAAATATAACCACTACTTTATAGATTATACCCTATATAGTCTAATCTCATGTAAGGTAGTATAAAATGTATTACGTTTCATTATTTGTAATGTTATAAATGTGATACCTTTTTAATAATAAAATAAACAAAACCTTTTGAAATATACTTGAAAATATTGTAAAGTCTATATTGAAAAATAATTTAGGGTAGAGTTACTGATAAATAGCTTTAAATTTTTATTTATGGGAGAAATTGTATCATTAATACAAATTACTATATAAGCTAATATATCAAAAGTATTTACGGCAAGTAAAACTAAACTTTTCTGTGATATAGAATTGTAGTTTTTGGAAGAATAAACATACAGTGTATATCTTCGTAATTTTCAATACTTTTATATGAATATTTAACCCTTTTTGGATTAAGTAAAATGTTATTAATTTTTACCTTCCGCAACAGTTACATTTGTAAGAAGATTTCTCTAGAACATAAAGCAGATTTTACGAAAAAAAAGTGTATAAAATGTTATTACACTAGTTCCATATAAGACTATATTTTTCAAAGAAAACCGTTTAATATTTTATAGAAAGTGTGTAAAATTGGATACATTATCATTTTAAATTTTAAGAATTATATATTGCAGTTCTCTCTACCCTTTTCACTACTCGGATACATCTAGACCCTACTCCCAGACTCGCATACATCTTTAAATCCATTGCTTTTAGTTAACCAAAATAAGTTCAATATATAAACACATTACACTATAATGGATGTTGAATTAAAAAAATATAGCAATATTCGTATGCAACATATACAAACATATAAAATGCATACATTATATTACAATACGCAAAATAAGATAAAGGTAAATTAAGTTTTGAAAAATGTATATATATATATATATATATATATATATATATATATATATATATATATATATATATATATATATATATATATATATATATATATATATATATATATATATATATATATATATATATATATATATATATATATATATATATATATATATATATATATATATATATATATATATATGTATATATATATATATATATGTATATATATATATATATATATATATATATATATATATATATATATATATATATATATATATATATATATATATATAATATATATATATATATATATATATATATATATATATATATATATATATGTATATATATATATATATATATATATATATATATATATATATGTATATATTATATTATATATTTATATATTTTATATATATTATATATATATATATATATGTATTATATATATTATATATATATATTATATATAATATTAAATATATATATATATATATATATATATATATATATATATAAAAATATATATATATATATATATATATTATATATAATATATTATATATATATATATATATAATTTATATATATATAAATATATATAATATATATATTTATAATATTAAATATAAAAAATAAAATATATATATATATATATAATATATATATATATATATATATAAATATTTTATATTTGTTCATAAAACAATGGACAAATTCAAAATTCAATCCTTTAACTGTTTTAAATTTCTGGAAATATGAAATATACATAACTCAATTTATCCGTAACGTATTTCAAAACCCTTGAACAAAAGAAAAAAAATAAATTCATTAAAGAAAAACGCGTAAAGAAAATCTTTCGTTCAGAAGAAAAGTAATCTAAATGATTAATTTCCCTGGATGCTAAATGTATCTGGCAAGATCCTTTTCAGAACCATGGAAGTTCATTAAGTGAAATATAATTATTAATATTAAATTAAAATAACCTTAAAACCAATGGATACTTAGTTAATTCTCAATTTTATAAACATTTTGTTATATTATGTCATGTTTTAATAGTGCATGAAAACGATTAGACATTTAAACATCCTGTCCTGTAATAAAATTATCTGTAATATCAAATTAACATCATACTAATTTTGGGTTATAAGAAGAAAAATAATTGAACAAAAATTTTGTAATACTTTAATAACTTAAATATTGAAAATAAAATAGTGAAGTAAATTTTGTAAAGCGAATAATATAAATATAGCAATGTATAAATTTTCAACTAATTTCAAATTTCAACAGAAATAGAAAAAGACAAAATTTTCTATATTACGCATTTTATGCACAAAAAAGTACCAAGATTTGTTATGAAAGATCTCTGCATGAACTTTAAATGTTAAAAAATGGTAAGCAATGTATAAATTTTCAACTAATTTCAAATTTCAACAGAAATAGAAAAAGACAAAATTTTCTATATTACGCATTTTATGCACAACAAAGTACTAAGATTTGTTATGAAAGATCTCTGCATGAACTTTAAATGTTAAAAAATGGTAAAAAGTATAACAATTGCATAAATACATCGCTTTGCTTGACATATAAAACTTAATGATATTTAACATTAAAAATAGGGATGATATTATAAAATGTAAAACATCACGAAATTTACATAATACTTAACCACAGTTCTAAAACTGTTACGACAGATTTGATGACGTTTTTTACAAATTTATATAAAATGAACAAATTCAAAAGTATAGTAAAATATATAGGAGAAAAAAACATAAGGTATATTATACTACTATCTCCTCTTAAATAGAATTTTAAAATGTGAATTGTATACTGCATTCACAATGAAAAACTATTCTAATTTTTTTTAATATGCTTGTTGGGAAACTCTGACACAAATGAAATGCTTAGTAAGATTTATGAAGGTTCTTCAAATGCATTTTATATATTTTAAAAGATTTAAAACATTTTAAAAATAATATAAAATCAAATGTATTTTCCTTACATAAAGTATTAATATACATTCCCATGCATATTTAATTACAATTAAAGAAGAAAAATATATTTTGTAAAATTACTTTTAAATTATAAGACATTTAAAAATATGATTTTTACATTGCATTCATATTGAAAAACCATTCTAAAATTTTAAATATTATATATGTTATGCAATACAAGTGAAGTACGTGGCATCACTATGAAAGTTCTTCAAATGGATTTTATATATGTAGAAGAATTAAATAATTTAAAACATCCTGAAAACACAAACTTCACATGACATTTTAAAATATAAACTTTTTTACTACATTCATAATTTCATGCGCCTATTTACCTGTTGTTTTTTATTCCTTTAATTCATACTGAAAGTATATTTGTTTTGTCTTTAAAAACACCTAATGAAATCATGCAAAAATGTGAAAATAAATTGATTTCAGCTCTTACAAAATGTTGAACTAATTGGTGTTGAAATAATAGGTCATTATAGATAAGTTAGAAAAAATAATCGGTTCTTCCAAGAGACACTTAATGCTAAGACACTAATATACTTTCAGTATGAAAGTATATTTGTTTTGATAACTCAGAAGTCTTTTAAAATAACTAATGAAACCATGCAAAAATGTGAAAATAAATTGTTTTCAGTTGTTACAAAATGATGAAATAAATGGTGATAATGCATTATAGATAGGTTAGAAAAAATAATCGGTTCTTCCAAGAGACACTTAATGCATACTGAAAGTATATTTGTTTTGATAAATCGGAAGTCTTTAAAATTACCTAATGAAATCATTCAAAATGTGATAAAAAATTGTTTAAACTCTTATAAAATAAAAAATAATCGGTGTTAATGCAATATAGATAGATTAGAATGAAATAATCGGTTCTAACAAGAGGAACTTAATACATACTAAAAGTATATTTGTTTAGTCTTTAAAAACACCTAATGAAATCATGCACAAATGTGAAAATAAATTGAATTCAGCTCTTACAACATGTTGAACTAATTGGTGTTGAAATAATAGGTCATTATAGATAGGTTAGAAAAAATAATCGGTTCTTCCAAGAGACAATGCATACTGAAAGTATATTTGTTTTGATAAAACAGAAGTCTTTTAAAATAACTAATAAAACCAGCAAAAATATGAAAATAAATTGTTTTCAGTTGTTACAAAATGATGAAATAATTGTTGATAATGCATTATAGATAGGTTAGAAAAAATAATCGGTTCTTCCAAGAGACACTTAATGAATACTGAAAGTATATTTGTTTTGATAAATCAGAAGTCTTTAAAATTACCTAATGAAATCATTCAAAAATGTGATAAAAAATTGTTTAAACACTTACAAAATGATAAAATAATTGGTGTTAATGCAATATAGATAGATTAGAATGAAATAATCGGTTCTTACAAGAGGAACTTAATTCATACTGAAAGTATATTTGTTTTGTCTTTAAAAACACCTAATGAAATCATGCAAAAATGTGAAAATAAATTGATTTCAGCTCTTACAAAATGTTGAACTAATTGGTGTTGAAATAATAGGTCATTATAGATAAGTTAGAAAAAATAATCGGTTCTTCCAAGAGACACTTAATGCTAAGACACTAATATACTTTCAGTATGAAAGTATATTTGTTTTGATAACTCAGAAGTCTTTTAAAATAACTAATGAAACCATGCAAAAATGTGAAAATAAATTGTTTTCAGTTGTTACAAAATGATGAAATAATTGGTGATAATGCATTATAGATAGGTTAGAAAAAATAATCGGTTCTTCCAAGAGACACTTAATGAATACTGAAAGTATATTTGTTTTGATAAATCAGAAGTCTTTAAAATTACCTAATGAAATCATTCAAAAATGTGATAAAAAATTGTTTAAACACTTACAAAATGATAAAATAATTGGTGTTAATGCAATATAGATAGATTAGAATGAAATAATCGGTTCTTACAAGAGGAACTTAATTCATACTGAAAGTATATTTGTTTTGTCTTTAAAAACACCTAATGAAATCATGCAAAAATGTGAAAATAAATTGATTTCAGCTCTTACAAAATGTTGAACTAATTGGTGTTGAAATAATAGGTCATTATAGATAAGTTAGAAAAAATAATCGGTTCTTCCAAGAGACAATGCTAAGACACTAATATACTTTCAGTATGAAAGTATATTTGTTTTGATAACTCAGAAGTCTTTTAAAATAACTAATGAAACCATGCAAAAATGTGAAAATAAATTGTTTTCAGTTGTTACAAAATGATGAAATAATTGGTGATAATGCATTATAGATAGGTTAGAAAAAATAATCAATTCTTCCAAGGGAAACCTAATGCATACTGAAAGTATATTTGTTTTGATAAATCAGAAGTCTTTAAAAATACCTAATGAAATCATTCAAAAATGTGATAAAAAATTGTGTAAACTCTTACAAAATGATGAAATAATTGGTGTTAATACAATATAGATAGATTACAAGGAAATAATCGGTTCTTACAAGAGGAACTTAATTCATACTAAAAGTATATTTGTTTAGTCTTTAAAAACACCTAATGAAATGATGCAAAAATGTGAAAATAAATTGATTTTAGCTCTTACAAAATGTTAAACTAATAGGTGTTGAAATAATAGATCATTATAGATAGGTTAGAAAATATAATCGGTTCTTCCAAGAGACACTTAATGCATACTGAAAGTATATTTGTTTTGATAAATTAGAAGTCTTTTAAAATAACTAATGAAGTGTGAAAATGAATTGGTTTCAACTCTTACAAAAGGGGTAAATAATTGGTGTTAATGCATTATAGATTGGTTAGATATGTTTGAAAAATATTTTTTCTGTTCCAAGAGATACTCAATTCACACTGAAAGTATATTTGTTTTGATAAATTAGAAGTCTTAAAAAATAACTAATGAAGTGTGAGAATAAATTGGTTTCAACTCTTACAAAATGAGGAAATAATTGGTGTTAATGCATTATAGATAGGTTAGATATGTTTGAAAAAATAATCGGCTCTTCCAAGCGAAACTCAATGCACACTAAAAAAATATTTGTTTTCATAAATCAGAAGTCTTAAAAATAGAAAATGAAATCATGTAAAATAGTGAAAATAAATTGATTTCAACACTTAAAAAATGAGGAAATAATTGGTGTTAATGCATTATAGATAGGTTAGATATGTTTGAAAAATAATTTTCTGTTCCAAGAGATACTCAATTCATACTGAGAGTATATTTGTTTTGAGAAATCAGAAGTATTTAAAAATAACTAATAAAATCATGCAAAACTTTAAATGCGTACTGATAATATGCGAAAAAAACCTTAAAGCATACTGAAAGTATATTTGTTTGTATAAAACAGAAGTCTTTTAACTAATGAAGTGTGAGGATAAATTGGTTTCAATTCTTACAAAATGAGGAAATAATTGGTTTTAATGCATTATAGATAGGTTAGATATGTTTGAAAAAGTAATCGGCTCTTCTTCCAAGAGAAACTCAATGCATGCTGAAAGTATATTTGTTTTCATAAATCAGAAGTCTTAAAAAATAACTAATGAAATCATGCAAAACCTTAAATGCGTACTGATAGTATGTGAAAAAATCCTTAATGCATACTGATAGCATATTTGTTTTAATAAATCAGAAGTCTTTAAAGCTAACTAATGAAGTGTGAAAAATTGGTTTCAACCCTTACAAAATGAGGAAATAATTGGTTTTAATGCATTATAGATAGGTTAGATATGTTTGAAAAAATCATCGGCTCCTTTTCCAAGAGAAACTCAACGCATACTAAAAGTATATTTGTTTTCATAAATCAGAAGTCTTAAAAAGTAACTAATGAAATCATGCAAAACCTTAAATGCGTACTGATAGTATGCGAAAAAATCATTAACGCATACTGAAAGTATAATTGTTTTGAGAAATCAGAAGTCTTTTAAAATAACTAATAAAGTGTGAGAATAAATTCGTTTCAACTCTTACAAAATTAGGAAATAATTGGTGTTAATGCATTATAGATAGGTTAGATATGTTCGAAAAATAATTTTCTGTTCCAAGAGATACTCAATTCATACTGAAAGTATATTTGATTTGATAAATCAGAAATCTTTTAACTAATGAAGTATGAGAATAAATTGGTTTCAATTCTTACAAAATGAGGAAATAATTGGTTTTAATGCATTATAGATAGGTTAGATATGTTTGAAAAAATAATCGGCTCTTCTTCCAAGAGAAACTCAAAGCATGCTGAAAGTATATTTGTTTTGATAAATCAGAAGTCTTACATAACTAATAAAATCATGCAAAATCTTAAATGAGTACTGATAGTATGCGACAAAATCCTTAATGCGTACTGAAAGTATATTTGTTTTGACAAATAAGAAGTCTGTAAAAATAACTAGTGAAATCATGGAAAAATGGAAAAATAAATTCATTTCAACTCTTACTAAATGTTGAAATAGTTTGTGTTAATGCATTATAGATAGGTTAGAAAAAATAATCGTTTATTTCAAGGAAAACTTAATGCATACTGGAAGTTCATTTATTTGATAAATCAGAAGTCTTAAAAAATAACTAATGAAATCATGCAAAACCTTAAATGCATACTGATATTATACGAAAAAATCCCTAATGCATATTAAAAGTATATTTGTTTTGACAAAATAGAATTCTGTAAAAAAAATCTAAAGAAATTATGCAAAAATGTGAATATAAATTCACTTCAACTGTTACAAATTAATGAGATAGTTTGTGTTCATGCATTATAGATAGATTAGAAAAAATAATCTTGTCTTCCAAGAAAACTTAATGCATACTGAAAGCATATTTGTTTTGATATATCAGAAAGCTTTAAAAATACCTAATTAAACCATGCAAGACCTTAAATACATACTGAAAGTATGCGAAAAAATCGTTAATGCATACTGAAAGTATATTTGTTTAGACAAATAACAAGTGTTTAAAAATAACTAATGAAACCATGCAAAAATGTGATAAAAATTTGGTTTCAACTCTTACAAAATGATGAAATAATTGGTGTTCATGCATTTTAGATAGATTAAAAAATAATCGGTTTTTCCAAGAGAAACTTAATGCATAAAGTATATTTGTTTTGTCTTTAAAAATACCTATTGAAATCATGCAAAAATGGGAAAATAAATTGGTTTCAACTCTTACAGAATGATGAAAAAATTGGTGTTAATGCATTATAGATAGATTAAAAAAAAAGGTTCTTCCAAGAGAAACTTAATGCATACTGAAAGTATATTTGTTTTGTCTTCAAAAATACCTAATGAAATCATGCAGTGTGATAAAAAATTATTTTCAACTCTTACAAAATGATGAAATAATTGTTGTTAATCCATTATAGATAAGCTAGTAAAAATAATCGGTTCTTCCAAGAGAAACTTAATGCATACTGAAAATATATTTGTGTTGATGAATCAGAAGATTTAAAAAATAACTAATGAAATCATGCAAAAATGTAAAAATAAATTGGTTTCAGCTCTTACAAAATGATAAAATAATTGGTGTTAATGCATTATAGAATGGTATGAAAAAATAATAGGTCTTTCCAAGAGAAACTTAATGCAAACTGAAAGCATATTTGTTTTGTCTTTAAAAATACCTAATGAAATCATGCAAAAATTTAAAAAAATTTGTTTCAGATCTTACAAAATGATGAAATAATTGATTTTAATGCATTGTAGATAGATTAAGAAAATAATCGGCTCTTCATAGAGAAACTTAATGCATACTGAAAGTATATTTGTTTTGTCTTTTAAAAATACCTAATGAAATCATGCAAAAATGTGATAAAAATTTGGTTTCAACTCTTACAAAAAGATGAAATAATTGGTGTTAATCCCTTATAGATAGATTAGAGAAAAAATAATCGGTTCTTCCAAGAGACACTTAATGCATACTGAAAGTATATTTGTTTTGTCTTTAAAAATACTTAATGATATCATGCAAAAATGTGAAATAAATTGGTTTCAACTCTTGCAAAATTATGTAATAATTATTATTAATGAATTATATATAGGTTAGAAAACATAATCGGTTCTTCTAAGAGAAACGTAATGCATACTGAAAGTGTATTTATTTTGTCTTTAAAAATACCTAATGAAATCGTGCAAAAATGGGAAAATAAATTGGTTTCAACTCTTACAGAATGAGGAAATAATTGGTGTAATGCGATATAGATTGATTAAAAAAATCGGTTCTTTCAAAAAAAACTTAATGCATATTGAAAGTATATTTGTTTTATCTTCAAAAATACCTAATGAAATCATGCAAAAGTCTGATAAAAAATTGGTTTAACTCTTACAAAATGATGAAATAATTAGCGTTAATGCATTATAGATAGGCTAGAAAAATAATGGGCTCTCGCTAGAGAATCTTAATGCATACTGAAAATATATTTGCTTTGATAAATCAGAAGACTCAAAAAATAACTAATGAAATCATACAAAAATGTGAAAATAAATTCGTTTCAGATCTTACAAAATGATGAAATAATTAATGTTAATGCATATTAGATAGATTAAAAAAATAATCGGTTCTTCCTAGAGAAACTTAATGCATACTGAAAGTATATTTGTTTTGTCTTTAAAAATACCTAATGAAATCATGCAAAAATGTGATACAAATTTGGTTTTAACTGTTACAAAATGATGAAATATTTTGTGTTAACGCATTATAGATAGACTAGAGAAAAAATATACTCAGTTCTTCCAAGAGAAACTTAATACTAAAGGAAAGTATATTTTTTTTGATAAATCAGAAGTCTTTAAAATTACCTGTTGGAATCATGAAAAAATGTGAAAATAAATTGGTTTCTGCTCTTATAAAATGATGAAATAATTGGTGTTAATGCATTATAATCGAAATTAAGTATGACTATTACATTATAATTAATGAAAAACTATATAATACTCCGCATGGTAAGTTTATAGTATAGGTATTAACCTACAGCGTCAATTACAATGATCATAAAACTGCATCCTATGTAATAAATAATGCAGAAATGATTTTGATATAAAAAAATGAAACTGGTAGTCAATTGATATTATAATGAATTACTCATTAAAACTAAATCTGAATGTTTAATTTTCTGAATATTAGCTTATTCTATATAGTATATAAATACCTACAAAATAAAAAGTCTTTTTTATTGATTTTTTTAAATTTCAGAGATTGTGATAAGATAATATTAAATTCTTCTTCTTTAATTATTTTATATTTTATTGCAATCAAGAGAAATAACTTATCCTTTTATATGAGATAAAGCAAGATAAAGAAAGTTATGAATACCTCGCACATTTGTGTATAATAGAGAAGTAGCAAGAAATAAATTTTTGATAGGACAAAATAGTCACACATTCAGCATTAGTTGATATTGTTTAGTCGAACCCTTAACTCTTTAATGCCCGAGCCTTTTTTGTCAATTATATATTGATATATATCTTAAATATAAGTTATTATGGACTGCACACAATTAAATTATAATGAAGTTTTAATAATTTAGAATACTAAAGCAGGTCACGTTAGTGGTCAGATACCGTTTAAAACACTATATGATGCCTTCAATGGAAAAGGAAAAACTGAGTGAAAAAATATTTATTTGGTATTGCATGTAATATATAACTACTGTAAAATTTAGTTTTATAGTAGATAAAGTTAATTTGATGATTTCAGTTTATGTACCTGGCTAAACAGTAAATATGTGTGGGCTGTTCTAAAAATCATAGTGTATCGCTCTAAATGGAGAAACGTATAAAGAATAGAAATTGATTGAAACGTATAAAGAATAGAAATTGCTATTTATAATACTGATCTCTACCTAATTTCTAAAGGAAAACTCATTCTAAAAAAACGTAAATTTTCTGCTAGGTATTATTTGGTAATATGAAAGAGGAGACACATTTGGCGTTAAAAAGTATATACAAATGAAGACTAAATTTTAGAATGATAGCTAATTTTCCATTAATCATAAATTCAAAAAAACACTCTTATTCAGAATAAATTTATTAGAAGTTCTTTAATAACTCTCTAACTTAAATTTAGTTTTATCATTTCAAGTAATATATATTTTTAATAACATAAAATATATACATCAAATGAAAATAAAAGGACATCACTTATATGCAATATAACTTTTGCCGAGTTCCTATAAAGTAACAAAATTTTTGATGATATAGAAAATAAATATCTCTTTCATTCTATAAACGTATATCTGTAAATATGTCTGACATTTAAAAATGTAGAATATGAAATATCATAAAAAATATAAAGTTTACAAAAATCTATCTTTTTATTTAAAATGAAATATATCACTCGACATAATATAAATGAGGTTCATAATAAAAAAATGATAATCTGTATGTGGTGATATAAAAAATTAGTTTCTAATATACAATTTTCAAAACATATTTCACAAGTAAGGGGGTTTATATTTGATTAATTTAGTGTAGATTTATTTTAGCTTTATAAGAAAGGAATTGCTTTATGTACAAAATAAATAAGTTTTATGAAG
>CM063501.1:69591221-69606221 GCA_032207245.1 Pardosa pseudoannulata
AGGGTAGCCTTTTAGTTAAATTCAACATAATGTGGATTCGCTGATCACTGTGTATCATGCAAAAACATTAAGCAGAGCTATTTATATGTTCAAACAGAATCGACATTGAAAAATGCTCAGATGCAATTTATTTTTCACATTGTAAAACATTTCTCTTTATACCTTTTATGGCTTAAATAAAAATCACCTCTTGTTGTAAACCCCCAAGGAATATATTAGAAGATAAGAACACCAGATTTATTTAGTTTTCCCTTGCAAATGTCCATTCAGAGAAATAGATGCGGATGTAGATGTATATTAATATATTATACATCTCTCGTCTTTGATCCTAGATAGGACATGTCGTCATATCATATATACACATGTAAGCTCCGTGGTACAAGAATGCTGCAGCGGACAGATTTATGGTGGGTAGAATAAGCTTGTTTAGATTACCGCGAGGGAGTGCCCACGGCATGACAAATGTCAAATGAAGATGGCCTTAGCCTGTAACTTTCACTCAAGAGAAATCATGTTGTGTCAAAAATTATATATATATATATATATATATATATATATATATAATATATATATATATATATATATATATATATATTTTAATTATATATATTATACTTTTATATAATATATACTTATATATATAAATATATATATATATATATATGATTCTTAAATATATATATACATATATATATATATATATGGACATATATATATATATATATATATATATATATATATATATATATATATATATATATATATATATATATATATATATATATATATATATATATATATATATATATATATATATATATATATATATATATATATATATATATATATATATATATATATATATATATATATATATATATATATATTATATATATATATATATATATATATATATATATATATATATATATATATATATATATATATATATATATATATATATATATATATATATATATATATATATATACATATATATATATATATATATATATATATATATATATATATATATATATATATATATATATATATATATATATATATATATATATATATATATAATATATATATATATATATATATATATATACATATATATATATATATACATATATATATATATATATATACATATATATATACATATATATATATATATATATATATATATATATATATATATATATATATATATATATATATATATATATATATATATATATATATATATATATATATATATATATATATATACATATATATATATATATATATATATATATATATATATATATATATATATATATATATATATACATATATATATATACACATATATATATATACATATATATATATATACACACATATATATATATATATATATATATATATATATATCCCAAAAAAGAAAAAATAATAATAAACATGTACAAAAATAGATAGAAATAATATGTCATTTTCAATTGCTTTCATCTGACTATTATCAGAGATTGTGCGGGTTTTTGGATATATGAATCATATTAAAAAATAAAATAACCGTTCTTAACATTTCAATTTTTTTTACAAATTTTGCTTCATAATTCATATACCTGGTACACATGTTGCTTCGTACACATGTTGCTTACAAAATTTACAGAAAAAATGTATTTTTCTAAGGGAAATGAAATAATGCAGTGATTAAAAAAAAAGTTGACCCGGTATGAGTAAGTAAAGTAAATATTTTCTTACTGTGCATGCGCGAAATGTACACATATTTTTATCATATAGTTTTTATAATACTACATGGCAAATACTCAAAAAGTCCATTTTTTATGAAGATTCAAAAAAGATGTTTGCATATTTCATTATTTTTCTAAAATTAACTGATTGAAATATGGACTTCTTCATATGGCAGACGTTAGTCAAGGAATCGCAAAGTATTTTTTTTAGAATCTGCAACAGATGTCCAGATTCTCAATTTCTGATGGGATTTTTGTTTTTTGGTTTAGATACACATTATCTGTTTAAAATTCAATCAAAAATTTCGATTCAATAATAGTGAAAAAGAACATTTTGGATATTTCACCAAAAAAGAACTTTAATTCAAAATTTGGATAAAAGACTGAAACGAGTATATTTGAAATTCAATATAAATATATAAAGCAATTGTAAGCTCTGTGCATGCCTAAAAATGTTACATATTTACACATTTCACGATATTCTGAGGCTAATACATGCGATTCTCCTTTGACTCTTGTCAAAAATATGTATTAAAGTTTATTTATATAAGCTACACGAATTAAAAATGCCTACCTTTTTTCTTTTTCGTTTTGTATTCAGTTTAGTTACAACTGTTTTAACAGAAACGATGTATGATAGGAAAACAAAGAGGAGGAAACGTAAGAAATAATTAGTCATGGAAGAAATACTAAACCCAAAGAACAGCAGAGAAATAAGAATAGAGTATGATTTAACGCTGTAAATACAAAAATTGTAAAATGTTCTTAAATAAATTATAAATTGGAACTTTGAAGGTGGTCTTAAAAACTCCCGGGATACAGAAAATTTTTATATATAAAGTTATCCATCGCGGACAAAAGACATATATATATATATATATATATATATTATATATATATACATACTATAAATTATTTTCGCTATATATATATATATTATAGAATATATATATATATATATATATATATATAACCATTATATGTATATAATATACATATACATATATATATATATATATATATATATATATATATATATATATATATATATATATATATTATATATATATATATATATTATATATATATATATATAATATATATTATATATATATATATTCTATATATACTATATATATATATATATATATATATTATATCATATATTATATATATTATATTAATATATACATATATATATATATATATATACTAGTATATATATATATATATATATATATATATATATATATATATATATATATATATATGTATATATATATGTATATATATATATGTATATATATATGTATATATATATATATATATACATGTGTATGTATATATATATATGTGTATATATGTATATATATATATGTATGTATATATATATATATATTATATATATATATATATACATATATACATATATATATATATATATATATATACATATATTATGAGAGTGTGTGTATGACAAAATTAGGAGAAAATAGAAAAGAAGCACAAGACAGATTTTAAATATTACATAAAAGGAGTAAAATGAAGTTTAACTTTATCAATTTTATTCATATAGTTATATTTCTGTTCATATGTAGTTCAGCTTTTATATTTCTATGCTACTGTATTACAAAATCGATTTATAGCATCTATCTTATAGTAAATTTCCTTAAATTCTGAAAATAACAGTTAAAATACTTAATATCGTCATTGCCCTATGGAAATTTTTGTACGACTATGTCTACCTTAGAAAAAATTTAAATTTTTGTCAATACTCAGATTATTGTAAAAATTGTGAGAAAAATACGGACTAGTAAGTCGCGTAATAGAGACTAAACCAAATATCGCCGTATATTATGAGCTCCAACGCCACGCTAGATGTTTGTTGCTGTTTTATTTTCCTACAGTAAAGATCATTAAGATAAAATGATGCTTGAGATACAAAAGGGCAAATCAAGAATTCTTTGGAGAAGAAAGGCTTTCAATATACATCTATAAATCTCTGTCAGGAAAACGGCGGATATAAGGGAAAATGAAATAATAAAACGGTATTCGAAATGAAAAGATGTGAGAAATGATGGAACTAAGAGAAATTATAAACTATACAAATGTCAATAAATTATCAATGGCAGGTGTATACAATATACTTTATATTGCTTATATCAACGTATCTAATTGCGTATTCAATTTCATAACAAACATTGAAATAGACCGGTTTCTTTAGAATATTTGACTGCTTAAAAATTATTTTAAAACCAATAAAAGAATAACTTAGAAGTCAGATTTTGTTTTCAAAAGGAGGAAAGTAGAATCTCCACATCCTTGAAAGAAAGAAGTGAAACATTGAATCTTTGACATTAAAGTTTTAACAGGGAAAACCTTTTTGACAAACTTTGTATAAATTTGGATACGTTGTGGATGTAACTATCGAAATTTAAATAGCCGTAGATGATTTACGTTGTTATTTATGACTGTTAAAATTATTATCACAAATTAAAAAAAAAAAACACTGCCATTGCTATGCAGAATTCTTAGTTATTTTTTACCCGATAGATTAGTAAATGACGGTCAAGTGAGAATTTACTACTATATTAAATATTTATCCTTAAAACAGGAAAAAATTTGTTAAAAATACTTACGTTTGAGAAAAATTGATGAAACATAAAGTTGCTTTTTTACATACACGCTTTAACATATAGATATACACACAATAAAAAACTTTAATAAATATGGAAATATAAAAATGGAAATATTTTGTAATTCCTCAGTTAGAAAGAAGAATTGCCAATATTTAAAAACTTCACAAATAAAACTTTTCAAAAGAAAGCAGGTTGATTTAAAAATATATTTCTTCATGTCACAAAAATGTTCTTTCGAAACAAATCATAAAAAATAGCAAAATTGTCCGGTTTACAAAAATATTCTCCTGAACGAAGTCTGAATAGTTAGGATTCTGATCTCCGGTACCGGACTTAGTGGATTTGAATCCCACCGTGGCATGCATTTTCATAGTCTTTCGAAATTGGCTTTAAGATTAGGTACCGGTATCATTATCCGTCGTGTGGTAAAATATTAAACCGTATCTCTTATATACAAACCAAAGCAAAGCAGAAATATTCTGTGCTACGTAAAAATAATACAGGAATATGAATCAGTCCGTATTTTTAGTATATATAGTTCTAGAACATACAGATTGAAATTTTAAAATATAAGAAAGTCTTGGCCACCATAATCACCCCACCATTTTGCTAGAGTCTTAAGAAATGCAGGGTGAAGAAATTTGCGCTTTGAAAGTTTTCCTTAATATGTCCTTTGAAGTATCAGAAAAATTTATATTAGACAGTCATCATTCTATTCTCAAGCAGGTATAGTGTACAAACTCTCATCGAGATTGAAACTGTTGACGAAGTTGCGAGAAATAGAGGATAAATCCATAGAGGATCTTCTACATCTTTCTCACTATATATATATATATATATATATATATATATATATATATATATATATATATATATATATATTTATATATATATATATATATATATATATATATATATATATATATATATATATATATATATATATATATATATATATATATATATATATATATATATATATATATATATATATATATATATATATATATATATATATATATATATATATATATATATATATATATATATATATATATATATTATATATATATATATATATATATATATATATATATGTGTTAGGATTTAAATTGTAGATTAATTTTAAAAGATTTTAATTAAGGATTCTTTACTGAGAGTGACTTTTCTTGAGGAATTAGCCCCATAAATACGGCTCACGCGCAGTGATCGGTGCCGAGAGCATTGTGCCCATTCCGCAGACAGAGCTGTGGCTACCCGAGCAGCTAAGCCTGCCTTTGTTAAAAGTTAGGAGCCAGTGATCGACGCCATTGAAGAGGATTGATAAATAGTGTGCTCTGAGATTTAAATAAAGCGGTGAAGATGTACTCAGGACTCTAGTGTCGTTAAGTGGAACCTGACATATATATATATATATATATATATATATATATATATATATATATATATATATATATATATATATATATATATATATATATATATATATGTATATATATGTATATATATATATGTATATATATATATATATATATATATATATATATATATATATATATATATATATATATATATATATATATATATATATATATATATATATATATATATATATATATATATATATATATATATATATATATATATACATATGTGTTTGTTGATATGATAATGAATCCTTAATATCGAAATATTCATGCACACTTAAGTTTATTATATTTGCAAATTTTACATATTTACTTGTTTAATTATATTGATAATCCTAAGACGTGAGGTAAGGAACATAAATTTTCTATTATAATAACTTTAAATGTATTAAATTATTATTGGGTAGCATTGAGACGGTAATAATTATTTATTTATCGTTAGAACTAGCGGAATTTCGTTATATATAAACTACTATTAAAATATACCATTAAAACACAAGTAATTACCAAGTGTTTTCAAAATTATGTACTACAATCAAAAGAAATGACGTACTCGCGTCTTGATTTGACAAAAAAATTTCCTTTTGAACTCTTAAACGCAACTTTTCGAAGTCTTAAAAGCAATAATCAATACGGTTTTTAATTTAAATAGGTAATTTATATGCATGTTATATATATTGACAACATACCCTACGTATTTTTGAAGGCTAGATTAGTACATCTTAATTTTCTCCTTGTACATTTAATAAACATTTATTTTAAAAATGCTGAACTCATCTAAATTGTTGATAGAATTTTGTAGCATTGAACTTAAAAATATACACAAATTAATTAGTAGAGTTTATTGTTTTGTATATATTTTACTGGTGTTTTAACCTCTAGTCTTAAAGGATATTTCAGAAATATTTCTTAATTGCTTTGGAAAAGATGTTACTCAATGGGCTGTTAAGGAATGTCATCACTCAAAGGAGATCAATACATAAAAGTGCCTTTATCATAACACTACATCAACTTTCACATTCCTTTTGAGAAATGATATTCCTAGACTTATTATTCATGACTCACATGATTATAACTTTGCAGTGGAATTAAGACTTCAGGAACAATCAATTTATTTATTTGGATGAAAGACGTATTGAAGATTCGTTTTGTGATTGTTTGCTAGCAAACATTTAATTTTATTTTTAATCACTTTATAAATAATTTTGATGGCATACCAGTATTTTTTCTCAATATATTATTACAAAGTATTACAAATTAACACTTAAGGCAGCTAAAAAAATTTCTCTTCCTTGTTAAGTAGCGATGTATGTTAAGTAATTAAACCTTACGAAAAATATTTGTTTTATAACACTTAGCACATTGTGTGCGGATATATTTCGCATCGGAAATGTACCGAGACAGACCGTTTTGCACGTAAATTCATTTAATCAATTAAATTTCAATAGATCGAAAATGATTTAATTTTTTAACCAACTTTTCTTATTTTATATTGAGATATATAAACAAATATATATATATATATATATATATATATATATATATATATATATAAATAGAAATATATAAATAACAACCAGAAGAATTTTGTAAACAAAAAATATATTTTTAGAGGATAAATTTATAATATTATTGTAAATATGAAAAATTTAAATAGAAATAGTATTATATATTTTTAATATTTTCGAATGATCTTATATATAAACATTTTTACATTATAAAAAACGGAAAGAGCAATCATAAAGTTAATAATGTTGTACAGTGTGGTAACGTTCAAAGCATTTCCTCTATGAAGAGGTAAACTGCAAAACCTTTTTCACAGCACACACAGGACATTGTCTTTGCGGCTTTTTCTTCTTTCCAGTAGTAACAATTTTCTCTAAAATATGTTTCTGCATATCCAAAGATAATCTTCCAGGAAGGTCATATTCAGGTGCCCTTGGATATACTTGGCCCTGGATCTGGAATGTTAGTTTCCGGTAATTAATCAGTAACCCATTCCAATGCGACATCATATAAAAAAATTTTATGTTTAATTTAATTCGTCTGTGTAGAATTGTATACGACGTCTAACGTTTTTCAGAATCTTTTTAGTAAACACGACTTCGTTTTCCTGTATGTACCATTATTTTTGTACCCGCAAACAAACCATGTTGTTGTTGTGTGTTTGTTGATATGATAATGAATCCTTAATATCGAAATATTCATGCACACTTATGTTTATTATACTTGCAAATTTTACATATTTATTTGTTTAACTATATTGATAATCCTAAGACGTAAGGAACATAAAATTTCTATTATAATAACCTTAAATGTATTAAATTATTATTGGGTAACATTGAAACGGTAATAATCACTTATTTCTCGTTAGCACTAGCCAAATTTCGTTATATATAAATTAAACTATACCATTAAAACACAAATAATTACCAATTGTTTTCAAAATTATGTACTAGAATCAAAAGAAATGACGTTCTCGCGTCTTGATTTGACAAAAATATTTCCTTTTGAGCTCCTAAACGCAACTTTCGAACGTCTTAAATGCAATAATCAATACGGTTTATAATTTAAATAGGTAATTTATGTGCATGTTAGAATAATATAGTGTAACTGATAAATTGACAACATACCCTACGTATTTTTGAAGGCTAGATTAGTACATCTTAATTTTCTCCTTTTACATTTAATAAACATTTATTTTAAAAATGAGGAACTCATCTAAATTGTTGATAGAATTTTGTAGCATTGAACTTAAAAATATACACAAATTAATTAGTAGAGTTTATTGTTTTGTATATATTTTACTGGTGTTTTAACAAAAATATACACAAATTAATTAGTAGAGTTTATTGTTTTGTATATATTTTACTGGTGTTTTAACCTCTAGTCTTAAAGGATATTTCAGAAATATTTCTTAATTGCTTTGGAAAAGATGTTACTCAATGGGCTGTTAAGGAATGTCATCACTCAAAGGAGATCAATACATAAAAGTGCCTTTATCATAACACTACATCAACTTTCGCATTCCTTTTGAGAAATGATATTTCTGGACTTATTATTCATGACTCACATGATTATAACTTTGCAGTGGAATTAAGACTTCAGAAACAATCAATTTATTTATTTGGGTGAAAGATGTATTGACGATTCGTTTTGTGATTGTTTGCTAGCAAACATTTAATTTTATTTTTCATCACTTTATAAATAATTTTGATGGTATACCAGTAATTTTTCTCAATATATGTATTACAAAGTATTACAAATTAACACTTAACGCAGCTAAAAAATTTCTCTTCCTTGTTAAGTAGCGATGTATGTTAAATAATTCCACCTTACGTAAAATGTTTTAAAACACTTAACACATTGTGTGCGGGTACATTTCGCATCGGAAATGTACCGAGAGAGACCGTTTTGCACGTAAATTCATTTAATCAATTAAATTTCAATAGATCGAAAATGATTTAATTTTTTAACCAACTTTTCTTATTTTATATTGAGATATATAAACAAATATATATAAATAGAAATATATAAATAACAACATAAGAATTTTGTAAACAAAAAATATATTTTTTAGTGGATAAATTTATAATATTATTGTAAATATGAAAAATCAGATAGAAATAGTATTATATATTTTTAATATTTTCGAATGATCTTATATATAAACGTATTTACATTATAAAAAAATGAAGAGAGCAATCATAAAATTAATAATGTTTTACAGTGTGGTAACGTTCAAAGCCTTTCCTCTATAAAATGTTAAACTGAAAAACCTTTTTCACAGCACACACACGACGTTGTCTTTGCGGCTTTTTCTTCTTCCCAGTAGTAACAATTATCTCTAAAATATGTTTCCGCATATCCAATGATAATCTTCCAGGAAGGCAATATTTAGCTGCCATTGTATATACTTGGCCCTGGAACTCGGGATGTTAGTTTCCGGTAATTAATCAGTAACCCATTCCAATGCGACATCATATAAAAAAATTTTATGTTTAATTTAATTCGTCTGTGTAGAATTGTATACGACGTCTAACGTTTTTCAGAATCTTTGTAGTAAACACGAACATTCGGCTTCGTTTTCCTGTATATACCGTTATTTTTGTACCCACAAACAAACCATGTTGTTACACTAACCCGTACTAGTACGTGTCTCACGCTTAAGTATCAATCGTCAGAAAACGTAATAGTACGTGTCCCGCATACAATGTGTTGATAAATATATGGTTGGTAACCTTACAAAATTTTACGTTAACAAGTTTTCACTGAAAAAAAATGAAAACTAAACTCCTCGGTGCAACATTTACTAGCAACATCCAAGGGCTATGCTGCCAGTCTGCTTTTCCGAGATCAAGGCCCTTGGGGTGCGAAGCATATGCTCCAGTTAGGTGTAAGCCCTATGCTGGACCTCCATTGTTCAGTTCCCAAGCATACTTGATATTTAGCTTGGTAGCTTGGAATTTTATTTCTTCTACATGTTTGAAACGTAATATGTATTGGTTTTATGGGTCATAAAAGGAATTTTCAAGACTATAATTTGAATATTAAACTAAAGTTAAACTCCTCGGGTAAACCGTTACTTGGGGTCCAGTGCTTACAGTGCCAATCTCCGTATCCGAGATTAATGTGAGATTGGGGTGAAAAGCATACGTTCCATTTAGGTGGTCAGCCCTACGTGGAACCCCCATTGTTTAGTTACCAAGCATGTTTGGTCCTCAATTTGTGTACCCACTGAAGAAATGGAAGGCTAAGTTAACGAAACCCAGAAACCGAACTGGGACCGTATGAACTGTCGTATGAGCACGAAGCTCTACCCCAGCGCCATTGAGCTTCGCAATATATAAAATTTCTATCTTTGTTACACAAATCAGGTTTTACTGTTAGAATTTTAAATAGAGAATTATCATCAAGATTTGAAAATATAAACATTGTATTAAATGTTACAAACCTAAAGCAGTGTATATTACATTTTTCCTTTTCTCCCTAATTTCTGCAACACAAATCTTAGTACAAAATCAAGAAAATATTCCTGGAATTCCTGTATTTCAACTTCTATGAATTTTTATTTTTTAATTTATAGATCTTATAAAATCTCCCAAAGAAAGACAATATTTTTCTCCATTAAATGTTTAATTATTTTACCACTAATGTTCTATGACACGAATTGTTATGAGCCTAATTTGCATTATATATCATAACACACGCCCACTTCATATTCAAATTATATTATATATTGCAATTCTGAAAACTTGTTTCCATAGAAATTTTATTCAAATATATAATAGTTATTCTCATCAATTATGGATTGGAATATTTTAACAAAAGGATAATTATGTATATTCGTATGTCTTCTAATTGTTTTTCTTGATTAACAATGGTATTTTTAACACTCTACATGAATTATCTAAATTAACTATTTTGCTTCAAAATCCTTTCAGAATTTTACACTCAAGATTTATCTTCGAATTCTTTTATGTATTAAACGTTAGTTTATGATTAATTTAATATCAGAGCTTTATTTAGTAGTTTTTTAATATGTTTTCATCAGAGGACTAAACAAGTAGAACGCTGGAGCAAAGAATTTGTTATTTAGAATTCTGTAGCAAGCGTAGGCGCTTAATTTCGAATATTAAAATATTTATAAAAGGTTTCAAAAATGTTATTGTGTTTAAATCCCTACAAAATTTTGTAATTTATAAAACATTAGTTTTTACAAATTTATTTTACCTAAAAAATTGCTATGCACAACCAAACTTGTGCGTCTATTAAGGTATGTACATTTTTATTTTGATTGAAATTATATCAGAATTATTATTTGCATTTTGCCTTACTGATTCTAATTCTCGATTCTCAGGGTAATCGTAGACCTCATATACGATCTGGTATCTACTGATGGAGTTAATATCTGTAATATAGAACTGTACCGAGGTACTTTCTCACGGTGATCTGCACGTGCATGCACAGCTGCGGGCGGGAGGATTTTCCTAGATGAATTTAGGACTCCAATTGTTCACGTCAAGTTTAGGGACCCCTGCAGAGAAGGTATAGATCACGGAATGGCAGCGTAACGGTCAAGTTCACACAGAGCTGTAACCATGAGTTATGGGATCAGGGGCTAAAAAGTAATGTCAGCTTTTACAAAAGGGGCTACTTTAATGAGCCCACCTGCACTCGCGAAGGGCATAGAGATGTGGGAAAATTTCCCGAAAACAAGTGATTGGCAAGAAAGGAAAAAGGGGCGTTGTAACCGAGGGGAGGAGTTTGGAAATAAAGTTAAGGAGAGGGGTTGAAGTCGGGATTCGAAAGAAATGGGACAAGAATCCAAGAGCATCGCCTCGTTCCGTGCGCCCGAACTCCCGGACTGACTCACCGTATGAGAAAAGCCTCTACCTGACCCTCTGCACCAACTGAAGACTGACTTAGGGAGAAAAGCCCCTGCCTGCTACCCTGTGACTTTAATGGAGGTAATTTATAAAATAATATTTACAGTCACTTAACTTAGGCCTCTGTTAATAATAATAATAACTCCTTATAAAGGGATGTGGGATAATTATAGTGTAAATAGAAGACATAAATAATTGATGATTATGATATATGATAACCAAGGATCTATTTTAAATGAATGTATAGAATAAATGTCTGAATCTCAATATAAAGTATTATATTCATTCTGCGTTTTTCCCTTGTAACGACCACTGGTGTATAGGTTGTATGTACATTAAAACAAGAAATTTGTTTTTAATGTATGTATTTCTTTATAGCTCAAAATTTTCTTGTTAACAATATTTCCCTTTATTTATACAACGAAATAATACAAAATAAATACTAAAATTTAATTCTGAAAATAAGAATTTTATTCATTTTTTTTTTCAAAATGGGATGTTTCATGAAGTGAACAGGGCTTAAAACATTATTTCAACTGCATTAAGTTCACTATTTTTTCTTAAATCCTATCCTTGGATATTCCTGCTGCAATTCGAAATTTTTCATTATGTAGTGTTTGGATAAAAAAATAAATAGACTCCCAGATAGATTTTACAACAGTTCTAAATACACAACAACATTAAACTGTTAATCAATCTTAAATTATTTAAGATAAGTATACAGTCTCCCAAAGAAATTACCGAATATATTGACAGATACCTGAAAAGTTACTTGACATCGTTTTCTTATAATAATAAAAAAAATTAATATTTCTTTGTTTTCGCCCCTCAAGTAACAAGAATAAAAAGCAGGCTATATTTCATGTGGATAAAACTACTATTAAAACCATCGTGTTCAAAATGGCATTTCGAGTTAGAAGCGATTTTAAATGTATCCGATTTCAAATAGAAATGTATTTTACAAAATATTCATCCTAAATAAAAAGAAGTTAATCAAGTACTTGGAGTAGTCCACCCTGTTCTCACCGAGTTTCCAAATGTAGTTTCAGCGCGTAATATTTATAGAATATTCATTTTTCATACCCCCCCCCAATAGAAAGATCTTGATATTTCTAGTAGACTATAAACCGTCGTAGTCGCACATCGAGTTAGAAACGATTTCAGCTCGTAACAATTTATAAAATAATCATTCTTCTTACCCCTGATTAAAAAGAGGTAAAACAGATATTTCGAGTAGGCCGTTTTGTTCTCTCGTTTCCAAACGTAATTTCCGCTCGTAGTAATTCCTAAAATATTCGTTTTTTACCCCTAATTAAAAAGAGGTAAAACAGATATTTCAAGTAGGTCGTTTGTTCGCTCCTCGTTTCAAAATGTAATTTTAACTCGTAGTAATTCCTAAAATATTCGTTTTTTTACCCCTAAATAAAAAGAGGTAGAACAGATATTTCGAGTAGACCATTCTATTCGCTTCTCATTTCCAAATGTAATTTCACCTCGTAGTAATTTATAAAATATTCGCTTTCCTTACCCCTAATTAAAAAGAGATAAAACAGATATTTTGAGTAGGTTGTTGTGTTCGCTCCTCGTTTCAAAATGTAATTTTAGCTAGTAGTAATTCCTAAAATATTCGTTTTTCTTACCCCTAAATAAAAAGAGGTAGAACAGGTATTTCGAGTAGGCCGTTGTATTCTCTCGTTTCCAAACGTAATTTCCGCTCGTAGTAATTCCTAAAATATTCGTTTTTTACCCTTAATTAAAAAGAGGTAAAACAGATATTTCGAGTAGGTTGTTGTGTTCGCTCCACGTTTCAAAATGTAATTTTAGCTCGTTGTAATTCCTAAAATATTCGTTTTTCTTACTCCTAAATAAAAAGAGGTAGAACAGATATTTCGAGAAGACCATTGTGTTTGCTCCTCGTTTCCAAATGTAATTTCAGCTCGTAGTAATTTATAAAATATTCGCTTTCCTTACGCCTAATTAAAAAGAGGTAAAACAGATATTCCGAGTAGGTCGTTGTGTTCCCTCCTCGTTTCGGAATGTAATTTCAGCTCGTAGTAATTTATAAAATATTAATAATGTGAGACATACAATGTTTTATCATTTTTTAGTTTAGAGATGAAGATAAATGTTAATATCAGTCTAATCTTTTGAAAATCAGAATTAATAAATAATGTTTCTATTAAAAATTAGATTAAATATGTTATTATAAATTTGCATCCAAAAGTCACAAATATTTAGAGTAATTTGGGGAGTAAATGTTTTTTATGAATAATATATTATAGAAGTTGGTAATAAAAAGTTGCATATTTTTAATGGTGCTTACGTAAACAAAAATTTAAGTAATGCTTAAAGCAAAGGTGTTGGTTATAGAAATCGGAATATGTTGTTTAGTATTCTGCTGTTATCATGCTAATTTGCAGCTTTTCGATATCGGCTTTCAACAGTAGGTTCTAAAACAGTTAGTTAGGGAGTCGCAAAGCATTAGCAGCATTACTATTCACCAATTAACTAGCTTTTCTTAATACTAGAGCTATTAATTTTCTAACAGAAGCGAAAATAATTGCTCAGCTAGTTGTGTGTATGCATTTATTTATGTACAAAGAGAGCACTTATAAAATTATTCTACATATTGCTTACGACTATCCTCAATTCTATGCAATATATTAAAACTATTTGGGTGCTACAAAAACGTAATATTGCCAGCTATGTGAATAGAGAACATTATACAATACCATGTTGCATGAGTTCTTCTCCAAGATTTTATATATATGTAATTCATACTTTATCACCTATACTTTAA